>CM057009.1:86641915-87141915 GCA_029891345.1 Dryococelus australis | reverse complement strand
TTTGTGATCGCCCCAGCACATGGAAGGCTATTGCAACTTTGCTTCCTAGTGTTTTATTAGACATAAAGTAAAATCTGTTTTAATTGGACTCTGAGATGAATGTAAGAGAGTGTTAGTTTTATTGTGTACCAGTGTTATTTGTGCCCCTGCACGAACAGTGTAACTTAAGTGCCATTCACAGTAATCCATATGTCTATTCAGGTAGTACTATTGCTAGGCAGCGCTGCATCATAGCAAAAAGGGCAGAAGGGATTTTACATGCCGAACACCCACTCTGAGAACTCAGCTCCCTACCTTAGCCGGGATATGCTAGGTGGCATCCACAAGTGCAAGGTCACTTGCCCACCATTTTGCCGACCAGCAACATCATGGTGACAGTGACATTTTGCGCCCAACTCCATGACTACAAACATCCACCAAGGACTACAGGACGATGCTACATCATGCCAAACGATAGGTCACAACATGGTCAGCCGGCACAATTGTGGGTCATGTCCATAGTGCCCTCTAAGGAGTATTGCTATCCCAGTAATGGGACAACAGATAGCACATGTACTGAATGCAAGAATGATATATTTCCATGCACAATGTTTCCACTAAGAGGAATGAAATGTGAATGGTGCACACTTGCGCAGGACGTGGACTTGCTCATCAGGGACATTGCATGTGGTATTATATGCAACTGCACCTGGACAGAATGTTACAAGTGCAAACCGATAAAGAGAGAACAATTAATGGACACGGACATAACCAGAAGACTGGATAATGTGTGTGACATGGTGGACTGTGATGCAACGGGACATGAGGCTGCTGTGTGTGTCACATGCAAATAAATACGACACCAGACATGGCACACATGACGGAACTGGTAATTTGGAGAATAGTGTTCATATACTGAGTGTGTGTCGGATTCACAAGCAGCAGATGGAAGACACATCCTGCCTCTCTCATCAAATAGGCAAAGTCATGCTACCTAACATCCATGCCATGACTACCAGGCTGCCACGAGGTGCACAGCCAGGTGCCAAAGCTGTTGCCCTGAGCAAGTTTGGACCTGCAGGACTGGCCATAGCCAGGGAAATACGGTGGGGTGAAGGAAGCAGTCCACAAAGAGGTACAGTTGCGATCAGAACATGCCACCCACCCCAGACAACTGCATTACTGGAGTTTACTGGCAGGTGCACAAAAGATATAGAGTTGTTCCTCTCACAGTGCGAGGACTGACTGTACTGAGACAAAACACAGCACGAAGAGTGGGCTCAGCATGTGGGAGCAGCATTACGCAGATAGGTGTGCAAGTGGTGGCCAACCTGGCGATAACCCGATGTCACCCGGAAAAGTTATTTAATGGCCTGCGTGATCAGTTCTCGGCCGCGGAAGCACGGGTGGCTGCTTCGCACTGTTTTTTGTAGACATGCAGAGGGAAGGTGAGTCAATTGAAAAATTCACAGCTAAGAACATACAGCTGTTCAGACACATGAACACCAACACCTCCCCTGACAGAAGCTCTAACAGACATTACATTACGAGTGCACCTAATGATGAGGCTGTCCCTGACCTACATGCCAGGGGAAATTGTGGAGGGTCATGTGCGAACAGCAGTAGTGGCAGTGTGTGGTCCAAAACAGCTGTTCGGGTCATGCGCAATACAGGATGAACGGACTACGCCCACCAAGGGCCCTATCCACAAAACTGTAGCCACCACACTGGGTGCAGGGCAGGGGACAAGCGGAGCAAGTGACAGCCAACCCCCCCCCCCCACACGCTATCCTGGGGATACTAGATGCAACACCAACAGCGGACAAGCCGTAAGGCATGAGATGGGGAGGTGCGGCCCCCACAATGACAAACCTGCCCACCACCGACATACCACTGGCATCGAGACTGCCCTAAACACAATGCCAACCTGTCAGGAAACTGCATGTGAAGGGAGCCTCAGTCACGACCAAACTTCCCGAAGACAAAATCAGTGCAGTGACAGAACATTGTAACCAACTCGTGTGCTCACTAGCAGCTACAGGAGCTCACCACTTGCTCAGTATACCGTTGTAAGTGAATAGCCAACAGGTGGCAGCCCTGGTGGACACAGCAGCCAGCCATACATTTGTACACCCAGAACTGGCATTTTAACAGCAACATTTGCCAAGACATGGGCATTCTCCAACTCCACCCACAACGGGACCGGCACCACCAGGAGTACTACGTGCCTAAAGATACAACTACTTGACAAACAGTACTATACGAACACCATAATGGTAGATGGCCTGTGCGAGGCAGTGGTACTGGGACAACCCTGGCTACAGAAGCAGGAAGCAGTCATCTAAGTGGCGACTCGTCAAGTACACCTAGGCACCGGAGAACATACACTGTCTACGCCATGGAGAAGTAGGTATGTGCACCAGCAAAGCCTGTGTTATTAAATGATCTTGGGAACAAGGTACCAACCAAGTTTGAGGGCAATGTGCCAAGGGTGTTGTACGAACAGCAAGACGTATTTACGTTTTTGGACTTAGTGCATATCACCACAGTGACCGAACATAATATCCCCACAATAGCAGCAGAACATCTGTAAGAAAGGCCACAAGGGTACAGGTTCAAGAAACAACAGGTAATTAAAGAACAGGTAGATGAAATACTAAAAGAGGATGTGCTAGAAATGTCAAATAACTGGTATAACTCCCACATTGTACTAGTACCAAAGAAGGATGGCAGCATATGAAGCTGTGTGGACTTCCGCCCATTAAACCTAGTACCCAAGAGAGCTTTACCCCCACAAATTAGCATAGAAGAAGTGTTAAATAGTGTACAAAATGTGTGTTCTCAATCCTGGACCTCAAATCCAAATAGTATTGGCAAATGCCGATAAGACAGCAAGATTGGGAGAAAACTGCCTTCACCTCCCCAGAAGGGAGGAGATTTCAGTTTAGGGCTATGCCATTTGGGCTGAAGTCCGCACCCTAGCCCATGTCAGCATGATCAACGAGTTTGTGACCGCATTCCTGGATGATGTAATAATCTGGTCCCAGAGATGGGAAGAGCAAGTATGTCATTTAAGTTTAGCTTTAGAATGCTTAGCAACCCACTACCTGGTTATCTCACCAGCCAAGTGCCACATAGGCAACCTGGAAGTCAACTTCCTATGCCACATCGTGACACGGGTAATAACGCCCACCCAAATCACTTGAGGAAAACTGCGTTGACCAAACCACCAACCACCAGGAAGCAGTTACAGAAAACTGGCCGCCCTCCTCACCAACCTACTGTCTACAAAGCTCCAGTTCTAGTTCCACTGGATAGTGGAGGCACAACAGCTGTTTCAAGAACTTAAGATACAGTTTACAAAATAATGCCATGGCCTAACCAGAATCGACCCCACAAAATCTATTCACGTACATACAATAAGGCTTCTCAGTCACTGTACTTTCTCATATTTAATGTGGTGCTCTTAGCTATTAGGCCTTACCACCACCCCCACCACCACCACCACCACCACCCCCACAACTGCCAAATCGGTGCGACAGAGGCCAAATTTGGAGAAACGAAAAAGTAGTATCACAGCAATGAGAGAGAGAGTGCCTAGCCATTATGTGGGTAATGCATAAATATGACGCTTATTTAGGTATGGCCATTTACTCTACGGACGGACAACAAATGCGTAATGTGGTTAGACAGTATATAAGGCAGGAGGGGCCAACTGGTGAGATAAGCACTATTACTGCAGTAATTTTACTTTGCGGTAGAATAGTACCCGGCATGGAGAATGAGCTACCAGACATGCTGTCATGAGACCCTGAGGTGGTATAAATTGTGCAGGATGACACCAACTATGATATGTGGCCACCAGAGAGAGACGAACTGAGTTGAGAGATTTGGGCAGCTGTTAAAAATGAGTTCTTGACATCCGATGAGGGTGAAATGAGATGAGAACAGAGAAGCATCAGGATGCAAGGGTGGGGGAACTGGGAGATATCAGAGAAAATCCACCAACCAGCGGCATCATCCGGCACAATTCCCATTTGCAAAAATCAGGAATGACCCGACCGGGGAATTAACCCAGTTCGCCATGGTGGGAGGCGAGCAGGCTAACCGCTCAGTCACCGTGGCCCTGCCATCAGAAAGAATGCAAGAGATGACAGAGGGAAGAACAAGAGAAAAACCCCCAAAGGTGTACCCCGTGACCAAAGACCACTGAAGAACCGAACATGTGGACGGAAGTGGAAGCGCGGGTCAAATCAGCACAAGGCATATCACCCACGGCGCACAAACTGAGTGAAGAGTGCATAAGAGGAGCAAAAGAAGATATACGCATGTTCGAGTATGTCGTTCAGGCCAGACTACACAGCAACACGGAATGTAAAACGTACGTACCAACCAAGGCAAGGGAGTGGATATACCATTATATGCAGGACCATCCGCTGGCATGTCACCCAGGCACGGAACAGACGCAGAGACACATGGCAGAATTCTATCACTGGTCCAGGCTTGCAGAAGATACAATTCATGCATGCATGCATGCGTGGAATGCTAGTTAAGACTTGATGAAACTAGGGTACAGAACATCAGGTGCTGCACCAACCCGACATGATGTTCAAGAAAATTGTGCTTGACATCATACGACTGTACCCATGCACACCCCATGGGAAGTGATTCATTGAGATAGTGATGGACCTGTTTGGCAGATGGACAGAAGCTTACTTGGTAAGAAACACCAGGGTCACCACCATTTGCACAATACTGCAGAAGGAATATTTCCCAGATGGTGATTTCCTGAATCCATACTATCAGAAAATGGGGCACAGTTTGTGGGTCGGAAGAGGAAACAGTGGTGCCAACAGCTGAATACTAAACCAATGACAACAACAATCTATTACCCTAGTGCCAACCCAACAAAGCATAGGAACCAAGAATTGAGGGTGCAGTTAAGGTTATGCATCGGGGAGGATCATACACAGTGGGACATGCACATAGTGGACTTGACATTTTGCCTGCAGAGAAGAGTGAATGCTGCTACAGGGGAAATGTAGTCAGCATTAGAACTGGGGTGAGATTTACCCAGGTCAGGGAAGTAGTGGCGGAGGCGACACAGGAAACTGTTAGCAAAGAGCAGCAATGTAAACAGTACAAACACAGAATCAAGGCAGCATGAAGGCGACCAGAGCAGTATGTAGGAGCCATCACACCCGTCACGAGCAGACAACCCATGACACTAAGGCCGTGGGAAGCAGTGTACATGAGGAGCCAGCTCTTGTCCAATGGGAACAGAAACTTCTGTGCCAAATTTGCACTGTGCTGGGGAGGGTTCTACACTATCAAAGCCAAAGTGGAGAGGTAATTGTACATAGTTAAGAAATGGCATCGGCTGGCAAATGAAAGTGTACCGATACTACATCAAGCACACAGATATCAGACCATAGAACGAGGGAGGAGACCATCCACCGCCAGAAACACCTGGAGAAAACCCTGCACGGGAACAGAACTCCCAAATACCTCAACGGGGAAATATAGACACCCTCACCAAGATTAATATAATAGCCAGGTTACTGTTCCCAGACCTGCAAGGGGAGCAACGGAAACCAAACGTCAGTGAGCCGGAAGAAGAGGGGGAGCTCACAGCAGAACCGCATAGATCATGATGCTGGGATCCAGACATGTTGCTCCATAACACCTGCTTCACAGTTACGATTGAGGAACCACAGAAGGAGCACCAGACTCCGAGGCTCCAATGTACACTACGAATACTGATACATTTCTTCCAAGGGTAGGCAATGGACAGAGAATAACCGACGACAAAGCAAGTGGCACCAAGTGCAACCCGCACTCCACTGACTCCGCAGTAACTACAGTACACCTAGGCGTATCTTGCTGGCAGGGAAAGGACTGTAGACACCACAATGCCAGTTAGAACTGTGAGGGAAGGTGCCAGAGCCCACAGTCTAAAAGCTGTGGACGTGACCAACAAGAGAAGGTGGCAGGGCTGCTGCAGCCCAAGAGCCACCCCCTCTCCAAGGACATGAGGTGGCATGCACACGGTCAGGTTCTGGCTCTGGGAGAGTAAGAGGAATATGTCATTGTACCTCCCCCTCATCTCATAAGCCTGAACCTAATAGCTGCACCTGCACATCAACACCAGCTGCAGTGGACCAATGAGGTGCACTGTGCGCCAAAAGTGCACAAGAGCAGAGCAGCAGCAGCCGACCCAAATGCACCAGCCTACCTAGCAACAGCCATTGGAGCGATGACCACCACAGACAGAAGAGAACAGAGTAACAACATAGCCTCCCTGCCAACCTAGTGGTTGATGATAATTTCAGTAATATTAAAATGTTAACACAGCATGTAGAAAATTATGTTTGTCAGGAGAGTCATGTTGTATGTGTACTTGTGTAATTGTGTAGAGGTGATCTTGCATACTCCCGCGTGCATGTGGTGGGCACGAGCCGCCTTCCACGTTCACCATTCCTAAGTCTCATTTGAAGCCCTGCCAGGGTAAGTCACACATCACAGCAAGGGGCCTTCATCCTTGTAAGCAACTCTATTTCTTTACTGTCCAAGTGCTTAGTATACTGAACCACGTTTTTATAGCCTTTTGTTTTTACCCCAGCATACTCCCTTGTACAGCTCAGTACAAAGGAGATATAATTTACTATTTTTGAATGCTGCCGAATCCCTGGGTTCATGATGACCCCCACCATGTGGCAGGCTATTGCAACTTTGCTTCTCAGTGTTTTACTACATGTAAAGTAAAATATGTTTTGAATGGGCTCAGAGACGAATGGGAGAGTGTTATTGTGTACCAGTGTTTGTATTTGTGCCACTATACAAACAGTGTAACTTTATCTCAGTATATGCCATTTACAATGATCCATAAATTGTCTATTCATGTAGTACTGTTGCTAGGCTGTGCTGCATCACAGTGCCAGGGCAGAAGGTGTACTCCGCAGCCTGAACAGTGGTGGTAATTCATTTTATAGCTCCTTGTATCCCTTCTAGTTTGTATTAGGTTTAATTAGAAACAACAGATCATTTTCAGGTCCAGTTTCACCAACGAAGATTAACTTTTCGGAATATCAAGATAATTTTATCCAGATGAGAGGTTTATCTTCGATTTTAATCTCAATAATATTGAGCATCTTTCACCAGGTTTAATCACCGTAAAGAACATCTTGTTAAAATTATCTTGATATTCTGACTTAATCACGAGTTTCTCTTGGTAAACATTAGAGATTTTGCTTTGAGCTTGTACTGAGACATTATTTTGAGAAAATTATGATAAGTCGTGAAGGTATTTCGGTTGTAAAAGAAAACAGCGAGGCAGAAATTTCTCATCCATGAAAAGCACATTTTGTTAGAGTTAGAAACAGAACATTTCAATATCATTGAAAATAAACAAACTGATGCAGTGACATAAAACAAAATAAAGCTAAACAGTGGCAAACGATTGTGAATAGTTTCAATTGTTGATCTCGTGAAGGTGGTGTGGGATTATCTAAAATAACTTAAGTGAAAAACATATGCAGATGAATGTGTTCAAATAGTTAACAGAACAGGTAATATATTATAAGTCTGTTTAACAATCATGTGTTTGACTTAAACAGACAATTAAGTTTACTTTAAAATCCTCTTCATCATAAAGTTCAAAATAATTTATTCTTTTACGTAAACATCATGGAGGATGAACAATAGAATCCTCAGCATCACTTTCATCTACAAAAATTAAATTGTACATTGCCTGAGCCATTTTCTCTTTATTCTCGATGAAATAACTTTGCCCTCTCGTCACCATCCCAAAGTATTTGTTTAGGTTTTACAGTTTAATCCTGATAACGTGACAAACTACCAAAATCAGCAGGCTAATATTTTATCGAGATTTTCACAGAAAATCAAGATTAATGTGCATGGTGAAACATAAAATACAGATAATCAAGATTATTTGTCAGTTAATCTCGATAAACTATTACTATCTCTTGTGTTGAAACCAGCCCTTGTATCTGAACTATTAAATTTCTGCTTCACCCGTGTTAATTTAAGTACTTTTTAAATTGCTCTTTATGATTATGTATATGTACATTATACTATACTTGGTTAAGTGTAAGGGAAGGCATTGAAGCCTTAACTTTGCCAGTATAAATAAAGTCGAAAAAATTAATTAATAAATAAATAAAAATTTGTATGATTTCTCCATGTACAGATATAAAATAAATTACTTGTTAAATTGAGATTAAAAATCCTGATTTTCATTTCATAAATCTGATATGCAACCGAACTTGTATTTTGTCATCAACCCTTCATACTAAAAATGTGGAGACTGACTGTAACGTGTACTTTATGCAGACATAAGGAATTTATTACAGTATCATATGTAATAACTAATACAGGTATCCTGAGTATTGGATGTAGATGCTATGATTTCTCCTCAAGAGCCCATAAAATGAGAAATATGTTTTACCGTGCATAGGTACTGAGAGCTTGAATTTTCAGCTCTATAAACAGAGATTGTATATTATGTTTTGTCCCAAATAAAATATTATTCAAACCCTGCTGACAGATATATAGACAGAAAAGGAAAGATCATATTATATTGATTTTAAGACACTAGTGTTGTGTGCAAACTGTGTGAAGACATTTGCACTCAGTTCAGACATCTAATTGCCCTTGCTGATGTCCAGGCTAGCAGCCGTCCAAACCCCGCTACGCCTCCGAAGAACTACCACACACCTTTTAACCACTACGGGGCAAGGCCTACCTTCCACCCAGGCCTTACAGGATAGGCACTCCTGATCCTAATAGTGTCCTGGTGGCAGCATAACTACCCTTAATTACATCAGGCATCCCGGTGTCATGAAAAAAGTGGCCACAGTAGCGGTGGGATATTTTTTAAGAGTTTCCTATTGATGAGATGCCTTTTAATGCATTGGACAGTGATTTAAAGGGACTTCCAAATTTCAGAACAATTTTTCTTTTTCAAGTGTTGTTTTCTGTTAAATTGTTAAAAAAACATTATCTAGAGTATTGGTGGTAATACGGTGGGACTTTTGTGAGATGTTAAGTATCTATTTACCAGGGTCAAAAGTTTTGAATTGTATATATATAACCAACGCTTGCTGCTGACAGATGCTTTTTAGTATGCATGTTGCTTGTAGGAAACTAATTTGTAACAAGTGAGACTGATTTAGCTGAAAGATTATCAGCATGGACAAAGATGATAAAGCACCACACTCTGAATCTAGTGATGTGGCAGGAAACAGTATTTCAGGCGGTAGTGCAAAAGAAGAGGATTTGAGAATGGCAATAATTACCTCGCAAATTGTACAGTGGCAGCACATTCTTGGGAAATTTGAGGGTAAACCACACCATGATGTAGATACTTTTAGAGAGACTATAAACACATAGCCGATATGGTAAGATGGGGCAATCAAGAGAAGCTTGCTTGTACTAAATTTAAATTAAAAGGACAGGGCCTGACTGCAATAAAAGCAAATCCCCAGATGAGCGTATGTGCGAACTGGTACAAGTTTATTATATTTATTAGAAATAATTATCAAAGGTTAGAAAGTGGAGATGCTTCTTTTGATAAGTTCTTTCTTTAACTGTTTACAAAAATTAAATGAGAAAATTACAGAATACACTACCCTACTTCATCTAGTTGGAAGCAGAATAGTAGCACATGGCCCACTTAACAAAGCAAGTGTGTGAGCAAAAGTGTTTGAGGAAAATGTTTTGGTCCAGTTTCTTAAAGGCATTAAGAGTAGTATACAACATTTTGTTTTATCAAGATTGCCCCGCATATGTGAACAAGCAGTAACGTTTGCAAAAGAGGAGGAACAAACTGAGCAGATGACAGGTAAAAAGCCTTATGCTCAGGTTGTGGTTAACATATACTATCCTACACCTTACTCTTTAAGATAAGTAAGAAATATAAGCTATCTTACTCTTGTGAATAACAGGTCATTTCGTGAAATAATGCAAAATGATGAAATGCTCTACCTGTAAGGAGTTAGGGCACAAGTACGCTACACTCCTATATGTTTTATTATAAAAAGATACGTCACACCGAAGCCCAGTGTTTTAGGAGGAAGAATTTAAATAAAATTGTCCCCCAACAACAGCCCCTGGCTGGTGAGGCGCAAAATTAGATAGTAAACGTTGACGCATGTCGCTTGGACTAGTCAATGTAGATTTGACGTGCGCTAGATCAGACACACTCCGGTATACAATAATTGATTTTGAATGGGCTTTCTGACAGAGACTAACACCGATCGGGTTGGCTAACGACTCGGTACAAAGTCAACTATGAGTGGTACCACAATATGCCTGACTACAACCTTTGCCCTTTGCGGTACGGCTAACATACCAGGGTACTCACTCACCAGTCTCCTGGGCTCTGGTGTAGGGGCAGGTCGACTGGGACCAGCAGTCACCTGGGTGGTGCTGACTGACGAATTTCCATACAGAGAGGTATAATATATCTTGTCCACTCTGCGGCTGCACTGCTTTCAAGTAAGTGTTCGAGGTGCCCAACCTGGTGTCACTCCCAGTGACCAGAGCACCAACTGCTGGATAACACTTGATGCCTATCCTAGTGTGCATAGGGAAGTAAACAGGGCTACTGACTGAAGAGGCAGGCCTCTCCAGGTGATGGACGGCTTGAGCTCGTTCCCGTGGAACTTCTCCTTTTTCTTCTCCCTTTGAGCTCTGTGCCTTTCTCCGAATGGCATAGAGGTAGCAGTAACACTAAACTTACTCCTAGTCGGACGCAAGCAGTAGAAAGAACCCTGACTAAGTGTAGAGCCCACAGCAGTTGACAACGCGAACCCTTGCTCCTACAGTTCTGCATCTTGATGCACAAACCTAGAGTGGTGGGTCATCTTCCTTCTACTGTCGGGCTGTGGTCCAGCAACAGTCGGGCCTCAAGTACCAGGCAAAATACCCCTGCCAGCACCGGCGGTGCTCCGGCAGCGATGCAACCTGAGGTGGCTGTCCTGCTCCTGTTGGATGAGTACCTAGTGGTTGGGACTCTGCTTTTCTGAGCACTATGGTGCACAGAATGGGTGGCCGTCAAAAGTGGTGCATGTTTCAGACATAAGGATTCATGAAGGGGATCTGCAGTCCTATAGTATGGATCGTACAGTTATAAAAACTCTATCTCTTGCTTGTTTCATCTAAGGGTTCAGTACCTAGAAGTCGGAAAGGATTTCCCTTTATATAACAGATTCACTCTCGGGATAGGATTAAAAATGTATTAATTATGAATAATAAATAATAGTGACATGTACTCTTACTACTAAGCAAAGTGCGAATGGATTGAGGAGTACACAATTTCAGCTGGATTAGAATGCCTATGTAGGCGTACTTTTAATTCAATTTGACTGTCTACTTGTAGGATAGCATCAGGATGGGCCATGCATATGACGTTTATCTTAGGTCGGAGATTCTTATGCAGTTGCAGGATTAGTAGATTGCTTTGGATAAAATTTCCCATCACCGTGGAGTTTAACAAGGCTAAGACCCTTTTGCCATTGATCTCCACATCTATGTGGGGGGCGACGAGAAAGGTAGCTTCTTCACTAAGCATTGGATACCGGGACCTGTTTTGCCAGCTGTGGTGGCCCGCTTCGCACCCTGGTTTCTGAGTTTCCCGCTTGCTGTCTTGATTGATTAGTCACGGTTGGAGTGGTTGCTTTGTATGCAGTACCTCCTCATGTAATCCTTAATCCCGTAGCCCTTGTGGGGTAGTCTTTATTCACATGTCGTCCTGGACAAAACCATCATTTCAACAAAAACAGTACTTGTGGGTTAGGGAAGTGGTTTCTTCCTTTTTGCTCGGGCGGTGGTAGGTGTGACTCCTTTGTCTTATTACTCCACAGTTTATCTAGGGCCGCTTGTGTCTTGAAGTTGTGTTACGCTTCTCTCGCATGGTCTACAAATTCATCCAGGTTTGAGAGTTTTGGCATCAACAAGACGTTCCTCAGATTAGGTAGCAACATTCTTCCGACACAGTGGACGGCACTGGCTTCGTTCCCATCGGGAAATATTTGGTTGAACATTTGTTCTTTTCTTCTGATAAAGAACACCACATCTTCTGCGGCTCCTGTACTTTACTGTAAAATTCAGTGGTCAGCCTAGCTACCACCTCCTCACCGGTGAAATTCACTACTAGTCGTTTGCAAAACTGTTCCCATTCGGAAGGAACTCACCATATTGTTCCCACCATTCTAAGGCTTTCCTGCTTAAGTGGGCCTGCGCATAAGTGACGCACTGTTTGGTGGGGAGGTTGGTTTCAGTAAACTCCTTTTCACATTCGTTAGTGAAAGCAACGGAGTCCTCATGGAGTCCAACTGCATAATCTGGGATTTGCATTCCCTCCATGTATCCTTGGGCAGGGCAACTCTGAGATGTCCCTGGCTGGCTGGTGTGCCCTGAGTAACGCCTTGGGTTGTGCAGGTGGTATTTGGCGGCTTGCTTCCACCCCTCGCATCAATACACCAGCCTGGCCGAGCAACTCTTTCTTCTGGCCAACCTATGCAGTTGTGGTGGTATGGCTCGTTACATATGATACAGTGAATTAGGTGGATGCTGTGACCAGGACATGTGATCCAGCTACAATACTAGTCTTGTCGAGTTCGACACATCTCACACTTGTACTCTAATCCACCAGTATTCTGGGTTTCATCATCCCATCCCAGGCACCAGTAGTGGAACTGTCTTTAACCATGGGTGCATATAATGCGGTGAATACAGGTACCCTGGCAAGTGGTATGACTACACGTCTCTGGGACCACGTTAGCCATGTCGCTGGCTTACTTCGCTTCCTGATATCCTATTGGTCTGGGTGCCATGAGGTGTTTCTAGACTCCTTGAAGTCTGGTTCATTCGGTCCTGGCTATTGTCTTTACTCTCTCAGGCCGTTCTAACCTGGTCCCGCTTTTACTGATTATGCATGCGTAGTTTAAGCCTGTCTCGTCACAGTTGAAGATCTGTTGTAATGAAAAATTTTCACGTTCAATCACAGCTTTAAATTTGTTTTTAAAGGTTACTATAATGTGATGATTAGATGATAGCTTTCCACCAAAAATGTTAAGCTCCTTTATTCCATACCTTGCTTTCCAGTGATGAAGCCATTCTCTGCTCGCTGTAAATTCTTCATCTCCATCTTTAAATTTTGTGTGGAATTCAATAGCATTTTCCTGTAACATAGGGCCACTCACTGGACTTCCTTTGCTCCATAGTTGTGTAAACCATATAAATAAGGCATTCAATGTTTTATCAAACTTTCCGGTCTTCATAGTTTTTTGTTTGTCATCATTTGCATTATTCTTTTGTTAGCATTATTTTTCGATTTTGGCCTGTTTCTTTTTCCTGTCTCCAATAGTTACTGCTCCCACACCCAAATCTGCAACAACTTTTTTAATTCTCTCTCCTTTATACAGTCTTTTAATGGCATTTAATTTAGTCTCTAATGTCACAACAGTTCTCTTCTGCTTAGCACTCATAATGTAAGAAATCCACAAACACAACACACTTAGGTAGGCCTACGGTAACGCCTAATCTTTGACAGCAGTAGTACAGAAAACACTACGATAATTAAACTGAGAGGTCAGCGAACCATAACTGTTCAGTAAACAAGCAGAACTGGGGCTAAGAGAGTGGCGCGGCACAGGCGAACCTGTGGTGAGTGGGTGACTAATCCCTTAACAGACCGGCAGATAATGCCAAAGACCTTGAAAAATGTCACGTACGCCACTACCACTTGCTACTCTCCAACTTCCCCTGTCGCCTCGCCTGAGCTTGTGCTCATACAATACATACTACACATGCAATGTGAAACCAATGGCATTAACACGTATTAATTATGTATGTACAAGGTGGTTTTTTTTTTTTTACCTCGGTTAATCCAGAACTCATTTAGTGGGCTCGAATAATCACAGCTATACTGTACATGACTTTCAGTACATATACATTTTGTTCATCTTGACCACCTTTATAATCCCTTAAAGGTTGTAAACAACCTTTATTTTGTTCCACCCTGTAAGTGCAGATGGATAAATCACTAGTCTAGCATAGTCCAATTTATAAAATTAACTTAAATGTGACATAGCTATATTACACATGTGATATAGTGTACATGGCATAAAAATAATGAGAAGCTGCTCTTTCCATATTTAGCTAATAAAATCCTTTGAAGCAAATAAAAAAGTGTATATATATATATATATATATATATATATATATATATATATATATATATATATATATATATATATATATCACGGCTGCTATATTCTAGACGTTAAGGTAATGATTGAAGGCTAGGAGTTACTAGACATAATTGGACAATTAATTTAGTATTGAAGTTTTTCAGTCGCTAATAAGCCATAACATTTTTTTCCAAACATTATTACTGATGATAATTGTGATTGGGAATACATTTAATTCCAGTTCTTTAATTTAATTTATATATCATAGGCGTTCCTTTGTTTATAATTTGTTCTTAGATTTGTACTAGGAACTAAAGTAAAATGGTTGTGGTAGCCAATCTCAAGTGAATAACGATTGTGTGTTGTTAAGTATTCCCCTCATAGTTATTTACGTCAAAAGAAATTTTATTTACTTCACTTTTAATTACAGATAAATTTTCACACCTATCCCATTCTAAATAAATAAGTTGTATTTGGAGGATTTAATAGCTGTCTATTGATCCTAGAGTAATTTTTTTGTATTAATGAAACAGTTATCTTCGAGATGTGAAATGAGTTAACCTTCTGACACAAAGATTCAGTTAAAAATTTATCTGAGTTTTTGTAATGGTTACCAGATTTTTATATTTGGATTTTGTATCTCTGAATAGTGCTTAAATGTTATTTTATCGAGGCCTTTGAGTCTCAGCTTAAGTGTTTTCTCTGTTTCAATTTATTTTTCAAGTTAAAGAATAATTTTCTTTCATGATTGTGAATACCAGTTACCATTCAGTAATTTTCTGTAAAAGACACCATTAAAGAATAACTTGTGGCCATTGCCATATTCGAGATTCGATACACGAGATCAAAGAAAATTTACATAATCTTCAAGCTGGACTATATTCATCAATAAAGTTTAATAAATTATGATTGTGGTTATTAATAAAAGTTAATTTTAGTTGTCTCAAGAATCTAATACTTGTTTTCTCTATGTTGGATTCTTGCTATTGATTGAGTTTATTATTCACTTCTGAGTTTTTTCTTTTACACTCAAACTTAACTGGAGAATGTTTTTTATTTTTTTTCTTTTGCGAATTGTTTATTTAATATAAATTTTATTGTTGTTTGTTATTCATTAATAGCACTCATTTAATAAACACACTTTTTTTATATTTGGAGTGTATTACTTTTTCAACATTTTCTCTAAAAATTGATTTCCATTTTAGCTGAATCTCTCCCTTGAGCACGTAGTTGTAGCTAATGATTTAGAAGTGAGCATAAGCTGTATATGGGAGAATTACAACACACCATGTAACTCTTCAATAGCGCTGGAGCTGCGAAGCGTTCCCAGTGTATCTTACTGTAAGTAAGTGCCCCATACTCCTCCCAAAAACTTTCCTTTCCATTTGGACTATGTTTTATTTTAATTAATGCTCCCTTTGCATAATTAAGTTAAAGGAATGAGATTTACTGTTTATGTCTGAGAAGTGAGTCAGACTTCAGATTTTACTAAGGCTTCATGCTTGCCCTGATGTTTGTTGTTATTCTGTTCAAGCACATGGTGGAGCCAACCTCTTTTATTGAGTATGTTTATCATTTTTGAAAAGTTAAGGTTATTTGCAGTAGTAGCATTTTCCTGGGAAAATTCTGTTTTGAACCTTCTCGTTTTTTAATATTTATTTGTATTTCAAAATATCTTACCTTTATCTGTTTAGGTGTATTTGTACATTTATTTCTTTTCAAATTATTCTTACTTGTAACAATTTGGTTTTCGGCTCCAAGTATTCTAAATTATTTCAACCCCCCAATGTATCCCTCCCTGTAACAATTTGGTGGAGGCACCGGGTATTCTAAATTATTTCAGCCTCATTGTATCCCTTCTTGTAACAATTTTGTGTTTTGCACCGGGTATGGTTTGATGTGAGGGTGAGTCGTGTTCGATTTACCTTCACCGGCAATATCACAGGGTATAGTGGTTTTTTTGCTGTTGAGAGCCGTGCATGGTGGTAGTGTTTGGTAGTCGCTAATTCAGTTGTTAATTAGAATAAGTGATTAAATTGTAGGGTTGTTGTTGAAATAATTGTGTTATTGTGGGAAATAATATATACATTTGACAAGTGCTGCTAAAACTAATTGGTAATTGAAGTGGTCAGTTAATGATTAGATGACAAGCATGGCAGGTGTGTAGTAATGTTTCTGGAATGAAAACTAAGAAGTTGTGTTGAAACAAAATTTCAGGTTAGCCCTAACGTAAGAATTAAAGTAGGTAGCGAAACTTATGAAAGTAAATCGGATTCGGAATTAGAAACACCAGGAGGACTGGGAAATATTTCATTTGAAGAAACAGGGCCCTTAGATTCAGGTGCAAAAAATAATACAGACATGGAGAGCAGTCGCTTTTTCATTGACCCTGGGTACTATTTTGGTAAAAATACGGAAGATGTAACCGAGTGTTTAAAGAACTTTAAATGGGCAGAATAAATACAAAACAAATTTATATGTTACATCAAAATTTAAAATTACATATAAAGTTACCTTGAAGAGCCATGACTTCCATGGATCCAACAATATATCATCACAATCTACACATGTGTCAACCTGCACTGCAATAGGGGGATTTAACTAATATTCCCCCTTCCCCTTTACAAAACGTTTTGAATATATGTATATATATGTATATGTCAACATGTTTATGTATGTTTATATTGATGCATGCCAACATACTGCACAGTGCAAATACATGCTCTACAGGCGACATTGCCCCAGCTACGAGCAACCAGAGCTCAGGGAAAGTCAGTAACCGCGGCAAAGTAATTTCACGTATCGAGCAAAGAGACTCCACGCGTTGGATATTCACATACGTAAAAGTAATTGAGGTGTTTAATTATGAAATGTACGGCCCGCCCGAAATCCCGCATGCAAGCACCACCTCCACAACTAAATAAAATATTTTTTTGACGAACCACTACCCTACTAGCTGTGGAAGAAGTTCCAGCAAAACCACGAGATGGCAGCACCCCTGCGACCTTGTGACATCATAACCCGTCGCCTCCAAACAGGGAGATAAGAAATAAGCAGCGCTGCCGCAACCCCTGATAAACCTACACCTGCATTAGAAGGCTACTCTACCCCGCACTCCCGGAAGATCGCTGATCACGGGAATTTTTTAAGGAAGTCCAGAACCATGCACCAGCAGAGATGTCTGGCTCACCGGCCGCATAGGTCAGTGAGCACTCCCTGGTCTGCAAAAAGACCTCTCTCTTCTCCTCAGCCTGTAGCACGGCTCAGCACCCAAAAGCCTGCAAGAAGACTTCACTCTACCTGTACAGAATGTGAAGGCGTCACGATCCCTGCAGCTTGGACAAGGCTTGTCCACCACTGCACCCGCTGACCGTGAGGGCAGCAACTATTCCAAAGGCAATCCCACTCCTGCACCCTGTACCCTATTCCTCAGTCAACTTCCGTGACTCCGCAATAGCAGGTTGTCGCACCTTAGTTTACCTCTTGGATAAATTCCTATAAATCAGGTAATGCTGTGAAATTGCATACTTTAAAGTAGATTATTTTTTGCATAAATTTTAATTATTTTTCCATACTCACCATCGCCTGTTTGAGTGCATAAAATATTTTTCACATACTTTAAACTAGTTAGTTATTGTTTGTAACTGATTAGCTGGGACTTTCCACTTTCATAAATGCAGTAATAAAATTTACGTGAAACTTAACTTGTCCATTTACCATAATTTTTAAGTTAGTCCCTGTGTCATTTAAAATTCTGGTTTTCAGTATATTTGTACTAGTTGTGCCAGGTTCAGTAATTAATTTCTGCTGGAGACTAGTCATGTAGTGCACCGAACTCTATAGGAGACAGAGCTTGCAAAAAGCCTTAGTCTGTGCAAGACACGCCGCAGCCCCTCGGTTTCCGGTGTATCTGTGCCTACCTTCAATGATGTTCCAATACCGGACTGCACTTCTACACGTCAGGGCATTGGGTGCGACCGCATAAGTCACACCCCCAGAACTGCACATTTGCAGGAAGGTCAGGAGACAGGACTGATGCATAGCAAGAAATGTGTGTCCAGTGTCGTCGTCGGTGTAGGGAACGCCGTGCTTTAGAAAGGGCTCACAATGCTGACACCACTAACGGGGACACAAGTAAGGTCGAACCCCAGTCTTCTGGAACTGAACTAGTACCTAGGCCGATATAACCTTTTGTTTCATTCCTCTTGAAAATTGGACACCCCTACACAAATATTTAGGCACCTGTTGGCCAGAGTACGCTCCAGGAGATCACCCTCCTCAGTCAGAGCCCACACCTCCGGTAGCCAACGTTACCACCACCAAGGTAGACCCTCTGGAGGACAAACCTAACATGCGCATCATTAAACTAGCTTTGGGGAAAACGGTCCGGGTTCAACTCCCGCCAAAGGTAGTCCCTAAACCATGTGCTGTATTACCCCACATGAATTAAGTTCCCCTGCGCAAACCCGCTCGGCCCATACGAATAGCTCCAATTTCCCCAGCCAGGGCATCCACCTCCACCCCCACAATTGCTTAAATTGCATCGCCACCTCATACACCCCGGGACAAATGGCGTCCTGCCAATTTGGCAACCATAGTAGTGAGGAAGATAAAACTCCCTGGGTGGGAAACTATCTAATTCCGCTTCACTCTAGGGTTTGACTCCCCTCGTTTCAGATGATACCCTTCCATTAAGTGGCCACCAACACAATCTAAAACCACTACGACCCATTGAGCCAATATCATTAACCAATCATGACAAGGTAGGTTTAACTGACAATCCAGAGAGGGCAGTCAGCACCTTAACCACCAACCCATCAAAGTAAGGCGCACATCAATATATACGTATGTGCGAATATTTGTATTGGCACCAGCTAACAGCCAGCGGCACTAGAGCCCATGATGACGCTCATGTGTCATGTGTTCCGCGCTTGCGCAAAGAGGCCAAAAATTTTTAACTTTCATTTAAATGTTATTTTCAGTGTAAAATGTGTTCTCTTGTATTTGCAGTGTTTAATATGTCCTAAAATGTTTTAAAGTGTTAGTACTCATTTTTAATTATTTGGTTATAAAATTCAAAGTGCCTGCAGCACCGAGATTAAGAACACTTAATATTCTGGCATGAACACCGTCATAAAGAGACCCTAAAATAATATTGAAATTCATAAGAAAATTATAGAAATGTAAAACAATATCTAATTTAATTTGTGCCATTTTATTTCCAATATAAAATATTTTACTCGGCGTGCATAGCACTTCCGCTTATGTGAACCCGTAGGCGGCCATGGTAGGTCCATGCGACGCTTGTATCTGGACAGTCTGTCGAGGAGAGCTGGCGAGGTAAGACACTGTCATGTAAGCACTACAACTTTTGTTCACTGATTTAGGTTTCCATAGTTATTTAGTTTACCAGTTAACCTTTGCTTGCGTACATTTTGCCAGATATTTTCCCCAACATTATGATTCCGCTTCATTAATTTCTTGCGCCCTTATGGCATTTTTAACTTATACCAAGGAGAAGGAGGAGAAAGACGTCAGAGAGGTCACGTGACCCACATAACTTGAATCAGGCACCATCCACCTATGTATATGGCATATCATTGTAACTTCTGCATTATTGCTACACACAAGTTTAAGAGCTTTGTTTTTATGTATGTATTTGAGGGTAATTTTCGTGTTTGAATATTTTATGGCAACATCACGTATAACCACGTGACCAACTGAAGCCAAGTCTTTCCATACGCCATCATTGTGTTTTACAAGCTTATTTATGTATCATCGTATGTGCAATCATTTATTCCAGGGTTCTATGTCAGTTTTATTTAGGGTTCAATGTATTTCTCACATAAATTGAGCTTTTTGTACTTTACAACACGGTCACAGAAATTTTTGATTTCACCGCCATCAGGCAAGTTACAAGCCTATAACAATTCTAATCGTAAAGAGAATCACTTGCTCAACACAAATACTAGTTGATCTGATTTTAGTTTGCAATTTCCACACAGAAATATTGCACTTTCACCTGCACCACGTGGTCCGCTACGAACTTCATCCAGCGGCATCCGTGCCATATAAACTTGTTTTCACACATGTGTATGTTTATTGTGAATACTCATCTCGTGTCCCATCTTATTTCATGTATCATTCAAGGGTCTATGTAATTTTGTAATTAGTGTACGGTGCAATTATTCCCGACCTAGCCGGCTCTGTGTATAGGCCGTCACAACACTAGCCACGTGTGGAGGGCGAGCCCCGACGAGTTTGCATTAGTGATGCCGAGTAATCACACGTGTTAATGTATCAGGGATTTCATTTGTAATTCACAGTGTCCTGTCTTCACGGAAAAACTGTCAGTCCACCGTAGTGGCTGTCAGCCCTCTTCCCTTGTGAAGGCTGTGCTTTCATGCACCTCGGTGAGATCATCCGTCAAGGCGTGCGCTAGATTAATTACGGGCCGGGGAACACCCAAGCGGAATTGGCTAGTCATGACCGAGATCATCATTTCATTGGCACGTTGATGTATATGACTAATATCAATAAAACAAGTCTACAGAGAACTTATATCTTTTGTTCAGTAGTGACAGTGTCCTAACCACGTATGTTTTAATAAGTGTTTATTTCAAGTGATGTTTAGTATTGCTTACATGTTTGTAAGTATGCACAGATGAGACGGATACACAGAAACCACAGCATCCTTGAGAGCTCTGAGTCTCAATAGTGTGGTGATTGGGAAGCACGCTGGCGCCCAAATTACCAGTAAGTATTTGTGTCATCATTTGTCACGTGTCTCACCCGATGGCGTCAGTATAATATGTTGGACGTTATCCCTAAGGAAGCTCTCTAACAGTTCACTATTATTTTCATAAGGTTAATTGCAGGCATCATACTTAATATTATGACACTAGTTTATATACGATTTTTAAAACAATAATGGATGCCATACTCTTAAAAAATGATTAAAACAGGGAATATAAATAATAAAAAAGGACAGTTAAATATGGTTAAATTCTATTCATTATGGATTAAACAAAGAACTCTCAATCATCATCGTAAAAATAAATGTGGATTTATATAAATCATTGTACTTTAGTTCCTACAATTGAATCAATATAGCTATATTTTTGTTTTCTATTCCGATGAAAAATATTCATAAAACTATAAGCATTTTATTTAATTTATATCAAATAATTTTCTGTTTTCATATTGCCAATATTGGACGGGTCAATTAAAAAAAATTAAATTGGAAATAAGTACGTATATTAACTTTAATTATTCTAGTCATTCATAAGATATATATTGTTGATGTAGGCATGCACTGTCAGCAGCTGTGTGTTGAATTGTTTTGTTTCTGTTGTTATGAGCGTTGCTGGAGGAGTGGTTGATGTTTGCAATCAATTTGATTAATTGAGTTTTTTTTATTTATTTGAAAATGCTGATTCTCTAAGAATAAATGGTACAAGAGTTATTGATGTTTTTAAAAGAAGGAAATATGTATAATTAGCATTTTAATAAACAAATGTGTAGTTAACACAGTAGTCAACCTATGTCTACCAGTAATTGTTACACACATATTTAGTTACATGTTACTGATTGTAAATACATCATTAAACGATAACATTTTAACCAAATTATTAGCAGCAACTGAAACGTCTGAAAACTGAAATAATTATGTTTAAGAGTTGTAATGATGGCACCAAATTCTACCTTATAGCCCAAACATAGAGGAAAATAACGACCTGCCAAAAAAGCAATGAGCTTCATCTGTTTATTTTGCTTTGTGAGTCTAACCTCTAACAAAGTCACGGTGAAGGCAGGTGGCAGCTCAGGCCACCCTCCCTCCACCAGCCATACTCAATCATCTCTGCTGCGCCTACATAGACCCGCACCCCTTCAACCGTTAATCTGCCCTTTTCCTACCTCTAGGTCACGTCCATACCCCTCTGCTCTCTTCTTCTCTCCATCCCTGTAGCCACACCCATACCCCTTCCCATTAAACCTTCCACTTAGCCACGCCCACACTACTCCAAGCTCCCTCCCTCATCCTCTCACTCTTTCATCACTCATTCTTTCTCCCTCCCACACCAAAGCCTTATTCATCAACATTCCGCCCTCTTGCTTGTAACACCCCAACACCAGTAGACGCATCCTCCACAACAAGTAGCCCCTTTTCTTTGTTGTACTCTCCCTCCCTCCTTCAACCTGCTGACAGTGTGGCATTAGCTGTCTCATCTTTTCACTACTTCTGCCTCTTTCCACCCCATTGAAAAACTATACACAGGCTGTGAAAACTGGCACAATCCACCTCACTCCAATTCGGCTTGCATTCTTTTTTGGAGGGTTTTAAAAAGTTAAGGGTTGGGTAACAAAAAAGCAGGAGATTAAAGTCACTAAGGGAGGACTGGAGAATGGGTGGTAAAGCGGGAGTCTCCCGCCTAAAGCGAGAGGGTTGGCAGGTATGAAGGCGTGACAACTTTTGGGGAATTAGTTACAGCATTGAAATCAGCATTTACGACAGTAGGAGAGACTCAGTACCTGTAAATGCAATTGTGAATTAGAGGCAAGGTAATTTATGAGTCCATTGAGAAACTTGTTTATGACATTAGTATTTGTAAGAAACTGGATAGTGAGATGGCAGAGATGAACAAAATTAGGTACATCTTAAGGTACCCAAACACGATGAGAAATTCCTCAAGGCCATGACTGTACAATCTCAGCCTTGAGGAATTCCAGAGTGTGTGTGGTAACAGCCTTGATGCCACTGATGAACTGCACAGTCTTCAAAATCGGAATTGAAAAACTTTTCTGCCAGCCTGCACAGTCTAGGACCCTACAGGCCATAACTGGTGTGAGTGGGGAAACAATGTGTATTCCCTCAGTTCACCTTCAGCTTTTGACGAAGACACATTAGTGAATCGCGAATTTCTAAAAGACTGGAAACAAATATATGAGAGTGAGCCATGTCTGTGGCAAGTGAAGTGTAAAGAATACCATGATAGGGTGAAAAAAGACAAGGGCTACGGTCGGCTGTTGGTAATGTTGAAAGAGGTGGACACGAACACCACGAAAGATGCTGTAATAAAAAAGATAAATAATCTGAGGAGTGCACATCGAAAAGAAATTTTAAAAAATGAAGGCTTCGACCAAGTCAAGAGCAGCAGGGGACAAAATATATAAACCAAAGTAATGGTACTTTGCATTGTTAAGGTAAGCTTAATTTGGATGAACATCTTTCAGTAAATATTCTTGTTTGTTTCATTGTTTACATTTTTGTATTTTGATTAATTTTTCTAGGTGATCAAGATACGCCTCGAGCTTCTCGTACAAATGTAGACAGCAGTAATAATGGCAATGACAACAAGAATGCGACTGAGCTATGTAATATATTGATGCACACTCTATTTCACATTGTGCGAGGGCGAGTGGAAGAGAAGGAAAGAGAGTTGTCATACAATATCGACAGCAGAAGGCCAGTCAATGACGGATTTCAAATCAAATACGTGTGCCACGAACTCTGGTCGTATTGTTTTCAGCCGATATCTGAAAAATGCTCTAGATTACTGACCTCGTTCTCTCAGCACATCTCTGGGTGCATTGAACCTTCCAAATGGTCAGGTGCAACAGTATAAATATTGCAGCAGGCCTCCAGACTGGGAGTTAAGTTGGAGTGGATGAATGAATGAGAAGCTGAGTTCCGAGCGATGGAAGGCGACCAGTGACCAGTGGAAGGGGAGTCTGCAACTGCAAGTATCAAGTAGTGGAGTGTGCGACTGGCAGGTTTATTGGACTAGATGTGTGAGTGAAAGACATTATAAATTATGGCAACAGATAAACTGAACATGTGTTGATAATGAGTATGAGTTAATTGACTGTAACCAAGAAAGACTTTAAGAAGGATGTTAATTAGAGTTTAAATAGACATTAAACATTAAGCTCACTGTTAACTAAAAAGAGGAGAAATTGGAAACAGATAATTTAATGTTGCACATAGTAACATAGAGAATAAATTATAAATCAAATTTAGTTTCTTTTATTTTTCTATTAAGACCACCATCCCTCACGAACACAGATATGCCCCTCAGGCATCCTCACATGTAACAATATTTATCAGTAATACTTTTATGGTATTTCATTGTCTGGGAACAGAAACGGAGAAGGGGGAGGGTAAAAATAGTCAACGAGATATGTGTATCACCAGGAACTGTGTGTTATGTTAATAATAAAAACAAATTCAGAGTACTGGTTGTAGTGATATAAAAGTAATGAAAAGTTATTTTCAGTGTCTTGCCAACAGACTGCTGCACAAGCTAACATAACGACCATATCTGACATGTACCTATAAATATATGTACCCGCTCCTACAATAGTTGGGAAAAATTTCTTTTCCACACACACATATAAATATATACGCACACACTCATCATTTCGACCTGTACTAGCACAGATGTCATGATTCCTGATGGCTCAGTTGACTAGGGTATCTGTCTTCCAATCCAAGGTCTGGCAGTTCGCCGCTCCTCATCTCCACAGCAATTTATAATGTATTAAGTAATATCACATTGATAGAGGTGAGTGTCTGCATACAGCAGATGGAACATCGCCCTTAGGCTCCAATCGACACCAGTGCTTCTCACAGCCGATGACAACATCAAACTACACTAGCGCTGCCTAGCATATAGTGGGGAACCAAAATGGCACCCCTGATGGGCAACAATGTGACAGCAGATACTAGACCAGCTAGCAGATGATAATAAACCAATATGACGTCCCTAGCAAGAGCAACCAACATCCGAGATGGCGGCCGACACCAGCACCACCTATCAGATGATAAAAGAACTAAGATGGAGGCCTACAGCAGAATAAACAAGAGGAGAGAAATAAACAAAAAACAACTAAAAAATTCTAGAAACAAGATAACGGCATGGAATGACAAAGCATGAAGTACCAAGGCAGAATGACACCATGAACTGGAACTTCTTTGAAACAAGATGATGGAAGCAAACAATATGGCTAACAATAGGGCAAGGTCACCCACAATGGTGGAACCAAGATTGCGGCTTGTCGACTGGTCCACTGTCTTTTTCACGCGAGTTTTAACATACTTTGTCACAATAAAGCAACCTGAGCACTAAATTATCGTCGTCTGACATTGAAATCGCTGGCAGTGAACTGAATTGTTCCTTGAGGAATGTTGAAGCATGTGTGGGGAGAGCACACTTCAGGCCAAACCTCGAGGCCGCGCCTGCACAGTTCCGGCCTCAAGGTTTGGCCTGCATGTGTGTGGGTACCTGTCTGTGGATTGAGGCCAGCAATTGTCGAGAAAGTAATGCTACTTGAGAACAAATTGGTTTGACAGTTAATTCAAAATTTATGGAACATTAAAGCAGGTAGCTACTATACTAGGATCAGGCTAGCACTAGCACCTAAGTGACCTGGGGCTAGTCATGAGCATAGTAAAAAGGTAGCGCAGTTCAAGAGCCCCAAAGGTGCAATGGAGCTCAATTACTAAAATCTGTGGAATTACTAAGTTAACAAATGTGTGATATGGTGGACCAGATGAAACGGTTCAAGCAAATCAAAGATGAGGGTAGAAGTGCAAGTACAGGTCCGACTCGCAACCAGGGAACTTCCTCAGAACAAGCAAAAGGTAAGATAACACTCAGGTAGGGAATGGTATAGTTAGACCTAGACGAACTTCTGATGGAAGACCTATTTGTTTCAGATGTGGAAGGGTTGGTCATGTAAGGAAATTTTGTAGAACAAAACCTTGGCAGAATGGGAAAACCAGCAGTGAGATGGATAACGTCTAAGGACGTTTCAGGTCAGGGGGGGAATGGTTCACCATGGCAACTTAACATACCCCTATCAATTGTATCTGGTGTACTATGTTTACATAACCAGTTGTTTGGGCAGCCGACCCTGATTTTCATTGATAGTGGAGCAGCTATTTCTCTGGTGGATGAGAGACTGACTCCTGAGCAATTTTGGAGAGAGACTGATTTGAGAGTATTTTCAGGTGTATCAGGTCAGCAACAGTCTATCTCTCACATGTTAAATTTAAAGTTTGAACAACATAAGGTTCAGTACCCACATCCTGTATAAAAGGTAACAGTTCCTATAAATTGTGTTATTTTGGGCTGTGACTATTTACAAAGGTATCAAGCACAATTGATATGTAATGTGAAAGGGCATCACTTTCGAGGTTAAATTATCCTAACCAGGGCATACCATTAACCTCACAGCCGATCAGGGAAGCAAAGAAAAATGGAGGGGTTAGGGATATCCCACAAAGATGGCAGGATGTAGAGGAAACCTCACCTCTAATTATTGATACAGAAAAGTTAAGTGAACCAAATTTGAGTTAGGGTGTGTCGTGGTCAAAGACCATGTTAGGTTGGAGCCGCGTATGCATCAGTTAATAGAGTTTGATTTTACAGCCACTGATTTACCTGCAGAGGTACTCCTAGAGCCATTTGACAGTGTGTATGATGAGCAGTCAGTATTGGTACCTTACAGTATTTTGTGCAAAGGAAAACAGACTAGATTATGGGTAACCAATACCTCTAAGAGTGAAGTTACTTAACCAAAAAAGATGAAATTAGGTAACTTGTGTAAATTTGATGCGGTAATCAATACTCAGGTAAACACTGTCTCAGTCACAGAAGGGGGTAAAATGGATGATTTTGATGAGGACAAGCTAGACATTAACCCTAATCTGCTGCCTGAGCAAAGACGTGAGTTGCAGAATTTGTTGTAAAGATATTGTCACTGTTTTGGCTGGAAGTCTGGTCAGATATATAGGGCAAAGGAAGAGGTGGTGGCATTAGACAAAGTTCATACATACATACATACATACATACATACATACACTCGCAATTAGGCTACCACCCGGTGGCGAGCTCTCTCAACTCTCCTTCACCCAACCAACTCCTTTTCCACTCCCTTCCTGAATTTACCAACCCCTCTCATAGATACCAATTCCTCCCTCAACACATTCCACTCCCTCAGAGACCTCACAAGCATGGACTGCCTACCCCGCTCCATTCTCCTCCACACCCCTCTGAAGCTTCTCACTGTTGTTTCCTCTTCCTCTAAACACCCCCTTACTTAGCTTGCAGTGTAGCCCTCCCCATCCTCCCTCTTCATTCATCACCCTGTACATCCTGACTAACCGTTCAACTTTCCTCCTGTCCTTCAATGAGCTCCACCCCATTTCTTACATCATCACTGATGGCCTATAGTTCCCTTCTTCCTCATCATCCTGCCCTTGCCTTCTCCACCTACCCTTCACCCATCTTGCTGCCTTTCTCTGCACCTTTTACAGTTCTCGCACCTCCACCTCCACATACGGGTCCCATACTGCTGCAGCAAATTCTAACATTGGCCGTACCATTGTGCCATACGCCTTCTCCTTCACCTCACAGCTGACTCCATTCAGCACCCTTCCCAGCATACCCAGAGCCCTTCTTCCCTTTGCTACCACCCTCTCTACCTGTTTTTTCCACCTGAGGTCTCTCTGCAGTACAATCCCTAGATACTTATTCTGCTGCTTCTTCTATCTCTTGTCCCTCCCATCTGTACATGTCCCTGCTTATCATATTCTTCCTTGTGAACCTCACTAACTTAGTTTTTCTTACATTTATCTTCATTTTATTTTTTCTGGTCCACAACCATATCTTATCAATGTCCACCTGCAAATTTCCGCCCCCCTCTCCCACCTCAGCAAATACAACACAATCATCTGCAAACAATCTGATTTTTCCTCTAATCCCCAAACCCATGTCATTTACCATTATGGTAAATAACAAAGGACCCAGCACGCTTCCCTGTGGTACCCCTGACTTAACCTCCTCTTCCTCCGATATTGCCTCCCCCACTTTCAACCTCTGCCATCGCCCCCTGAGAAAGTCCCCTATCCATTCCACTACCCTCCTGTTTGGTATCAGCGTCTCCATTTTCCTCATCAATGTTCCATGGGGCACCTTATCGAATGCCTTCTCAAAATCTATGAAGCAGGCATCCACCTGCTTCCCCTCATCAACTACCTGCACCAGATCCTCTAATAACCCAGCCAGCTGAGTCTCACATGAGTATCCCCTCCTGAAACCATGCTGGGACTCCTCCAACCAATTCCTATTGTTCATTACCTTCACCACATACTGCACCACCAGCCTCTCCATTACTTTTCCTGTACTTGATGTGAGACTCACCGGTCTGTAGCTGCCAGGCCTTCCCCCCATCCTCTCCCTGCTTGTGTATAGGTACCACCATAGCATCCTTCCAATCTTGTGGTAACTTACCCTCTCCTAAGGACTTTTTAAACAGTACTTCTAAATATTTCGCCAACTTCTTGCCACCAAACTTTAGTGCTGCGTTTCCTATCCCATCTGGTCCCCCTGCCTTACTGCTCTCCAAACCCCTAATTACCTTTTCTATCCCTCACTCCCTCATCTTAAACTCACTATACACCCCCCGAACCCTGTTTGTCCCCTATTCCAACCCTCCTTTGCCTCAAACACTGACAAGTACTGTCCTTGCAGCATCTCAGATTTTTCTTGGTCATTTGTCGCATGCCTACCTTCCTGTTAGCAGAGGGATCCCTTCCTCTCCTCCCCTTAACCGTCTAACATACCTAAACAATTTCCCCCAATTCCTTGCCTTTTCCTTCTTCCACAATGTTCCCCAGAAATACATTCTTTGCCTGTTTGATCTTCCTTTCAAGCTCCCTACCCACTTGTTTCATCATTTCTTTAGATCTTATCATCCCTTCATTTCTCCACTTGGCATGTAATTTTCTGCACTTCTTCTTCATTTTCAAAATCTCCTGTCCATAATATGGGAGATCTCCCCCAGTCCGTAACCTTTTCATTGCCACAAATTTCTCCAACATAACCTCTATTAATCTTCTAAACTCCCTCCACAACCCCTCTACACCCTCCTCCATAGACAATTTTTTAAACCTGTTTCTCAGGAAGATTTCTGCCCCCTTCTTGTCTTCTCTCCCATACTGCCACACCAACCTTTCTGACATTTGCACTTCTCTCATCCTGCCAATCCCAATTTCTACAACCGGAATATGATGGTCGCTTATACCATTCAATACTATTGCACCAACTACAGCATTCCTAGGTCTAACCAACACCACATCCAGCACTGACCCAACACCCTCCTCATTCCATCTCGTAGGTGTTTCTACTATCTGGACTAATTCTCTGTTGACTAACTGTGCTGCCATTCTCTGCATCATGCTATCCATTCCTTCTGCACCCTCTACCCATTTCACCCCTGGCATATTCAAATCCCCTGCTACAACAACCCACTGCCTGTCCTTTAGTCTATAGACCCTCTCCTTGATCATCTCAATTGCCTGCCATCCCTGTCCTGGTGGTCTATACGCTGCCAGCAAAGTAATACTCCTATTACTACTACCACTCAATTTAATTTCCATTACCTCGACATCATCACTAACCCATTCTACCACCCCTTTTAGCCCTTTCCTTACACACACCATTATTCCTCCTCCTCTCTCATCCCTGTCTCTTCTGAAGATGGTGAACTCATCCTGCCTACACTCAATGTCCAGTACTTCCTCAGTCAACCAAGTCTCCACAGCTACCACTATATCCGCCCCATATCCTTCAACCTTTCCCCAGAAGCCCTCCAGCTTGTACATACTCCTACAGTTCACCACCATTATCTTTATACTAGTACTCTGCTTTACCAGCCTACATTGCTTACCTCCTATCTCCACCCCTGCGGCCTCATCAATGCTATCCACTCCATTTCTCTCCCCTTCCGTTTTCTTGCTTATCACTGATTGCTATTTCAACAACTGCTACTCTGCCCTGACCCTCTCCATGCAGTCAGCTACTTCTCTACCTAGCAGATCACCTATAATCCTCTTTCCCTGCTCTGTGAGGTGAACCTGGTTCCTCCCTACACTTTCCCAGCCTACCCATTTCCTACTATCTATAAATGTAGCCCCCAAATCCCTACATACCTTCTCATATACCTCACTCTCTCATATACCTCACTCGCTGCCACTGCCTTCCTATAGGATACTCCTTTCCTAACCAGCACGCCACTGACTACTGCCCTAGCTCCAGGGAACTTCTCTGCACTTTCCTCAGCAATCCCCTGAGGTCCCGCTCTACCTCCTGCCCCACCTCCCTATGAACCAGGTCATTTCCCCCTACATGAATGAGAACGACCTTTGCCACCCTGCTACCTTTCATACCGCTAACCCTTTCCTCCAAATCCCTGGTATTTGCCCCCCCCCCCCCCAAAGCTGCTTTATATGTCATTTCCTTCCTGATATTCCTCAGCTCCACCCCCTTTACAATAGAGCTGCCTAGAAAAACTACCTCTGGCTCCCTTCCTACAACATGTTCCTGCTTTGTGGCTCTTCCAACCACCTGCCTACCCTTGTCTCCCGCCTCCTGCAGCACCCTTGTTTCCCTCCCTTTGGCCAGCCCTCCTCTTTCCCCTATGGCCCTGAACTGTCTACTTTGTCCTGCTTGCTGGTCTTTGCTAATTGCACACTTGCAAGCCTCGGCATACTGCTTCCTACCTTCTACCAATGACTGTTCCCTGCTTTCTGATTCCCGTTCCTCTATTCCTGATTGCTTCCTGCCTACTACTATCACCTTATCCCTTGCTACTATTTCTTGCTCCTCTAACCTTATTTGCTGTCTTATGTCTCCTACTGTCTTATCCCTTTCTACTGCCTCCAACTCATCTATCCTCCTCCTTAATCTTACCACCTCTATCTCTGCCTCCCTCCTCCTCTGCCTTTCCTCCTGCAGTTCCTTTTGCAGCCCTACTTGCATTCTGACTAACTCTTCCTCTCTAATCAGCTTTTCCTCCTGTGGACTGGCTTTCATTTTCCTTAGCACCCCCTTTACATCTTCCAACTCCTCCTCTAACTTATCCACCCTCATTTATACTCTACTCTTACCCATCTCATTCCTGACCTTTTCCTCGATCCTTTCAATCCTATGCATCATTTCCCTTTCTTTCCTGCTCATCAAATCTACAATCTCCCCTTTCCACCTCTCCTCCTTAGCCCCTTCCATTGGCACTGGCACACCCTCTACAAAGCTTCCCCTCAGCATATCCCAAATCCAGTTTCCACCTTCTCCACTTATTTGCGTTTCCTTCTCCACCCTCAATTTGTTCCCTACCACTGCCACTAAACCCTTTCCCTCAGCACATTCCTCACACTTCCACTCATGTTCCTGTAGTGATTCCAGTTCCTCCTCCCTGATCCCTATACAGCCAACATGGTACCAGCCACCACACTGGTCGCACTGCACACCACTATCTAACCTTCTCCACACCTTTCCACAGCCCCTACACTTACCCTCCCTACCTTTTTTTTTTCACCCTTTCTCTTAAAAAAAAAAATAGTTTAACTAACTTAAAACTAAAACTACTCTCCCTTATAACATACACCAAATATCTACGTATACACACACTTTCTTAACCAGCCTAACTTACACCGTACACCTTTTACACTCGTACAATAACAAAGGCCTCGGCCTCGTGCACACAATTTGACACTACTCCCTCCTTATAACTATTTACCACATAAAACACTAATCGTAACTCTTAAAACTCTAATTATACCTCAAACTACTACTCCACCTATATTTAAACCTATTGCTAGAACTAATCACAAGCCAAAACAACCTTAAATACGGAACAACACAACCTGTAGTCTGTCTGTGGTGGCCATCTTGGCGATGCAAAGGTGACAACCCTCTAGTCACTTCAGTTCCTTACAGAGTATCACCTGGTGAGAGGGGGGTAATACATGATATAGTAGAAGAACATATCCAGAATGGGATAGTGAAGCCTAGTTAGTACTAGTTGGTGCTCTCCAGTAGAACTAGCAAAAAAAAAAAAAAAAGATAGTGATTTTAGAATGTGTGTGGTCCATCGTCAGGTGAACTCTATTTTGAAAGATAAGTACCCTATGCCTAGGATAGATGATTTCCTTATCTATCTGAGAGATGCTAGGTTTTTCAGCCATTTGGACATGAATCCAGGTTACCACTAGTTGAAAGTGGTTGAAAAGACCAGGAAAAGACCTCTTTCGTAACTCCTCAGGGAATCTTTTGTTTTCAAACATTGCTGTTTGGACTAAAAACAGCCCCCTCTATTTTTCAAAGATGCATGGATAAGACTTTGGCAGGGCTAAAAAGAGATTCGTGTCTAGTCTACTTGGATGACATACTAGTAGCTGGGTGCAGTTTTGAACACCCTGTCAGGTTAGAGCAGGTCCTGAAAAGATTCAAAGAGGCTAATTTAACCTTGAGGCCAGAAAGTGCTCCTTTGGTTACAAGGAAACTGAACTATTGGGACATGAAATTAATAGCAAGTGTATTAAACCTCATCCCAATAAGATAAGGGCGGTCAGAGAATTCCCAAGACCCACACATTCCAGAGGCTTTAGAAACTTTTTAGATCTGACTTCCTTTTACCGTAAGTTTGTAGAGAATTTCTTTCAAATTGCAAAGTCACTATCCAGTCTGCTAAAGAAAGATCAGAAATTTGAAAGGGGTGAGGCCCATGAAAAAGAATTGGTTCATTTTCAAAATGGAGACCCTATAGAAATTCATACTGATGCAACCATCAAAGTTATTGGGGCTATCATGCAGAAAAGAGATAAGAAATGACATCCTGTAATATACACTACTAGAACACTCACACCAGCGGAATCCAAATAGCCTATCACCCATTCAGAATGCCTTGCCTTAGTTTATTCTCCACTTCAATTTCGGCCCTACATTTACTTGAAACCGTTTACTGAAATTGAAATGACTGATCACCATAGTTTGTGTTATCTGGATAAGCTCAAAATGAATGCCCACAGTACTGGCAGAATAACCCGGTGGGCTCTGAAAATGTTGGAGTACACATTCAATATCAAGCAGAACAGTGTGAAAAGTCACGCTCATGAAGACAGTCTCAAAGGAATCCTGTAGATCTAGGCTCACAAAAAGTTGAAGACAAGGCTTTGGAATTGACAGTGTTCTCATTGCCAGGCTTTGATATTGCAAAAGCACAAAGGGGTTCACCCAGTTTGGATCCTTTAATACAGGAGATTCAAAAAACCCTCTCAAGTAAAGTCAAAATTTACTAGATTCGCTAAAAATTTCTGTTTGAAAGAAGCTACTTTGTACAAGATAAATACTAGACCAGATGGTAGGGAGAAGTTGTTTGTGATCCCTAATAAACTGAAAGCTGAAATTTTGAGTGAGCGCCATGATAACTTTCTCGTGGGAGGACACCTAGGTATAGCAAGAACTATAGACAAAATAAGAGAAGGTATTACTGACATGGGGTTTTTAAATATGTCGAGGCATATCTCAGAATATGTGCAGATTGCCAAACTAAAAAGGGTATGAATATGAAGCCAGCAGGTCTATTGCAGCCCATTCCTTCAAGTGAACCTTTTGATATGATAGGTATTGACCTTTTGGGGCCTTTCCCTAAGACCACTCGAGTCAATAAGTATGTTCTTACCTTTATAGATATGGCATGAGATGGGCAGTACCTTCTGGGATGGCCTACGAAGTAGCACAATTTTTGTTGGAAAATGTGATCTGTAGGCACTCCACTCCAGGGTCAATCTTGAGTGACAGGGGTCAAGTGTTCAGTTCAGCAGTAGTTCATGAGCTGTTGAAACTAATGGGTGTCCAGGAGACAATGACATCAGGGTATCGCTCTTAGTGTAATGGGGCTGTAGAAAGGTTGCACATCACCCTGACAACTATGACATCCTAATACCTGTCTAGTAATCAAAGATATTGGGACCAGAGTTTATTCCATGTCACGTTCACTTATAACATTTGTAAGCAAGAGAGTACAGGATTTAGTCCCTTCCTGCTCGTGTATGGACGTAAACCTGTCTTGCCTTCAGAAATCTGCCTCAACCAAAGGGTGAACGAGGTGGAAAGCGAGCAGCTGCGATGATAATGAAAGGCACTACAAAGGCAGGCAGTCGAGAACAACCGAAAACAAAAACAGGGGGGAAAGCAGCATTATGACCCTCAATGCAGGGTCGTTGAGTACTAGCCAGGCCAAGAGGTGTTAGTGTACACCCCCACCAGGAAGTAGGGCCTGACCCCTAAGTTTATGCACTGCTGGAATGGTCCAGTTGTAGTGGTAAAACAGTTGTCCCCTAATCTTTATGCTTTAAAGAAAACACTTTGAAGGGTGCCCAAGGTAGAAGAGACTAACATCAAGTGCATCAAACCATATTACAGGCCTTAAGTGCTAACCTGGTGGTTAGGTAATTATATATGATTTTCTAGGGTGAATCCCGGTTATGTATTACGAAAATATTTTTTTTTGTTTTGTCAAAATGTGATCTGATGCTTTGAAAATGGTGGATTCTAGGGAAGCCAACAACTTAAGTAGTAACTTGTCCCTAGTCAGCAGAGGTAGAGGCAGTTGAGAAGGTACAACATGTTGACAATGGCAGTCTGTCACCATCTTGGGGTGGTTGATGCTGATCCTAAGGTGGGCTCCCTCCAACACAACTGAGTCCATATCCATTGGAGTGGTAGCAGGAGCACACTTCCAGTCGATGCTCAACGTAACAGTATACGCTTCCTCTGTACTGTTGAACTTTCATTCTGCCTGGCCACAAAAATTTGCCAGTAAAGTTGAGAAAGTGGCAAGAGATTTTCCGTGTGCAAAGCAGGGCTATAATGAATTCTGTATGTTGCACAAAGAGCAAACAAGCTTCAACATTATATCCTGAACATTATTAAACAAGTTAAATTTAGCGGCTGGAGAAGATCTGGTAGAAGTCGAGCACGCTAGGTCAAAACACAGATTGACATTTTTAGGGGAAGTAGCAGATTGGTGCTGCGAAATTGCAACTGTAAGTCAGATAGATAGCTTGTTTAAGAACGAACAGGAACTAACAGGTCACATGGAAGTAATGAATAAACAAGTTCTAACAAACCATTTAGCATTAGCCAATATTTCTAACCAAATCTCAGTTGTCAATGGTTCAGCCGGGGTACTTTTTGGTAAAGCGCAAACAAAATGTAATAACCTGACCAGATATCCAAATTCATTTAGAGAGGCCTTGGAAGATAGCCGTGTAGGAATGATAAATGAGATTCCAAATGTCCTTCAGACCCAACTTTAACTTGCATCCCTCATGGTAAAACAAGCTCATAATACAGTCTTTAGAGTGGAAATTTTAGATCAAGGTAAATGCCATAAGTTACCCACAGTTTTGGTCTTACCTGAAGAGTTAAAGAAGAAATTAAAAAGGTTGCCTCTAGTGGTTGATTAGCAATCCAAACTAGTAAAGTACAAGTGTATGATTTCGGTGTTATGCTTTTAAATGGAAAAATTCTGTGTGTGTATTGCATCATAAGACTACTTTTCTTGCCGTAAATGGTGATAAAGTCACAACCATCAGAGGTAGAGTTTTGTAAGATCGTAGACATTTTCAAGATCACCTCTGTTTTGTGCCCAGATATTCAGGTGATGCTGTAACAGAGACCTTGTGCCCAAAAGTTGTATTTCATGGAGCTACGGCTGAACTGTTTGGAGAAGAGTGTTCTTTTAGTTGCCAATCTGGATCCCCGTTGATTATTACCCAGGTAGGGCCTGAAAGGTATTTCTCGACAAATGCTAGAGGTAATTATAAGTGAAGTGTACAATGAGTAAGAATGAAACCAGAATGTTAGACAATAATGAGCATCCAGGCGCTATTGATGTGGCCGTACCGTGTGACTGTATGTTGTATCTAAATAATGAAGTACGAATCAGTGAGATGTATCCATATGATTACGATACAAAACCGGTGCTTGATATTATTAATGTGATTCTAGCAGCATGGTCTAAACTTAAGAAATTACTTTTTCCTGCTCATCCAACGTCAAATCAAACAGTTTTTTTTATCTAATTTAATTATTGTCTTGAAGAAAATTGGCCCTCTTCTATACCCCATTTGAATACCACTTTGGACACTAGTATCAGCAGATCTCCACATATTTTTTTGGATACACCTCTGGGATTTGAGAACTTTTGGATTCGAAACCTACAGAATATTTCATTGGTCTTGGTTATTATTGTTTTTGTAGTTATAATCTTAAGAAACCCTTATTTACTTGGAATAGGCATGCTGCCTAGATCCGAAGAAGTGATTTTTGACACTATCTTTGGATTAGAGCTAGGATCAACCATTATCATTGTTTTGTTGACAGTGTTGTTTGTGCTATGTGTACTATGGAGATTTTGCAGTTTGAGGAAACAAATGAAGGGAAGTACCTCTCCAGAGGAGCAGACAGTTTCCTTTATGGGACCTATAGAGGACCATATTTGAGCTAGTGGTAGAGAAAGTTATTATAAGGGAAGCTGAAGGCGACAAAATGGTTCTGTGGTTGTTAATGGATGACAACCCCTAAAATAAGGTAAATGGAGATTGTTGCAGAATGATGTGTTCTGTAATTTAAAGTGGTTATAGCCGTAGTTTTTTTTTTGTGTTTTGTTGCTGTGGATGTTGTTCTTTTTTTTTTTTTTTGTTGGTTACCATTATGTGTGTAAGTACAATATATGTGAGAAATACAAAGCCAAATTAGTTTGAGTTTATTCAGAGATGTACCAGGTATTAAATTGAGTAGGTGTCAACATTTTGTTGAAAACTATTGTTAAACTAGCAGTTGATGGACAGAAAAGCAAGAGGTGAATTAGAGCATTAATGTGTTTGGTAGCAGCTACTTAACCACACATTGTTAGGATAGCCTATGTAGACATTGGAATAAAAGTTGAGTTTGTGTTTAGCACACATAGAAGAGTGAAAATTTTTTTTAAGACACAAACAAATAAAAGTTATGAACCTTATATGTCAATACAAGTTGATGATTAAGGAGATATAGAGTTTGTTTCACTTTTGAGAGATGAATCTGTTAGAAAGCATAAATTTTTCTTTGGGGGCGGTAATCTTTTTTTTTGTAACTGAAACTTTAGCACCAGTTTGTTGTCATTATAGTCGAGGGGAGAATTTGGTGTGCCACTAACTGATGCAGTAGGTATAAGAATGTGAGGTATAGCTATAGGTCTAGATAATATTTATTATTTTGTTTGTTGATAAGTACTAATAAGTTTTACTTTGCTGGGGTTAACTGTAAAAGTAATAGATGGGTGGGCAAGATCAGACAACTGATCTTCACTATGCTCTTCAAGATCAGAGGAAAAATGGACATGGTTACTCAGTAACCCTACATTTGGGTGTGCATGTGAGTCAACAAGACTGTGACTGTAGTAAGAATCCTAAAAACTTTCAGTTGAGATCAGCAATAGTTTACATATAAGGACAAATCCTTCACGGGACTCTGAATCAGGAAGTTTATGATCCCTTGTGAAGATCACATGGCAACTACTCATGAGGGTGTTGGGAGTGATGGTCGCTCTGTCTTACTATTGGAAGAAGTTAGTCACAGCTCCTCTGCTGTGGCACATGTTTGAGACACTGATGGATTGGAGCATTTTTGGGAGGTGTTCCAGATGTCTCCATGAGTACTGGGGTACTCATGCTCATCGGAACTCCCACGCAGCTGAAAATGTCACAGCATGATGACCCCTCCTTGGCTCGACCTGATGAACCAGGTTCTATTAGCAGAAGATGGCTCCGGTGAAGCAGATGTGTGGCTGTGACTTCAAACCAAGTCCTGGCAGGCTTGGCTCATTCCAGTCCTTTGAATTTGCATTGCCGAACCTGAAGAGGCGAGCAGTGGGCGCTTATCTCCAGAGAGGAAGATGGTAGCACTACCACACAAGAGTGTTAAGAATGTGTTGATGCGTGATGCTGTCTGTGTCTTAATGTTGCACACACTATATATGCAAGAATCCTTATGGGCCAGTCCACAACCACTAAAAAAGAAGTGAACAGAGAAAGTGAAACCACCCATCACGTGTGTCAACAACATCACCCCTCCACCTCAGTTTGAATCGCCCGCTACTCCAGGACGGCAGCGGTATTTCAAAATCCTGCCTCTGGAGAGCCTAACACCACCTGCCGGAGCATTCTCTGCCTCCAAGAAGCGCGGACTGGCCATAGCAAATCATCACCTCGCAGCCTAGCAGAGATAAGAATTCAGTCACCTATGCATGATGTCACAAGACCAACCCCCAAGAGGGTGGAGCTTGCTTCCCTCTCACCCTTTGGAGGATCTCTGAACTGAATTGATTAGTATAAAAGAGGCAGCTGGATCTGGCCTCAGGGCAGTCTGCTGCACCTCGACCCCTGTCAAAGGCCACTGGAAGGTGTCAGCCCCGCAAGGGTAAGCACTAGTCCTTGTCTCCCGCTGTAAGGGGCCACGAGGAATGTCTAACAAGGACCGCTAGATGCTCAAACTCTTTGCGCCGCGTCGGTAGCAGCAAGACTCCAGAGGGTTGTCGCCTTCAACGTCCACCAGCAGCTCCGGAGAACCCACCAGCAGTCCAGAGGGTCTTCCACCTCTTCAGAATCTCCAGCTTCATAGGCCTTCTGGATGCAGACGCCACCAGAGGGTCTGCCAATGCCATCAAACAATAACCTTCCTTGGAATCCCTCCATTTATGATGTTCCTTCTGGTAACTCCCCAATAGCCACCACACTTCTTCAGCGACTTTCTGGTGCTGCTTAATTAGGTTCCTTCAGAAAACATACTTATTTAATTAAATTTAATTTAATATTTAGTGTGGCAATTATCCATCACGTAATATTTCATACTCGTAATTTTATCATTAACTTTGTTCTGGACTCCTTCACGTGAGTTAACTTCAACTTTTTCTCTTTACGTGTATTTTAATAATATTTTTAGGAGAGTGCGGCCCCATTGTTCAAGTAACTTCTTAATAAAAGCTAATACAAATGAATAAATCTTTTATTTCTGGTGAATAAGGGTTACCTATATCAATTAGTCCATAAGGCAGTTTTTATAATATTTCCCTTTATTCTATACAGGCCCATATGGCCGGTATTAAATCTTGTTTAGAAAGCAATAGCAGGTACCTCACGTCAGAAAGCTATTTCATGTGTGGAATTCATTGTTCTGAGTTCATCCCTAATCCGCCTCACCACTGTAAAAGGTACAAGGAAAGGAGAGAGGATTGCTCTGACCACCGAACCCACCACGAAACCTCACCTGTCATTGCTGCCCTGAAAGGATCATTATGCACCGTACTTTCCACCCACCACCTTAAAAAGCCAGACAGGAATATCGGTGTGCGTGAAATTGTGGAACACAAAATGTACAGCTATCCATGGTAGGAGGACGTGATACACCAGTATCTCCTATCTTTTGTTAACGGAATTCTAATGCCCTATCACCAGACAGGAGGCATCAAGTATAAACGCAGAGTAGGTGTACAAAACCTAGTTAATGAGATTCTTGCACTAGTAGAAAAGCAAGTAGACACCCCAGCACCCTTATTCGAGCCACCTACACAGACGTCTAGTAAACAACACATCATTCACAGGTTGATTGCACAGCATCAAGACTCCCTATTAGGTTATGGCCCAGTTCTTGCCGCATATTCTCCACACCTGGTACCATCTTTTAGCTTGGATTACTACCTGGGCATGACTTTCTGCAGCCAGAGTCGGCCGCAGTCAGCTGCTAAGCTTGCAGTCTACCACCAGCTAAAGCCTGCGCCCAGGACATCTAAGAAAAGCGTCCCCTGTAATATTTGATTCTTATTCCTTCCATATGCTGACATTTGTGTCAACCGACATTGTCAATCCTACACTCCCCTGTATTTACACAGGGAAAGCACCCCACGTGAACTACCATCCTCTGTAACACATAGTCCTGACTTTAACTTAATGACTTCTTGATGCTACATTGTTCGACTGCGTCAATTTACGTGTCTTCTGTCGTTAAACAACACTACAGAACACCTATGCTACCAACTTGCATTACTAAGATGTGCACTCCCCAAGCAGCATCACAAGACCTTACGCAGTAAGTGGCGACACCACACCGCTAGCCACACTTAAATCAAATGCGGCGTGACTAAGTTCCGAACTTAGCTAGCTTGGCATACTAAGACTTATCAAACTTCCTATAAGATGTCCCTATGATGCACAATGGGCTAACTGTAGATGCAAAGCTACACATATATAGGTGCAACACGGATCCAGTTTACACGCACTCCTACTATAATATGCCTGTGCTTATTACACCCACTATTCTTCTTGAAGAGAAGCGAGTTTGAGAGAGCGGGAGAATACGACTGATCGAGTCGTAACCATAACCGCAATGGTCAAAGTGAACATAAAACACTCACAACTCAGTGTAAGCAACATGGCTGGACGTACGTGTACACTTGCTTTACACCTGCCAAGTATCCTACAATACTTCTGTGAGAGAAATCCCTTAGAGCCTAGGGTACCTACTCTCACCAGGACTTCAGGAAGTCCGTGGATAAAATCACCATGTGGCACCCATATATCAGCCTTATCATGTCTGACTCGGAGAGTAGTCAACATGATATTCCGAAGTTGCAATGCAGAGGGACCTTCTTCTCGACAAGATAGAAAAGTGTGCAATAGCCACTGCAACAGACAGGGGCTACACATAGAGCTGGGCAGGATCCCAACTTTTTAGAAAAAATTAGGGAAATATATTTTCCCAAAAGGTCAGGTGGGAAATAATTTTTCTGTAAATTTTTCGGGATAAAAATAATTTAGGTTATTTTGTTATTATTACTGTGTTCTAGAACATACACATAAGAATGGGTCTTCATAGCCCTAATCTTGCCAACATTACTAGATAATAAATAAATGCAAGTATTAATGATTTCATATAAATATAATGCATATGAAGTTTGCCACTGGCCATCCGACGTAAACAAACTTTGGTGTGCCTTCCTAAAATAAATAACTGCTCATTCCACACAAATAGTATTTCTGTTGCGCAAATGGTATTTTTTCTGCTGTCCATCGCTTTTCAAGTAAAAAAACTTGTTTTAGATACATTAAGTAGGCCCTATATATTTTAAAAACAAACGTAGTTTTTATTTATATAAAGGCATTCAGTCGTGCATGAATAAAAACTTTCCTTTGCACGTATTTTAGAGGCTAAATTAATGCACACTGCTCACAAGCATTAAGAAAGTAACATTTTGAGTTTTAAGCCCATTTTGTTTAAGAATTGATTTAGCTATGCAATGAGTATTTTATTTTCACATTGTAGTGATGGGAAATATGTATGTGCATTTATGTTAATACAGACTATAGAGGGAGAAGGTTGGCAACATGAAGTCAGTCATGGTGGAGACACGAGATACATAGCAGGTGCAAGTAACTGGGATAAACAATAACACGACATGGTGTCAGAAGTGGGATAGTTAGTACACGGATTGTATAAATGGAAAAACAAGGTAATATATCGTTCAAGAGAGACTTAGTGCGAAATGAAAATTACGTATCACGGGAGTGCTGACAATATGAGATAACCTACAGTTCCTGACGCGCGGTATACAGCGAACAGAAATGGTGGCACAGTTTCACATAGTACCCGCAGAAAATTTTAACTTTCAGATGCCGACAGAGTGTAATAAGCGGATTACAAGATTTGAAAGGTTTAGGATAGCATTGGAGCTTGCTAATAAGCCAGAAGAAAGTCAGGTGAATATGCTATTATATTACATGGGTGCTGAGGTAGATGATTTGTTAACATCGTTCGCGTTACCCGCAACCCAAATAAATCAGTATAAAGTAGTGAAACATAAGATTAGTAACTTCTTCAAAGTGAAGAAGAATGTAGTCTATGAATGAGAAAAAATTTTTCATACAGCGCCAGCACGACGGAGAGCCAGGGGACGTGTTTATTAATGATGTGTTCAAGGCGGCAGAAACATGTGAGCTGAAAGACTTAAAAGAAGAACGAATAACAACAGTACTGGTAATTGGAGTAGCGGATGATAAACTCTCAGTGTCGTTACAAATTGACGGTAACCTCAATTCCCCGGAAGTGGTAGGCGTATTTGCCAAGCAGAGACAGTGCGAGGGCAGCAGCAGATTGTACGGGAAAATAAGGCAAGTGTGGATAGTGTCAAAAGTCATAGACAGCAAGGGGTCACTTCAGTGGATGGGCTTCAGAAAGGTATGAAAGTTTTGGAAAGGAAAACAGTAGGAATAGCACAAAACTAGTACAAGGACACAGTAAATGTTCAAAGTGTGGCATTTCACCGAGACACAATGGGTCCAGATGTCCAGCGAGGAATGTTTCATGTTTTAAATATAATAAGTTGGGGCATTACAGCCAATGTTGCCAAAGCAAAATTACAATGGTGCAAGAATTAAAAGAAGGGAAGAAGTCGGACCAAGAATATTACATGGGAGAAGTGGCTTTACAAGTATGTTCAAACCCATGTATGTTGAGGTGCAAGGAAAAACAACAAACTTCAAAATAGATACGGATGCAGATGTAATGGTCACAGATAAACCCACAAGTGACAAGTTAGGCCTGTTGCTGTGTAAATCGAAGACGAGACTGTATGGTGCGGGCAGAAATCCCATTCCAGTCTAAGGTACTGCCACTGTACTTTTGACCCTTGGTAAACAACACATCAGTCAAGAAATCTACGTGGTAAAAGGACAGCAGGTGCCATTGTTGGGCCAACCAGCAATTAAAACATTAAATGTAGTGACTGTAAGGGAAGCAGCAGAAGTTTGGCGAGAGGAGACTAAGGCAAATTAAAATAAACCAACTGAGACGAATAAGTTTGTAAGGAAGTTACCTAATGTGTTTTGAGGCCTCAGGAAGCTACAGCTGGAGTATCACATTGCGATAAAAGAAGCTGCAGTTCCCTTTGCAGTACTAGCCCTACGACGTGTAGCTTTGCCACTCAGAGATAAAGTAAAGGAAGAATTAGACAGAATGTTGAGCGAAGGAGTGATTACACAAATACAGCTGCAGATGCATCATTATATGGACTGGGGAGTGTGCTGGACCAGTGTCAGGAAGGAGTGTGATAAATCAGTAGCCTATGCATCTAGAAGCCTAAGAGAGGTGGAAAGACGCTATGCACAGATAGAGAAAGAGGCCCTGGCTGTAACATGAGCATGTGAATGATTTAAGAACTATGTGTAAGGAAGCAGAATAACATTGATGACCAACCATAAGCCTCTAGTTACCCTGCTATCCAGTAAGCCTGTAGTAGAACTTACAGCATGACTGCAGAGAATGCAGATGCACTTAATGTGCTTCAACTATGATGTGGTGCATGTTGCTGGTAAGTCATTTTGTGTACCAGATACACTCTCGAGAGCTCCAGTGCACAAGCCAGAGGTGCACACCCAGAGGGCGATAGAGGACGAGGATGAACTCTTGGCTGAGATGGTACTGCAAGCAACCCCGTTTACAGACTCAGGTCTGCAAGAAATATGACTAGCACAGGGATTCAAAAAAGAGTCAGTGTTTTGGCAATAAAGGAATCAACTGTCCTACCAACAAGGGCTAATCATGTACAGGACATGGGTGTTTATCCCGAAGAGCTTACGCACAGAGATGTTGACAAGAATACATCAAGGTCATATGGGCATTGTGAAGTGTCGAAGGCGAGCGAACGCATCAGTGTGGTGGCCACATGTTTCGCAAGACGTAAGGTGACTGGTAGTATGTTGTGAACAATGTCTGCAGCAAAAAGTACAGTGTGCGGAGCCTCTTATACAGACACCATTGCCAGAGTGACCACGGGCCACGGTGGGAATTGACATTATACAAATAAAAGGAACACATTATTTAGTAATTTATGACTACTTCTCTAGATACCTGGAAGTAGTACATATGGATTGCTTGACTACAGATGCAGTGATCAAACGGCTGCAGAACATATTTTCCAGGCATGGAATACCGGAAACCGTTCAGAGTGTTGGAGGGACACAGTTGACATCATGGGATTTTCAACAGTTTGCCCAAGATTATGGGCTCAGCCACATCACATCTAGCCCCAAATTCCTGGAGTCCAATGGAGCGACAGAAAATGTAGTTGCAGTAGCAAAAAACATCCGGATAAAGTAACAAGATTCGAACCTTGGGTTGCTAGCATACTGAGCCACACCACTGTAATCAGGATTTTGACAGACAGAGCTGTTGTTTGGTCGTAAGTCATGAACTACCCTTCCAGTTGTACAAACGACCCTACAGCCATGATGGGAACATGGGATACTACAATCCATCGGTGAATGTGACAGTTATCTAAAAACCAGGAGCAAAATGGTGTATGACAGAAGGCATGGCGTTAAAGAATTGGAACCATAGGCCCCGGGTGAGCGAGTGTGGATACCAGACCTAAAAAGACAGGGGACAATTCAAGGGACAGCCAGGTATCCCAGGTCATACTACTTGTCATCAGAGGCAGCTACGTTATGATGAGATAGAAGGCAGGTAGTAAAGGTGCCAGACGAAGAGAGCAGAAAAGGGGTGCCAGTAAAGGCAACCAATATACACGGTGCAGCAGATACAGCTCGACCAGTGGCATCAGGAGAAGCTAGAAGCATGATGGCACAGCCATTCGACCAGGACACACCGCCCAGAGACTCTCGAGAGGAGTCACCATTTTGAGGGTTTCCAACAGACGGGCGAGGAGAAGCGTACAGCACAGCAGAGGAAGAAGCATACAACAAGGCAGAGGAAGCGTGTAGAAGGACTAGAAGGGGACGTAAAATAGTCCCGCCACAAAGGTTGGACTTATAGGACAGCAAGCAAATGAAGCTGAGAATGAAGGTAGAGATGTAGTGTTGGGAAATATGTATGTGAGTGTAGGTAAATACAGATTATAAAGCGATAAGGTTGGCAAGACGAAGTCAGTCATGGCGGAGACATGAGATACATAGCAGGTGCAAGTAACTGGTATAAACAATAACACGACACACGTCCTCTTAACTTTGTTTATTTTCGCGAACTTCTTAGAAATGCTACCAAATAATGCCATTGTGGCCCGAAAGGTATATCAAACGAATGTATACTTGTAAAATCACATTTAAATTGGCGGGGATGCAAATGCATTTCCACATAAACTCATAAAAATTGAAATGATCGTTCATTTCTCTATGGCTACATGCATCTCGTTCTTGTAGGTTATATGGCAGCACAACTTCCAAACGTGGCACATCTTCATCTAAGGTGGTACGTTATTGGCCAGCACATCACGTAAGGTAGAATTTTGCCCAATGACAGTCGTTGTTAGGAACAGTACTGCTAGTGTCTTTATTTTGCTAATCACCCGCACATGAGATTGCATAATGTAACACAATTAAATTTTCATTTAACATTATTTTATATCAATAAAGTTGTAGTTTTAAATGAAAGTTTAAACACTGTGTAATTTTTAGTGCAGTAATCTATATACATGGGCGCATTTACGCTGCAATAGTTCCTATCACGACAGCTACTTTTGCATTACTATTGCAGTGTAAACTGCACGATAGTTAATGTTGCACCATCACAATATCACTATCGCGATATCAGCTTGAGCTAGATAGTGATCGTAACTGACGTGACAAAACATGCAACTATCGTAGTGTAAACTGTGTAGCATCACTATCTATCGTGATGGTGTGGGTCACAAATTTGTACATGTGTACACATTGACAGTAACATTGCAGAATTATTTGGATTCTGTTAATATCTGTCGTCGTCCTTACACTATGTGGCAGTATGACAGGACGTATATTATCATATAGGTATAACACGACAGTATTGACAGCATACTTACTGTCATATAATAAACCATAGGAACAATATATATTTACATGTTATTACTATCCTGTCACAATATTTAACTACCCCAACAAATACCAACCTCTTGACAAAAGGATATAAATGTAGGGCCAATCAATGTATTTACACAATTGTTGTCGGACATGTCCGTTTTGAGGTTAATTATCACAGCATGTCTCGACCGTGTATGTAAACAGGATCTATCACTGCAGTTCCTTCCACACACTTTCGTGATACCTACTATCATGGTAGCTACTATCATTGTGTAAACGTGCCCTAAGACATGTTAATTTGGTACAAAACATTATTTTATTTTCGTTTTTTATATTTTATTTACTCACACTACCATTTGTTTACATAGTGTGTTAGAACAAATATGGATATAAAAAATACTGGTGAGAAATTCAATGCATATATTTGGCATTTTTACAAAAAAATGCCAGACAATGTGTAAGCAAAATGCCAGGCTTGCTATAAAGTATTGAATACACATTTCGGTAGTAAATTAATCATAAATTTTTATTTGTACATTTTGTTAATTTTCTAGTGTACCGACAAATTCCCGATCCCGTCTCGTTTCCCGCACCCAAATTTTCTATCCTGCCCAACTCTACTTATACACCATTCGGTGTATAACATGTGATTCTGAATTCCACCACACCTACATAGGCTGGCCAGATGAGAGGGTCACTCGTCCTGGCCAGGTCTATCAGAGTGGTGTGAGCAAACACCACCTGTAACACAGACCAGGAACACAGAAAAAGAAGCAATGTAATGATGTCAGTACCGGACAGAGATTTCAAACTGTCCGAATTTACCGAGCTACCACACGAAGAACACACAATATTCCTTAGGGAACGTGAGGAGGAATTTGTGGAATATGGAATACCCAGGAAACAATGGATCAATAAGACGCAGTGGCAACTGCAGAGCAAAGCCCACGATTGGTGGGTAAAATATGGTGAATTCATTTTGGACTGGCAACAACTAAGGGACCGCCTCACTGCACAATTTACTGGTGAGGAAGTCATGGCCCAACTTATTGCGGATTTCCATGCGAAGCCCAGGGTTAGAAAGAGTAGGTAAAAATCTATATTCAGTCGAAAAGCCCAAATGCATTGCCGGATATACCCGGAAAAAAGTGAGGAAAGTTGAGTACTCTACTCCCCTCCTTTCAGAATTTGCTATCAAGCCCGAAGCCACAGACTATGGAGGAACTTGTAAATAGGACACAGAAGGTGAAAAATAACAACAGAGAGCAAGCGCTCTTGGACCGACCGGCGTGTGCCGCAGGCAAGGTCAACAGCCAGCCCCCTACGCCGGAGAGACAAGCCAACCCTGGTCCGACCAATCCTCACACCACCCCTCGACTCACCACCATACCGGTACTGCTCGGGGAGGCATTTCAACAGAGACTGCCCCTTGTGAGAGAACTGGGAAGTAGATGGGAGACAACAAGACCACCACAAGCACAGCGTGGCGTTAACCCGCAACCACTTACCATAAAGATGGCATAGCCAGACACGACCTTAGTGGTCGACTGCAAAATTACATTACCACTGCGCGTCCACTACCTAGACCAGATAACTGAATTTACAACCTGTGGGGGATCCCAAAGGAAGTTATCTTGGGGCAGCCTTGGTTGAGCGATTACAACGTCGTGATGGATTGTGGCAGTCGATTAGTACGTCTCGGGGACAGTAAGGCTACGATGATCTCATGGATTGAGGGTCCATTGGCGGTAGTCAAAACCTTGCCTACCCGCAGACACTAATAACCAGATTGTGATGATGTTAGATCCCCATGGGGGGGGGGGATCTAATCTAACATGTTAACATGTTCCTACAGGTGTACATGGTCAGAGATCATATATATATATAGGGGAGGAGGGAGGGAGAGAGAGAGCGGTTTGACAAAAAAAAAAGGGCATCTTTCAAATGTTTTGTAAGGTTATAAAAATTACTGTCTTTTTTTATAACCTATCAGTTGTGATAAGATATTAATTTAACGCCAGCGGCACTAGAGCCCATGACGGCACTCACGTGTCATGTGAACGCGATAATTTTTTCTTTCATATAAATGTTAATTTCAGGGTAAAATCTGTTATATTGTCTTTACAGTGTTTGATATGTCTTAAAATATTTTTAAGTGTTTGTACTAATTTTAATTGTTTGGTTAGGAATATGCAAAGTGCCCACGGCACCGCTATTAAGAACACTTAATACTCTGGCTTGAACGCCATCGCAAAGAGAGAGTAACATAATACTAAAATTCATAAGAAAATTATAGAAATGTAAAACAATATCTAATTTAATTTGTGCCAGTTTATTTTCAATATAAAATATTTCACTCGGTGTGCATAGCACTTCTGTTTATGTGAACCCTGTAGGCGGCCATGGTAGGTCCGTGCGACGCTTGTATCTGGACAGTCTGTCGAGGAGAGCTGACGAGGTACGACACTGTCCTGTATGCACTACAACTTTTGTTCACTGATTTAGGTTTCCATAGTCAATTTAGTTTACCGGTTAATCTTTGCTTGCATACGTTTTTGCCAGACATTTTCCGCAGCATTATGCTTCTGCTTTACTAATTCTTACGCCCTTATGGCATTTTTAACATAATCAAGGAGAATGAGGAGAAAGATGTTGGAGAGGTCGCGCGAACCGCATATTTTGAATCAGACAGCATCTGCCTATGTTTATGGCATTTCAGTGTAACTTCTGCATAATTGCTACACACAATTTTAAGAACTTTATTTTTATGTATGTATTTGAGGGTAATTTTCGTGTTTGAATATTTTATGGCAACATCACGTATAACCACGTGACCAACTGAAGCCAAGTCTTTCCATACGCCATCATTGTGTTTTACGAGCTTATTTATGTATCATCGTATGTGCAATCATTTATTCCAGGGTTCTATGTCAGTTTTATTTAGGGTTCAATGTATTTCTCACATAAATTGAGCTTTTTGTACTTGACAACACGGTCACAGAAATTTTTGATTTCACCGCCATCAGGCAAGTTACAAGCCTATAACAATTCTAATCGTAAAGAGAATCACTTGCTCAACACAAATACTAGTTGATCTGATTTTAGTTTGCAATTTCCACACAGAAATATTGCACTTTCACCTGCACCACGTGGTCCGCTACGAACTTCATCCAGCGGCATCCATGCCATATAAACTTGTTTTCACACATGTGTGTGTTTATTGTGAATACTCATCTCGTGTCCCATCTTATTTCATGTATCATTCAAGGGTCTATGTAATTTTGTAATTAGTGTACGGTGCAATTATTCCCGACCTAGCCGGCTCTGTGTATAGGCCGTCACAACACTAGCCACGTATGGAGGGCGAGCCCCGACGAGTTTGCATTAGTGATGCCGAGTAATCACACGTGTTAATGTATCAGGGATTTCATTTGTAATTCACAGTGTCCTGTCTTCACGGAAAAACTGTCAGTCCACCGTAGTGGCTGTCAGCCCTCTTCCCTTGTGAAGGCTGTGCTTTCATGCACCTCGGTGAGATCATCCATTTAGGCATGCGCTAAATTAATTACAGGCTGGGGAGCACCCAAGCAGAATTGGCTAGTTATGACCAAGATAATCATTTAATTGGCACGTTGTTGTGTATGAACAATATCAATAAAAACAAGTCTACAGTGAACTCCATTTTTTTATTCAGTAGTGACAGTGTCCTAGCCACATATGTTTTATCAATTGTTTATTTCAGTTATTTTATTAAAAGTTTAGTATTGTCAACGTGTTTGTAAGTACACACGGGTGAGACGGACACAAAAAAACCCACAACATCCCTGAGAACCCTGAGTCTCAATAGTGCAGTGATTGGGAAGCACCGTTGGCGCCCAAATTACCAGTAAGTATTTGTGTCATTGTTCGTCTCAAGTCTCACCCGACTGAGTCATATTATAAAGAAAGTGGAATTGTGTAAGTATCACAAAATTATAGGAAACAAAATTGTTCTTAATTTGGGAGTTTACAGAAAACGGGATCCTTGCATTGACGTGAACAGTTGGTTGATTGGTGTGTAATTTAGGAAGGATGTTAGGATTAGTAGGCTCTCACCAACAGACAAATATTAAAAAAAAATAAAATATTGTTTTTAACTAGAATGTCAATATACTTTGTACTCTTATTGTTGATTTCTTCTGGGAATCTAAATAGAAAATTTATTTGGAGGGGTCCACAAATCATTATGTGCAGGAAAATTGGACGAAGTTGAAAATTGTTTTCAATTTTTTTTTTTTTTTTTTTGGGTATTTTCAAAAAAAAATTTATCTTTTGTTCAGATGCCTTTAATTTTTTTTTCCCTTTTTCTGTTTTTGGAAGCTTTTCCATTTTTTGTTATGATGCGTTAAGTTTTCATTATTTTTTGTTCAGATGGGTTTAAATTATTTTTAAGTTGGGATAAGAGATTGTTCAGTTTTTTTTTCCCGGGAATATTCCTTAGGTTGGCTGTAGAGGATTCTAGAGAGTCGCTGCTGGAAATGTTTATAGATATTTCCGGGCTGAGATTAGTCTCAGCACTTCCTTTGTGCCAGCTGCAACTGGTCATGTTTTCTTTCACTGCTGCATAACTAGAGTTTGCAATAATTTCTTTTGCAAATTGTTTTTGTGCGATACTGTGTTTACTGAGCGAGTTCGGGAAGTTTTACTGATGGTGACATTTTGCTTTGACAGCCATGAGTTTGTAGGTGCTGTCAGGGGAAGGGAGGTTTCGTGCTGCGGGCAGCAGACAAAGTGTAGGGCGTTCAGAGGATGAGGAGAGCGAGTTGGAGCTGATCATGTGTTTACAAGTAGTTGCGAAGAAAGCATGGAGTTCTCTGATTGGCTGGACGCAAAGTGGCGAGAGGTAGGATGTCAGACACAGTCAGGTGCTGAGTTGTTGTTGAAAACTAGCCGTCGAGGAGAGCAAACGTGAGGCTGAAGCGGTCTGGGGGAGACCTTAGCTAATTGTCATGGTGTGATAAATATTTTTGTGTGAAGTTTGTTTTGCTTGGTTGGGGAATTTTTCCCTGCTTCGCCCCAGGCCCAGCCTGTAAATAGTAAATTTTTAGGGCTAATATGCAGGAACCTCTTCTTCCAGCCATTACTGATGATAATTGTAATTGGAAATGCATTTAGTTCCAGTACTTTAATTTAATTTGTATCCCAACTGCGTTCTTTGTTTATGAAAATTGTTCTTAGGTTGATACTATTCACTGAAGTAAACTGGTTATCGTAGCCAATCTAAAGTTGTGTTTTGTTAAGTATTCCTCTTGTAGTAATTTACGTCAAATGAAATTTTTATTTACTTCACCTTTTCATTACCAATAAATTTTCAAGCTAATCCCATTCTAAATAAATTAGAAGTGTATTTGGAGGAGTTAATAGTTCACTATTGTTCCTAGAGTAACTTTTTTTTTGTATTAATGCAGCAGTTATCTTCGAGATGTGAAATGAGCTAACCTTCTAACGCAAAGATTAAGATTAAAATTTATCTGAGTTTTTGTAACTCCGAATAGTACTTAAATGGCTTTTTAACGAGGCCTATGAGCCTCAGCTTAAATGTTTTCTCTGTTTTAATTATTTTTCCAAGTTGAAGAATTATTTTTTTTTTTTACGATTGTGAATACCAATTACCATACAAAAATGTTCTGTAAAAGTCACCATTAAAGAATAACTTGTTGCAATTTCCATATTCGAGATTCGATACATGATATCAAAGAAAATTTACATAATCTTTATGCTTAGCTATATTCATTAAGAAAGTTTAATAAATTATGATAGTGGATATTAATCAAAAGTTAATTTTAGTTTTCTCAAGATTCTAATGCTTGTTCTGTCACTGTTGGATTCTTGATATTGAATGTGTTTATTATTCACTTTAAGTTTTTCTTCTACACTCAAGTTGATCTGATGACTGTTCCATATCTTTTTCTTCTTTTGCGTGTTGGCTGAGCGGTTAGCCTGCTCACCTCCCACCATGGCTATCCGGGTTCAATCCCCGGCCAGGTCACTCCGGATTTTCGCATGTGGGATTCATGCCGGACGATGCCGTTGGCCGGCTGGTTTTCTCGGGGATCAAACATTTTCCCTTTCCTTTCATCCCAGCGCTGCTCCATACTCACCTCAATCACATTCATCAGCTCTTAAGACCTCAATGTTAAGAGCCATCCAAATCTCTTCACTCACTTCTTTTGCTTTTTGTTTAATATAAATGTTATTGTTGTTTGTTATTAATTAATAGCACTCAGTTAATAAACACACATATTTGATATTTGGAATGTATTCCTTTTTCTACATTTTCTCTAAAAATTGATTTCCATTTTAGCTGAATCTCTCTGTCGAGCAAGTAGCTGTAGTTTTGGGTTACAGTTAATTACTTAGAAAAGAGCATAAGTTGTTTATGAGAGAATTACAACACACCATGTAACTCTTCAACAGCACTGGAACTGCGAAACGTTCCCAGTGTATCTCTCTGTAAGCAAGTAACCCCCCCTCCCCGCACCATCAACTTCAATTTCCTTTTGGCCTATGTTTATAATTATCCTTGTTTCATCTATGTTTTATTTTAAACAATGCTCCATTTGGATAATTGAGTGAAAGAAATTATATCAGCTGTTTATGTCTGAGAAGTGAGTCAGACTTCAGGTTTTACTAGGGCTTCGTGCTTGCCCTGATGTTTGTTATTCCGTTCAAGCACGTGGTGGAGGCAACCTCGTTTATTGAGTAAGTTTATCATTTTCGAAAAATTAACATAATGTGCAGAAGTAGCATTTTCCTGGGAAAATTCTAGTTCGAACCTTTGAGTTTTTAAATATTTATTCGTGTTTCAAAGTACCTTACCTTTTTCTGTTTATGTGTATTTGTACTTTTATTTCTTTTTAACCGACTATCTAATCCTAAATTATTCTTGTGTGTAACAATTTGATTTTCAGCTCCAGGTATTCTAAATTATTTCAGCCCCAATGTATCCCTCCCTGTAACAATTTGGTGGAGGCACCAGGTATTCTAAATTATTTCAGCACTATTGTATCCCACCCTGTAACAATATATCTTCCATGTTCTTTGAAGGATTCTTGCAATGGGACAAACATATCAAACAAAACCTTATTTTCGACATACTAACTGCAATGGATTATATCCTAAATAATTCATTTAACTATGCTAAGCTGATAGTGGCCAGTATTACGGATTGAGTAGTAGGCGAGTGTGGTTAAAGTATTTTGGGCTTTAGTGTTTTTAACTTGTGTAGTTTTTTTTAAACATGTGCTTGTGTTGTGGGCCTTGCAGTAATGTAGGTTTTTCCAAATTCTGTTTCTTCTGCACTTTCAAAATTCTGTCTGACATAAACTAAACTGCGTTGCTAATTGTGTTTGTCAGATTGTAACATGTAGTGTTTGTCTTTCTGCAGCCCCATTTGGCCTGGCCAGCCCTTGAATTTGTCAACGTGCATGTTCATCTGCTACTTGCTCTGTTTCGCCTGTTATTAATATTTGTGTCGTCAATATTTTAAGAACTGGGAACCTTGATTAGGGCTCTTGTCATTATGAGCTGCCTCCCAGTTTATTACGTTTTAATAAGATTTTTAATAACATTTGTAACATAATGTTTTATGCTAGAAATGCTCTGATAGCATGCACCTGGAGGCCATATTTTTGCTGTAAAGAAATTTTAAATATACGCTCCAGTATTTCATATGCTTTAAATGAATGTTGCTAGTCAGTGCACATGCATTAATATTTAGAATAACGTGAAGTTACTCTAAATATTACGTTACGTTAAGTAACGTGAAGTCAGAATTTATTTATTGTATTTGCATGCTGCTTTTAATGGAAACTTGAATTTCAAATGGTTGTTGTATAAGAGAATTAATTCCAAGCTCTTTTGTTATGTGTTCAGGTGTTTAATTGAAAACCTTTCCAGAGCCTTTTGAATATTTTTTTTGGAAATTGTTTAGTCAGCTGAGCGCAGAGTTTAAAGTTTTAGTCTCTCTATGTTTTATATATTTTCATTCTTTAATATCCAGCTGAGCACTGTGTTTATTGAAAGTGTAATCATTCTATCTTTTACGGATCTTAATTTTTTTTAATATTCATTCCTGTTTGTATCAATGTTCAGTATTTTTGGAGCTTGAAGAGATTTCCAGGATATTGGCTGATGTTGAAAACTGATGCATTTGTACAATTGTGGTATTGAAAAAATACACTACCGAAATCTGCTTCTTGTGTACAGTACATTATTTGTGTCAATTGGCACAAATAAAATCTGCGGCAACTCTACTAGGCCTTATTCACATCTACGTGGTATTTATTTATTTGTTTCATCGTGATGAGCTCATAGCCTTTCTCCAAGATATGGATGTCCCCTTCGACCAGGGTTTGACAGTCTCGGATTTGCACTGCATCGCAGTGCAACATTGTTGGGAGCAAGAAGGCTCCAAGGTGAAATCCTTCCCCAGCAGGCAGCCACTTTGCATACCAGGGATGTGTGTTGCCACCCAGTCCAACCATTCACTTGACAAGTTATTTTATATGTCCTTGGAGCGGATTACTCCATTCGTTTCCTTAGATCTGGTCCAAATATTACAATTTTTTATAGCCATGAATAAATTGGACTCATTAAGTCTTTGTTCCACGGATAGTTTGTTGAAAGCTATCTCCGTTAACTGTGAAGGTTATGTTTTACAATTGCTCCACGAGGAATTGATTTCTCTTGAAGGGGGCACTTTTATTGGGTTTAGGTGATGCGTCTTGCAGGTCCTGTTTCCTGCACATGTCAAGAGACAGTGCAAAAAGGGATTTTGTGTATCGCTTTCAGAAACCAGGCGAGCCAACATGTGAATTTATTGATGTAGTTTGCACATATCATGTGGCCCTTTGTTTGATGTTAACCAAACTGGAATTAACAGGTGTGTTCATTGATCATTTAGTGCCGCATGTGCACACTAGTTGCACAATATTGTCATCTACCAGCAATTTGCGTAAGCTGCTTCAACTTGTGACATAAGTTCAAGTTCAAGGTCATTTAACGGCCTCCGGCAAATACCGGCTTCAGTTTCCTCCTCCCAAGCCTGCTTGTGATAACGCGAGTTCCTTTGGCCGCTTATCACATATACAGGATATGAAACAGCGTCGTTCATCTGTACATTGCGCCAACTGTGCTCTTGTAGAACATCTGGCAAGCGAATGTAAATCAGACAGACGAAACTTGGCAGACAGAAAGTGTTTCCGTTGCGATGCTGGGCCATCTTTCGTCGTTCGTGTAAAAATTTGGGACACGACGAGTGACAGGTGTGGGGTGCGGGCCTGCCAGTCATCCATCTAAAAAAGCCCTGAGCACTGTGCAGAAGTGCAATCTTATTGTTACGTGTGGTAATCATAAAGTTCCAGCCTTTATCGACATGAGCCATGCATTGCGTGATGAGTGAAGCGTTCCTCAAACATATCATTGAGTTTAAAATTGTTACTCAAGGGTGCATTCGTGTTGCCTCGGAGAAACTGCTTTTTTTCGCTAACAGCAATATTGTGAGGTTGGACATGGTGGTTAACCTACACTATACGATTGGTAGGTATTCTTGGACCTTTATATTTTGGGTTTTTTCCACATCTCTCACAAGAGTTAAGGCTGTATGCACAGAATACTCTAGTTGCCACTAACACTAGAAAAACAGAAAAATCGTCACTTGATGACTCGGTTTTGTATTCACAGTCACATTAAGTATTAGTCTATCTTGTTTTAAAAGTGTAGAAAAGGGCCGTATGCAGAGAAGTATCTAGTCACCACTAGAACCTAAGTGAAATCGGCACTAGATTACTCGTGTGTATGCTCAGTTACCTTAAGTTGTAGTGGCCCTTACTTTTTAAGTGGAGAAATCTAATCGCCGAACGACCTCCCTAAAATACTATCTAATGGAGATTTTTGCAAAATTTTGATAAGACCCGTATTTGACTAAGATTTAAAGTTTTTAATGTGTACGGGGCTGTATATTCACACATTCTTCTTAAGGGAATGTATTAATGGAACTTGAACACTACACATACATAATGTTGTAATTTTTCATCCAGATTCGTTTCGCAAAAATAACGTGTTAATTCGTATGCAACAATAATAAACACGTTACCATCACTAGATAGCGCTAAAGTTAATCAATTTTGATTTATTACTACAGGTTTTTAGTTGTTTTTGTATGTAAGTGTAAATTATTTAAATGTATACACATTAGTTCACAAAAAATAGGAAAGTTTACAGAATGTGCACATTTATTAAATAAACTAGGTTTCTGTAACATGAAGCATACTACGCAAATATATGAAACGTTTTTGCAAAGTATACTTTTAAAATCGTACATATATATGTTTGTTAAACATCGTTGATTAGTTCAAATAGCAATAAAATAACTTATGTTATGCCTTACCTCGTATATCCCTTCAAAAAATCTCGCAAAAACATTATTTCATACACTTTCTTTAACAATATCTTAGAAACAGCAATTTCGCATATATTTATTAGTTGCCTGGAAGTATTTATAATTCTACATGCATTTTCTGTTGATCCCAGCATATAAATAACATTTTTAAACAGTTTAACAATAATATGCGTGTTTCGAGGAACAAACTTCTCCATTTTATTTCTTAGGAGAAGAATCAGATGTTACAGTTTCTGTGACTTCCTATTGGCTGAGATCTACTGACATCATTAATTTCAGGCAAGCTCGTGTATCCTTGTATTTAGTAACCATCCATTCTTAACTTCATGAATCTGCACTAGTCTTTAAACTAAAACTGTCTGAGCATACAAAATCTAGTGACGCTTGGATTGTCCACTACAGGAAGTAGTGGTGCTTCATTTCTAGACAAGTCTGTGCATATGGCCCTTAATCCATTGTTTGGAGTATTTAGGGAAGACAAGAACTCTCATTAATTTGGATTAATTTTATCTTTCTTCCGGTTTTGCCCCGAATATCCGTATAGGATTATAAGTTGACGTGGTTCCAGAGGTGTTCACGCCTCTAGTCAAGGGTGACATTTCTGAGGGTAATTTTAAGCATGGTCTCAAACAACTTAGACAAGTGTTTGCTGATGTCATTACTCCTCGTATAGGGAAATGTGAAGTCCTTCCTTATAAATTTGCCTTGACGGATGACATACCTGTACAGGACTGTCATTTCAAATTCCCCCCCACCCCCCTAAGCACCAGGCTTTTTGGGAGATTACTGAAGAATTGTTAGCGGCACGTGTTGTTTCATCCACCTCTGACTACTGTTCTCCAAGATTTTTGGTGAGGAAAATGGATAGCGATAAATACAGGTAAGTTATTAAATCATTCCTTGGTCAACAAAAAAAATCATAAGGATCCCTTTCCCCTGTCTACTATAGATTGTGACCTACAGCATTTAAGCACGACTAGAGTATTTTCAGATCTTGAACTTAATAACAATTTCCATCAGTGCCTGTTAGACCACGCATGTAGAAAATATACTGAATTTAGTACACTGTGCAGCCAATACGAATTTGCAAATATACCTATGGGCTCAAATTTTGGAAGCCAGGTGTTGTCCCGTATTCTTGACCACCTACTGCCAAAGTTTAAATAAAAGTTTGTATTTAACAACATTGACAATATTATAGTTTATAGTGACGACATTGAGCCTCACTTGTTGCATTGCACCACATCTTTTTACGGTTAACCCAGAGTAGATTACCTTAGGTTCAACAAGGTGAAATTTTTAGGGTACCTGCTTTGTGAGGGACACTTGCTTATTGGTCAAGATTGTGTTGCCCCAATATTAGATTTTCCGCGTCCGACGCTTAAGGGTGTTCAAAAGTTCTTAGGGATAATGGGCTATTATTCCCGTTTTATCTATCACTATTCTGAGATTGCGGGCCCTCTAAACCTTCTAATGAAGAAGGGTGTCTGGTTTCACTGAGGTCCGGAGCAGGAAAACGCCTTCTCCAATTTGAAGGAAAGGCTTTTGTTGCAACCGGCACATCATCAGTCTGATTTTTCCAAGCAGTTTGTGATTAAGGTATATGCTTCCTCCCTGGCCTTGGGCGCTGTCCTGAGCCAGGCATGCATACCTCATAAAAGTGGAATCGTCTGCTCCTCAATATTTGGAATATCCCCCTTGTCCTTCTCCCCTTGGGAATACTGACCGGGACTGCCTGCTGGGTATGATGCAGAGGCAACTCGGCATAGCCAAACAACAGGTTAAAGATAAACTGAACTACGCCACACAATCATCAACACGTCCGAACTGCGCCTGTAAAATTACTTCAACAGCTGTGGGCTATATGTCAGCTTTGGCACCAAGTTTTTCAGAGTTGCACTTTGTGAACGTCAATGATGTTAGAAAATTTAATTATGCTACGCTGATAGAGGCCAGTATTATGGGAGTTCGACGAAATGGTGAGTGAATGGTGCTGAAAGTAATTTAGGCCTTAGTGTATTTAACTTTTGTAGTTTTGTAATTATGTGCTTGTGTTGTGATCCTTGCAGTAATGGAGGCTTTTCTAAATTATGTTTCTTCTGCACTTTCAGAATTCTGTCCGGCATAAACTAAACCACATTGCTGCTTGTGTTTGTCAGATTTTAACGTATAGTGTTTGTCTTTCTGCAGCCTAATTTGGCCTGCCCAGCCTTGATTTTACCAATGTGTGTGTTCTTCTGCTACTCGCTGTGTTTCGCCTGTTTTTAATATTTTGTGTTGTCAATATTTAAGAACTGGCAGCCTTGATTGGGGCTCTAGTCATTTTGAGGTGCCTCCAGTTCATTTCATTTTTAACATAATGTTTTATGTGAGAAACACTCTTGATAGCCTGCACCTGGGTGCTGTTTCCCATTGTTTGTTTCATCACTATGTAATTTTGCTAAAAAGAAATTTTAACATACACTCCAGTATTTCATACACTTTAAATGAATGTTGCTAGTCAGTGCACATGCATTAATATTTAGTGTAATGTAAAGTCATACTTTATTTATTGTGTTTGCATGTTGCTTTTAATGGAAATCTTTAAATATTTATTGATCATGAATTGTAAATGGTGGTTGTTTAAGAGAATTAATTCTAAGAAAGTGAGTGAAGAGAGTTGGACGGTTATTAACATTGCGGTCTTGAGGGCAATTAATTTTCTAAGGTCCTTTGTTTAGTGTTCAGATGTTTAATTGAAAGCCTTGTCAGAGACTTTTGAACATTTTTTTGAAAAATTGTTTAAACCAGCTGAGCGCAGATTTCATTGAAAGTGCAAGCCTCTCTAGTTTTATGGCTTTTTATTATTTAATATTCAGCTGAGCAATGTGCTTATTGAAAGTGTAATCATTCTATGTTTTACAGCTCTTAATTTTTTTTAATAATCACGCCTGTTTGTATCAACATTAAGTATTTTTGGAGCTTGAGATTTCCAGGATAATGTTTAATGTTGAAAACTTATGCATTTGTACAATTGTGGTAGTGATAAAAATATACTACTGAAATCTGCTTCTTGAGTAATGTACATTATTTGTGTCAATTGGTACAGTACGGGGGGTGATTTCTTATGAAAAATAAAGTCTAAAATATACAGGGGACAGTATACCTAAACTGAATATTAAAGGAGATATATGACTGTGAAGATCGGGTTTTGAAAACGTATTTTTGCTGAATGTCTTGTACTTTCTGCCAGCGATAGGGATGGTGATGATTTATCCGCAGTACGTCTCACATGGGCAAATGAGACACTCCCATTTGGTATACTATGGAGCGTGTACTAGTGGAGGGTACATTGTCGATGTGTTGACGTACTGCTTCCTCAAGCCAAACAGTGCGCACGGACCAGGGACGGCCAGCATTACGCATGCATCTCTCTAACACAGAAAGCATAAGTCAACTTCCTGCTGAGAACTTTGTAGGCATTGTACAAGGCATTCGACGAACATAAGTTTTTAAAACCCAACATTCACATGCTTATATCTCTGTTAATATGTTGTTTACGTATAAGGTGCCCTATATATTTTCCACTTTATTTTTCATAAAGAATTACCTCCCATAGTTTGAGTGTTTAATTTCTGAACATGCTGTATATATGCTCAAGATATGTAACTACCTCAACATCTGGCATGCCAGGAATTTCTTCAGTCTGTAACTCTGAACGCATACTTCTTCATTTAGGAGGGGAAGTTAGCCCTTTAAGTACCTCTTATCCTCAGAGGATACCCCATTGCAGAGCTATATTAGCACATTAAGCTGTGGATGCTGGTGCATGGGTCAGATTTTTTTGTCCGTTTGTTATCTTTTTAGAAATGTCTGCACACTTTTCGGAAGCCAGAAAGGGTCCAATTACTAAGGCTTCCAAACAGACAGCAGAACTTTAGTCATATAGTTGTTATTTAGAAATAATTCCATATTTTTGAGCAGTGTCTGCTTACGAATAACATTTAAGAAATTTTTCACCATCGAATACTAGTTTTAATTTTTCATTTTCATCTCTAATGTATGTTTTTAAGAGAAAGGGGCTAATTTGAGTTTTTGATAACCATATTTAGGTAATGAGACTTTTGGTAAAGACTACTTAACATACAATACAGACATGCAGCACACCTTTGTCTTTATTATTATATCACAAAAGTGTAGGGTCACTGCAGAAAATTCTATGAAGTGAGTAGATGACAGACATACAGCACATTACTTCAGTGCCTTGTATATAAAGAAGAACAGGCTTTTGATGCCAGTATCTACGTCGCCCTTAGCACTACCATACTTCTAGGACTTGAACACACTATACTCCTCCAGCTAGATGGTGCCCTTAATTGGAGTTATATTAATACAAAAATGTGTACAGCACTGTCTTCTTACATTTACAATGATAACACAACTCTCGTGTAACGTTAACATGTACAGTTGTACTGAAATGCAGCATGACATCAACACACACCTGACGGAGAAAGGAACAAAGGTAAACTGCAGCATGGAACAACATGTTGTTTGAAGTGTTTCATGAAACATTGGGGTCAGATTCATTACGAACTTCCCACCAGTACTCTTTCAGAAACAAATTGTTTAAAGTTTTGATATTATCTTCAAAAAAAATCTGTGTTCATAAAGAAATGTTTAGGTATTTCAGCAGTTTTTGAGAACAATATACATTCAAGATCAATACATACTTATATTTAGTGCCACATGTTCAGACAAAGTTGTTATAATGTTACAGGCTGTATAGTAAAGGATGTTTCACTTGCTCTCAGTACCTGATGTTTGCTCATAAATATTGAACTACTGTATATAGCACTGAATCACTCAGAACACTTTTCTTAAAACTATCTGCAGAAACTTGGGACTAACTAGATGGCAATATATTTGTAAATAAAAATTGAAATAAATTTGTTATAATATTTTATTACACTTTGAAGCATCATTGCCACTTAATAGGAAAGCTGTTAATATACATAATAATTAATGTAACAGACCAATATGAATAACTAAGGGTATAAAGATTTCTAATAAAAATTTTAAATTTTTCAATAAAATTACGAAGGAAGATAGTAAAACATTCATTGAAACTTAAAAGCTGTATAAAAGAATATATTAACACCACAAAACTAACAATAACAAAAATTTATGGATATAAAAATACCCACCAGTGTGAGTTATGGAAAATAGTTAATCATGAAATCTGTAAGGAAAAAAGTAAAAATTGTAATAATATGAAACTTAACTGAATCTGTGAGATGAAGAAGGGAAAGATACCTTGCAAAGGAACTTTTGGGAAATGTGAAAAAACTATTTATCTTTTATTTAAACTGATGGTGAAAAGCAAAAATGTACAATTATAGGCTGTTCATGGTAAAGTGAGCACTTTTGAGAGCCCTCTTACTTGTAATAATAGTCAATAAATATAATTTATTTTAGCCTTAAACATTATCTTCTGAGTGCGGTGGAATATACAAACTGTGCTTATTACTTACATGGGAATATTTATTTAAAATTGGTAGTTAGAGGATAAAAAAAATGGCTGAACGAATAATGGCCTCAAAAGTGCTCACTTTACCATGAACAGACTATACAAAGATGATCTAAAAGAACCACAGTATATAATGTTTCATTTATGAAGGCCATTTTTTGACAGTTCTAAGAAACTAGTGCAGGTGTTACTTATTGCTCTGCTGATGTATCCCTCTACCTCAGCTGTTCTGCCACATGGAAGCCATGCTGTTTATTATGTCAGCTGTTGACATTATGAGGGTCTGTGATGTTATAGTTACAGCCAACTTTGTTTCAGAAAATATGAAATTTTCTGATGCAGCAGAAACTGTAAAATACACAATGTGCATTTGCAAAAACTAATTTTTTATATGTTTGCAGTATATTAAAATGTTTGAAAGTAAAATGTATCTAGAACTGTGTTTTACACATGTGCTAAATAATTTCAGTTAATATTTTTAAACTAAAATAATTTGCCCCATACATAGTGATTACAAGGTTTACACCACAGATATCTTTAATTTCATCTGCGACTGACTGAATGCAGTGAGAGAATGAATGTATTACTAAGTTCGTATTTAATTTGTTGAGGCATTTTACAGGATTCACACACACACACACAGAAAAATTAATGTATATTTTTTTTGTTTGTTCGTAAACACATGTAGAAGTGGAAAGAGGCTAGAAACTGGGTTGGAGCTGGGTTTATTCAGCCCTAGCATGCTTTCCTATAACTACAAACTTAAGCTTACAAGATTGTCAGTTATATCTTTAAACTTTGTTTTACCTTTTCAGTAGTGCTGTTTTTGTTATTTTGTTAAATTTTAATGTTATGAGTTTATTATTGCATGAATCACCCACAAAATGTGTGTGTATCCTGGCAGAAGCAAATATTTGGTATCTTTCCTGCATTATTCTCAGTGACACATGAAGTGTAGCAGTGTGTTAACTGACCTAGCACAATGCAAGAATTGTTGTCCGTCTTGATTAAGGCAACTGGAAAGCTTTACCCATTAGTTGCGAGTGTTTGTAAAGGTGATAATATTATGTAATTTGTTAGAAGCATTTTTAAATCAGGTCATTTTATAAAGAAGCAAGTTGATTAGTTTCATTTTTGCATGTTTTTTAATTCAGTATTTGCTGTACCATTTGTGAGGCTTTTCTAGGGTGCTTTACAGAAATATTTTTTGCCAGCCTGTTCATGGCAATGTGGAGCTTAAACATAAAAAATACCTGATGAAAGTGGAGTGTTTTAAGGTGTGTGTAGGGAGGCAACTTGTTCTTATTTACACTGAAGGGCTATTATAATTATATGTTTTTTTAAGTATTGCTATGTAATTTGTCTCTGTGATTATGCCAGCTCATTTGTGCTTAATTTAAATAAATTGTTTTCATACGGATTTTGGTTTGGTATATTTATTAATGCTTGTTAATCATTTTTCTCTGATATGTAGAATACCTGGTGAAGAGCCTTTTTCATTTTTGATGGATTCGCGATTAAGAGTTTGGTCATAAATTAATGTGGATCACCACAGACCGAATGTTGTAAATCTCCGATACACTTACACAAACAAGACATACTTTTAGACTACAGATACACTCCGTAACCATACTCAAAATAATAAAATATAAAAAATTCAGGACATAAGTGTGCATAAATAATATCACATGACGTTAGCCACAAAAGTTCATCCACAATTACTTCAGCCTCATGTAATTACACGTAATGAATATAATAAAAAATAAATAAACTATGTATGAAGTTAGCGAATCTTACCTAAACCTAAGGAAATTCAAAATCCAATTATTTATGTTATTTACAATGTATTACATGTTTCAAGTACCTATCACTTCAGTAACAAGTAAAAATACTTTTTGTTGTGTATGTGTATAGGCCTGTGTGTGTGTGCACTTTCTGTAAGAGGTTCATACAGAAACATTCATCACATCAGAAGTATATACAACACTGCACAAAACGGAAAAACACGTGTTGCCAGGCCAATACCGCTATGAGAAAATACTGAAATATTAATAATGTACCGAAATAGCACTGCATGGGAAATAGTATAATAATTTGTTCATTAAGTCATGGTATAAACAAGATTTAATGGAATAACATGTGAAATGTATACTCTTCCATGAAAATGTAGTAAGTAGTAACCATGAAGTAACCAACATGGTGTCAGCCATGAGCAGAGTCCATTGGAATCTTGCTCACAAGAGGGCGAGGTGTTTGCCAGAGCACTGCCAAAATATTTTAAAATCTGATTAACCATGGTGGCTACACACAACATAAAACTAAATTCCCTGACTTTTCCAGGTTTTCCCTGTCTATAATTTTTTCCCCTGACCTATACCAATGAAATAAAATCACATTTTTTATAAAGTTTTATCTAATTGAAGCCTTGTACACAAACTAATATAAATGTTTATGAACTTAACTCTCTTGCAGCTATCCGTTTAATAAGAGGAATTTTAACTAAGAGTCATATAATACATTGACTCATGACATTGGGTGACTGACGACGATATAAAGGTCAGGCAAGGTTTTAGTGTGTATCAGACACACTGGCGATATGACTGGGCTGAGGCACGTGGCTTGACGGCAGGGCACAAATATGGCGCGGGCTTTTCATGTTTTGTAAAATATCACTTCTGTGGCACCCCATTAAGGATCCTTTCAAAGACTTCTTTCCAGTTTGAAGTATGCAACAATTACTGATGATCCAACTCGCCAGCTGGCATTCAGCAAATGTCGCTTTTAAATGTCACCAATTGTAGGAACATAAAGCATTTTTGCACAGGAGAATTAAAAGTAATCTAAATATTTTAATATGTACAAAAATTCCCGTTTTCCATGGCTGTTTGAAATTCCCTGACTTTTCCCTGTCTGTAGCCACCCTGGCAGGGTGGCTAGGAGTATCCTTGCAGCGAATTCCATGACATTCCCTTGACTATTCTAAGTATCCTGTTACATTTCCCTGACCAACATATGCAGCAAATATTACACCTACAACCATATTTCCCACAATGCCAATCATTCTTGCATCAACCAAACCAAAAATTAACCAAGAAAAAATGTGTATCAATAGTTATAATTAAACATACACGTCAACAAAATTGTCCCAAGGCTTATAAATCTTCCTACAGTGGAATAAACTAAAGTAACAGTACAATTCATAAGATGGCATGTAGCAGAAGTGCTATAATCCAAAATTAATTCTCTTATTACATGCATTATAATATACTTTATCTAAATTCCCTGACCTTACACAAATTTCCCAGATATTTCCTTAACTTTTCCCGGTTTTCCCTGATATTACATTGCATGCAAGACTGCAGTGGGCAGAAGGAGTCTGCTAAACTGGAAACATAATTTTCCGACTGAAGGACAAGGCATGTTGTGTATTTTACTTTGCAAAGTATTGTCTGTGAAGGGACATTGGACTGATGCCGGCAGTACAAGCTGTTACAATAAGCACCTGCTGTACCATGTACTGAGCCAACCTGAGTTTTTAATAAATATTATTTTGCAGTGTTTACACATCAGGGTATATAGATGTTTATCTTGTTTTGGAATTTCCAGGTTATTAAGTCGGCACACCTTGCTTCACGTAATGTAATTTAATTTCAGTTACATCAATTTACAATATTACGAAAGGACTTTTCATATGGCTCCAACAATCGAGCATTATTTTTCTGGAATGTTTTCAAGACATCTTTCATGTCTCCCTCAGTTCCCTCTTATGCTTGTGATTGCTCACCACACAGCAGTCACTTCAACTTCATTATTAAATGTGTGCTAAGTGCACATAATTTCTGTATCAAGTGTTAAATTTATTTTGTACTGTGACAGGAGACTAGTGTATAAAAAGACTTAATGGGCAGACGTTTAATCCAAGTCAAACCTATCATGCAACGCAAAGTGGTTCAGATGTACCTGTACAGACTCAGTGAATAAACCTGCAAGTAAAGTTTAACTGTGTCTCACCTACAGTTATTTACATGCACTAGACAACACCATTGTTTCGGCATAAGGGTATAGGCATTCTCTCTGGCCTACAACAGAAGCATTAACTCCTAAAGTTGCCATGCATGCCCCAGCCAGGTTTATACTGGATGGCACCCTTTCCCAGACACCCATGTCGAGTTCATTCCTCTTGGAGTGTCCAAGTCATTCTCCAGTCTGTCTTGGTAGTCAATAAGACAACACATGCAGGAACACTTAAAGTCCAACTTTGTGGCAAATCTTCCAGACCAGAGCTATGCACAGGGCCTACAATGCTTCCCAGAGACAATGCCCTATGCGACAGTAGAAAAGTCAGTCATGTGTGCAAAACACCGCTATCTTGGTCACTCGAGCCCAATGCAGCATGCTTGAGCAGCCTGCATCTTGAGTACGTCACATTCCACCCTCCTAATGGGACTCGCCACCCCCTCTTGGCCGGCCAGTGCAGCATGCAAAAGAGGACTAACTCCAGCAACTATGTTACCGCTACGTGGTGTGAAATACGAATGGTGTATGCTCCCGCAAGACATGGACTTGATCTTGAGTTACTTGTTCTGCAATCTGACATGCACATGTTACAAGACAGGCAGGAAATACAAATGAACAAAGTGTGATGAATGAACGGTATATGGACTAGAATGAAAAACGTGAGAGATATGCCACACTAGGATGCCACGGGGATGGAAATAGCTTTGTGCATCATATGCCACACCAGCTGACATCACCAATGTTAGTACACAGCCGAGCTAATAACCTTCAGTGAAGGGTTGTTGTCTGCCCGAATCTTGCCCACGACTATACCGCGAAGACAAAACAAGCTTATCAGATACCAACATCTGTTGCAGACTATTTGCAATATAGCAGATGTGTCCCCATACTGCAAAGCGGTGTGCTCCATGGCTGATGCCACAGAAGCGCACACAGACACATTTTGCAGTAGCCCTGTCAGGGCAATGCCAACTAAGGACAATGCTACAGTATACACATACAAAAACCACCTCAGTTTATTTTGCTGTCAGAGTATACAGGTGTGAACACTGAAGATGTATAACTGTTCCTCGCAAGGTGCACTAAATATCTGGAGCAGTATAGTGCACAACACAAAGAGTGGGCTGAGTGCACTAGAACCCAGCTTGTAAGTGGTAGTCGTGTTGGAGATTGGACTCGCCGTGAGCTGAGTTTGCATGTGGAATGTGTGATTGATTCCCAACCATTGAGGCATGAGATGAACGCCATGTTCAGTGCTATGGAGAAATTAATCACATGTAAACTTCCACTGTTTTGCAACATACAACCAGCAGCCCTGCTACCAGAAGCATTACTGGATGTGACCGAACATCTTCACAAACTCTTACAACCATTCATTATGTCTGCCCTTGAAGAAAGTGTGAAGGGGTACATATACTGCGCAGTAGTCGCAGAGTGCACACTAAAATAGCTGTTCTAGGCCAGTGCAACGCAAGCTGACGAAAATGCCTAACTCACCACAGTTAGTACAACCCGCTGGTCCAGAACACACAAACCAAAATAAAAGGAAACAGCAGAGAAACAAAGCCAAACAATCCTGATTTGAATGACAGCCAGCCAGTTGGGGTGACCAATAGATGACGCAGTGACACAAGTCCACCACAGTGTCACACCTGCCTAGCTCTGACATTTCACTGGCATCAAGAATGTCAAGTGAGGAATATACCTCAGCCGGCATACCAGAAGTAGGGGGGACCTGTCCAATGCCAGCCTCCCCGCAGTCTCTGCAGCCATACAGATTATGACATGCAACCAGTTGACTGCAAACTATACTGCATCAAACACAGCGCACTTGCTACACATCCTTTGGAGATTAACACTCAGCCAACAGAAACACTGCTGGATGCTGCCAGTCACGTTTGTCCATCCGGAGAGCATCAGGCGGGATCCTGGCATGATTTCCCTCACAACCACAATGGTGGAAGGACGATCGGCACAATCAACCTCCACAACAGGCTTCGCAACCAGCAGTCCCAGACGGAAGCCGTAGTGCTCAAGGGACTTGTGAGGAAGTGGTCCTAGGGCATCCATGGCTGAAAGTGTAGGAAGCCATCATAGAGATAGCGACTTGCCACATCCGTCTAGGCACAGGTGTTTCCAGACGGTCTATGCATGGAACACCATGCCAGCCAAGGTAAGCAAAACTGTGGTCCTCAATGACCTTGCTAACGAAGTGCCTCAAAAACACAGTCACCAACTGCAACAGGCGTTGGACAAGTGGCAGGATATATTTGCACTTTCATACTTACTTTACACATAACTGCGGACAGCAGTTTACACAGGCCCTTGCAGCTATCGATTCGAGGAGCAGAGAGTGGTACGTGAACACAAAGGGGAAATGCTCAGTGAGGGAGTATATACAAATTGCACAATTTTGTAAGACCCTGGATTTTGTGTAAATTTTAGACCGTTAAATTCAAGTATTGAAAGTGCCCTGCCCCACAAATGTTTGCCACCTTACATTTGTAGGCAGGTTCCCATTTGCCCTGAAGAATGTGAGAAAACCGCATTCAACTACACCAGACAGAATGTGATTTCAATTCCGAGCGATGCCATTTGGTTTAAAGTGTGCCCCATCAACTTTCCAACCCATGATTGCATGAGTGCTAGAAGGCTTAATTGGGGAGTTTTCGAATGCCTATTTGGAAAACATAACCTTATCCCAAAAATGGGACAAACATGTGCAGCATTTGGGGCTTGTGCCCATGAGACTAGCCACACACCAGCTGATTGTGTCACCAACAAAATATCATATAGGGAAATCTAACCTAGACATTATAGGGCACGTAGTTTGCAAACAGACAATACATGCACCCTAACCACCTACGTAAAATGCTAGGCCAAACCATCCATCACGCATAAACAACTGCAGCGGTTTAAAAAAGACAATCCAACTGGCTGAGAAACTATATTTCACACTTTGTACAGCTTAAGCCTACAGATCCTTTGACAGACTTACTGTAACCCAAGTGCCGGTACGGTACTGTTTTTCACACACAGCCTAATGCGCATTCGAAAAATTGATAGCACAATTCCAGCAGTGCCACGTATTGTCATTGAATCAATCTCACACTGGATTTATGTACAGACAGATTCAAGCTTGTTGGGTGCAGGAGTTCTGTACCAACTGAATTTGGACTGAAACTAACTTATTATGAATAGAAGTGTCACAGTAACGAACGTGTCTGGTGGTATTGTGGGACCCACATAAATACTGACCACATTTACAAGGGAGGACGTTTACATTAAATATTGACAACAAATGCCTGACATGGTTACACAGTATGCAAAGCAGGCACTGTAAAGTAACATGGTGAGCGCTTCTCTTGCAAACCTTTGATTCCATGGACGCGCACATACCTGGCAAAGACAACACATTGCCAGACATGTTATAACACGACCCAGATTCAAGTGAAGTGTTAAGAGAAGATGCAGTGTGACATATGTTCCCACCATCGGTTGCAAGCAAGATAGTGACATCATCCCCCTTGGACACCACCCCAAACACCTGGGCAGATGTGGATGCAGCAATGTGTGTTACGCAACAAACCTCCACAACCGCAGCAAGCATGAGACAAAAGCGTGGCAAAAATATTAAAGAAAGTTTGATTGTGGTAGACAAGATAATACCAGCCCAAAAGAACAGGATCAGAGTTTTAAAAGACTTGCATGTCACCTGAAGCATGGGAATCCATTTTTATATATGCACACTATGTGTTAGCAGGCCACCCATGCACACATCGGAACCGAAACAGTAGTGCTACCAGCATGAACAACGGGGGGCTGCACAAAGGCATAAAAAGTAATATCTGAAAAATCTAATCCCAAACACCCATAGACCAGGTGTATGTAAGAAACCACGCCCTCTCCAACGGTTTGTTCAGGTCTAGCACCATGATGACTGGGCTGTACACCGTGAGAAGGTGGCTGGGTTACACCATGTACATTGTGTGTGGACTGGATGGCCTCATGTTCAAGGTGCATTGGGGCGATCTACAAATGGACATCAACACTTGCGCAGAACTGCCAGCGGAAGACACCCCTTGAGATGCCCGGCACCCTAACGCAGGGCACTACTGCCATATCGCCTAGCTTGGCCGGGGACAAACAGATCTAGACTTGGTGTGTGTCTAGCTGTTCCTGCAGACATGACGAACTCTGAAAGCAGCAACATCCGGCTCAATCATGGAATAGCTATACAAGGATGTGGAGGATAAGCTGGAGTCCCCGACAAGGGGAAGGTGGGGTCCCGAGGTGACATTGCATGACGCCACCTTCAGGGTTGTGGTCGAAGAATCACGGGAGGCGAACGATAACAGGCCGAGATACCAAGCCCTGCCACACCATCTGTGGGGAAACAGCCCAAAGCCGGCAATGGTGGCAATGTCTGAGCACGAACTGGATAGATGACACACTGCTCAGACACATATGCACACACAATATGCACCACAACATTACATGCCAACGATTGCGAACAAGACAGTTCGAGACCTGGCAGTGGCTAGCAGCTCAGCATGACAAGACATCCAACCCCATCAGGTAACATGACAGCTGCAGACACATGCCAGAATCTGTTGTTCCCCACAGAATGACCATCCATGTGATGTCAAAGGCGGCAGTCATGATCAGTAACAGTTTCAAGCACGAGGGGGGAAAGAGGGGACAAAAGACTTTGTACCTAATAGTCATCTTAGACCGAATCTGACACGAACCACGCAAGTGGTACAGTACAGAACATGCCGAGCAACGCATCATCCATGTACATGACCAGCTAGCTGCATGACAAGGAGGCAACAACTACACGGTCCAAAAATGGCAGACACTGCTAGCATTAACTAACAATCTGTAGTGGTTACATCCACTGAAACGAAGAAAGTGTTCAGAATTTAAAAGAGGCTGATAAATTATTGTGCCATTTAATTCAGTGCTACATCCAAAGTGTACGAACAATGATCATTTTGCTCAACTCGTAAGTGTTAAGCAGCTCAGTTGCCATGTGCACCATTATGTCTACTGTACATAGCCTGTGTACCGCACCAAGGGGACCAGAGAAAACAAACACCACACCCCACACACCATGCTCGCCCGCCCAGCAGGATTTATTCTGGTGAAAGACTGTCCACGTTAAAGTGAGCACTTTTGAAGTCAACCTCAAGAAAATTTCACTACTCCCAGCTGCATAAATCTTAACATGCACAAATAGTGACATGTGTCCAGTCAAGTTGGTAACGATGAAGGGGAAAGTAGTTCCATATATTAGGGTCGAACAAAAAGGATAACCATCTGTGATAACTTAAATAATTTCTCACACTTTAAATATTCTTTAAGGCATCGAAATGTAGAAATAAGCAGATTTGTACAATATTTACTTTTATAATAATTTCATACTTTCACTTGACCGACGCATGAATAAAGTGAAGAGGTCCATGACCATGTTAATTTTACATAAGACGGAAGAACACACGTGTGTATACAAGTAGTTATTAAGCAGGACATACAAATGTATTTATTTTACCGTGAACAACCTATAGTACCCTTTCCCCGGACACCTACGTCGAGTTCGAAATCCAGTTTGCCTTGACGGCCAACGAAAAAAAGCACGCGGCGAGATAACGTTTTAAGAAGGAAAAGTGTTAACACTATGAAATGGTAAATAGTCTTACAGAAAACGAAGAAGGAATACTAACCTTTTACACTGAGCAGCAATAACTACTACGGTATTGCAGGTTCACAAGTCTCGCCAGTTGTAAACAAATAAGCACGATGCAGACTATGTGACATACTAATTTCGAAACATGGAAGTGTATGGGAGATACAATGTAACGCTAGGAGCAGCACAATCACGTTTAACAGACGACCGTAATGGTGAAAAGTTGTGTTCACCTACATTCTCTGCGGTGTTTCCCACGTGTTTGGCCACTTAAAGGTTGTTTCCGGGTTCTTAAGAAATGCACTCTTGTGCATACTTGTTCCCGGAAGTGACAACACAATGTATATAACAGCAATGTCCGAATTCCCAGTATAGTACACTCAGGCTTTATACTTAACAAGTATCTGAAATTGTATTCTTGCTTGACATACTTGCGTACTATCAACAGTCGCCATAATTAGGGAAATTGCGATAAAGTTAAAAGAATCATCGATATGAATCCTCGATAGAGGAATCAAAACTATGATATCGATACTCATTTCTGATATTCGAAAAAATATCGTATCAGTACTGTAAAATTTATTTAAATTAATTTTACAGTCTTCTACTTTTCATAAAATTGATAAGATATGGTTGTGGACCAGAAAAAATAAAACGAAGATGAATGTAAGAAAAACTAAGGTAGTAAGGTTCACACGGAAGAAGATAAGTAGGGACATGTACAGATGGGAGGGGCAAGAGATAGAAGAAGCAGCAGAAAATAAGTATTTAGGGATTGTACTGTAGGGATACCTCAGGTGGAAAAAAACAGGTAGAGAGGGGGGTTGCAAAGGGAAGAAGGGCTCTGGGTATGCTGGGAATGGTGCTGAATGGAGTCAGCTGTGAGGTGAAAGAGAAGGTGTATGTCACAATGGTACGGCCAATGTTAGAATATGCTGAAGCAGTATGGGACCCGTATGTGGAGGCGGAGGTGCGAGAACTGGAGAAGGTGCAGAGAAAGGCAGCAAGATGGGTGAAGGGTAGGTGGAGAAGGTAGCAGCAAGATGGTGAGGACGAAGGGAACTATATGCCATCAGTGATGATGTAAGAAATGGGGTGGAGCTCATTCAAGGACAGGAGGAAAGTTGAACGGTTAGTCAGGATATACAGGGTGGTGAATGAAGAGGGAGGATGGGGAGGGAGGATGGGGAGGGCTACACTGCAAGCTAAGTAAGGGAGTGTTTAAGGGAAGAGGAAACAACAGTGAGAAGCTTCAGAGGGCTGGGGAGGAGAACGGAGTGGGGTAGGCAGTCCATCCATGCTTGTGAGGTCTGTGAGGGAGTGGAATGTGTTGAGGGAGGAATTGGTATCTGTGAGAGGGGTTGTTAAATTCAGGAAGGGAGTGGAAAAGGAGTTGGTTGGGTGAAGGAGAGTTGAGAGAGCTCGCCACCGGGTGGTAGCCTAATTTTGAGTGTATGTATATGTATTATAGCCTAGTGTCTGTTACATTGGTCTGGTGGTATTTTATTTCATTTTTTTCATTACGTATTCAGATGTTTGATAATCCAAAACTGTGGTGTCTGATTTTCACCTAATTGAGAGTCATATTAGCAGGGGACCAATGTTTACATAATTAAGGGCCAATTTCACAACTCATTTTATAGTGTCCGTTAAGCCTTAATGTTCACTTAAGCGGCGATCTTGTCATTAATGCCTTTTACAACTCCTCGTTACCGTTGGTGCCCACTTCAACTTTTCTGTTCAACTAGCATCCACTCTGGGTTCTTATTAGCTGGTTGAACAGAAGGCCGTCGCCTCTACAAGTCGCAATCTTGAAATTTTTGGGTGGGTCAAAGTTGAGGTTAGAATTATATAAACAAAATTGATAATTTGATTGAAATTAATGATGATGTTAAATATATGTTTTTGTGCAACATGGGAAGAGGGCGGTAGCCAAAATAATCAAAGAGAGTCCGGTTGTATTTAAGTGAATAGTGACGAAGCTTTTATGTAAAGGTTTCGTCTAAACAAATGTTTGCTTTGAAAACCACTAAATGTTAATAGAAGGTAAGCGGGGATTACCGACAGGAAAGTACATTGTATTTATTTGTTTTCTCAAATAAATTTACATTCCGGTGGAAATATAGGCCTATAACTAGGTATTGCACAATGACTCGTCGGTAGGTACTGCTGATGAAGGTAGTTTTTAAAAAACACTCATTGTTTACATATCTATTTGGGAAATGTCATTTTCCAAACAGCTTACCTGTTTTCTATTTTTTCCCAAGAAATTATACAAAAATCATAGTTGCCCTCCACAATATAAGATTTCAGACTATAGGCCTGATGCTGGGATCACAATAGCACGACAGACACGACGCGACGGGCTCGACACGAATAAAAGCCAATCAGCATTGAGACATCTGTGATGTCAATGCAAAAAAAATGGCGGATGCGACAGGTTTTCAGAATAGAAAACATTTCTCATTTTGTCACATCGTGGGTGCGACGAACTGGAAAACCATGTAAGAATTTGGTGCTAGAATGTTGGTGGTGCTGGTGAATTGGTAACATCACAGTTGTGTTTATTTATTTGCTTAATACTTTTATTTTCAGGCATAAGTATTTATGATGTGTACTTCATGTTAATGCCGCAATATTTTTATATTTTATGCAAAATCAGTAAGCATGAAAATAAAGTGTATTGGTAAAAAACACTATTTAAACAAATGTAAAAATTAATGACTGTCATACAAGAGAATAGCAGCTAGTGGCAAAAAACTATTAATGTATAATATTTTTGAATTTTTGGTCGCGAAGCAATAAAACTAGTGTTCACAATAACACGAATTTTTCTTGTCGCACTCTTGTGATTCCAGCATAACGATTCTACACAATTTTTCACACCCATTGGCCTGTATTGCATTTACAAGTACAATATTATTCCGTGAGACATAGTAAACGTGCAATTTCTACACATTTGTGTTTTCTTTCCAAAGCAAAAGTTTTAAGTGTAGGCCTAAACACACTGAAAGTAACATATGCCTAATTTTTTTGTTCTGTCTATGTAGAACTTGCCAACTCTAAAGAATTAAATATAGGATGATTTTATAATACAGGAGATTTGAACAGTAAGTTAATACTAACAAGTGGTATGTTTCAACACTGCTATGCACACTGAGGCCATGACAACTTGGCCACATAACTACTACAATCTAAGATTCGCAACAGTGGAAGGCCTGTGAATACCAGGGAAATTGAGGGGTAAAATTAGTAAAAATAATACAGCAAACAAAATACTATAAGACACAATAATGGTTAATAAGCACAATAAATAATTCCCAAAAAGTGAATTAATGAAAAATATCTGCACTCTAGTAGAACACTGGGTCACCCAGGAGCCAAGAAAATTGTTAATAATGCCCTAGAATGCTTATTCTAACCCGGCCTAACCCATTGCATAAGGAATGACATAAGGTGGTGTAATAAGTGCAACTTATTCAAGATGCGCCAGACAGACGTCTGCCAACAACAGCAGTCTAGGCAGCCACAAAAGTCATTCGACACTGTATGCTAGATTTAATGGGACCATACCCCAAATCAGTTTAGGGCAAGAAGTTTATATTGGTTGTGACAGACAGCTTCTCACACTGGGTGGATGCATATCTGATCAATAGCGCACAAACAAGACAGAGTTTACTGGAAAATATTGGCGGGAACTATGCACGGTCTGGGGAGTACGGCACATCAAGACGGCGATTTATTACCCCTGTGCGAACTCCACAGAGCGGTGTAACCAGGAGTAGAAGGCGAAATTCCGGCTCCATGTGGGCGAGCAGAATACCAGCTAGGCTGAACACTTGCCCGCCACACACTTCATGCTCTGCCACAGGAATGCCGCAACAGGAAAATCCCCCTTTCAAGGTCTATTGAGAAAAATATCCAGCTTCCCAGCAAATGGAACTGTCCACGTGCAAAGAATAGCAGCGAAACCAAAACCAGTGGTTCATGAGAGGATAGGCGATGCTGTAGGTACTGCAAGAAATGGGAATAGCAGGTGCGGTATGCAACCAGGTGGCTGCCACAAAGTAAGAGAATGGCAGCCACTCTAGTACCAGGGCAAGTTGTGTACCTCAAGGCACATCGACAGTCGGCAGTATGTAAAAATGTCTGTGTGGGACTGGCACAAAAGTGGGCAGGCCCACACCACATAATTAAAGCGATTGGTCCAACAACCTAGCTGACCAGAGTAGGGAGGAAAACGATCAGAATGCACCAGGACGATATCCGGGCATCTGCCTAAGAATTCCTCGATCAGCATGATCAGGAGGAGGAAACTGGCCAGGACGGCCAAGCTCGCGACCAGCAACGGCAGGTAGTAAGTGATGTGGAGAATGGTCTGAGACCTCCTGAGGAGAAAAGACCACCAGATGACGACTAGATACCGACGCCAAACACTACGGGGTTCACCAGGGGTCCAAGTCATGCCAGCACCGCAGTGAATAAGATCACAATGTCGAGCATGGACGACAAAGTGGCAAGGGGAGTGGGAGAAAGAACCCCCCCTGTTAACATAGCAAGCACGCAGGAGCAGGACTGCAGCATAAGGAAGTGGACGACTAGGCGCCCTACGACGGTGGAGGTGCTGATGAGCCCTCTGGTGAAGTCCCGGCCAGGGATGATGGTATGGCATTGATGGAAGGTATATTGGCAGAAGACAAAGGGGATCTGGTGGCATCCAACGTTTCGGCATTGTCAGGGTTAAGCCCGGCGACTTGCATCCATGAATCTGATGGCATAGTGCCATCAATTGCAACCATTCAGGCTAAAAGGTGGGAGGAAGCCCCAAGACTACCTCCAGAAGGCATGGAAGGGGAGAAGCTGGCCCCCTCCATGGAAAAGCCTTCAACCAGAACGGCAAGATAAGTTGATCTGGAGACCAGAAAGTAAAACTTGCCTGCAAGAACAGTACTACCAGCTCGAAAACTAGTCTCAGCAACAGTAAGGCAATAAGGGAGGTGACGAAGCAAGTAGTGAAGAGGACAGTGAGAGTAGCAGGTTAGCCAACTTGCTACTTCTCATCTGATCCAAGAGAAAAAGACAGCCACTAGGGGACTGCACCACGTGCAGTGTTATCACAGTGCACGGCAGAGTGCAGGTCCAGCAGCAGTAGCAGAAGATCAACAAACTGCCAGCACATAGGGAAGACAACGTGATGCATTCTCGCCACAAGGATAAGAGGTGCTCTTGCTTGCGAGTGAGTTGACGGGTGAAAATGGTCTCGAAGGGGGGAGGGGGCTTTTGACACCAGCTGCTTCCCCCGAGCCCATTTGCCCTCTATAACCGGCAACCGCTGCAGGGAGCAGCACTCTACTGGGTGCTCATGCACACCGGTCCAGCAGTGCACTGAATCAGCCACCGAAAAAGCTACTTTAGAGTGCAGCCAGTATGGTTATTTAAGCGCTCGTGATGGGAGAACAAGTGCAGAGCAAGCCAGTGCAAGGTGTAGTGCAACCACGTGCGCCCAAGCACGCGTGTTTGGAAGGAAATCGGGTGAAATCCGAGGTAAGCAAATATTCATTAACTTAGAAATGCTCATGGATGCCAAGTCATGAAAGATGCATAAGAACAGCACTTACATGTTTAAGTGCCCCCGCAGGTCTCAATGTACTCATTTCTATTTTTATATTAATTCCATTTATCACATGTTTCACCCCATTTCACCTCATGCAGTGTATTATGATTCATTAAAGGGTTGATATGCTTAGTGTATTGATTTTGCAGGAGTTGCAAGCAGTAGAGCAATGTGTATGTATTTTTGCAGAGTTTTGTGCATAAGAAAGTAGTCCGCGCTACTTGCTTGCCCACCAAACTGGCCAGAACGCAGCACTGGACCTGTTAGACATTCTACCGTGTCTCAAGAAGGTTGACATGTTGACCAACGGGGTCGTGTTGGCGTGCTAGGGCGGCGCATCAAATCTTGAACTAATAATTTTCTCTACAATAAACTTTAGCTTACCGGAATCTCGTTTACTTCAGCCGCCCATGAATCTCCACTCTTCCCTTCCCATGGAATAGCATTGCCTGGGAAGGCTTTATTTTTCCACATAATTATTTGTGCCCAAAAACCGTTTTGTCTGTAATACACTGGCAGAGGGTAAACCCCAGCAAGTGTGTATGTTGTTTCCTGGAGGAACATTAATAAAACCCCTTAAAATTACTTGAGAAGTACTTTCATTTCGGTTGCCTACGGGCCATAGGGGTTAGGATCCCACCTTTATCGCCATATAGTGCACTATGCCAAGTTTTTTCAGAGTGTTTTGTATCTTCTTCAACTAATTAATGGACATGTGAGTAGCCACAAGACCTCTCTGCATAATAAGCATAGCACTGTGATGCTAGTCGAGTGCTCAGGAAGAAGTGAGATTTGGCCACACATTCGGGCAAGTCATTTGACGGTGTACAAGTGCTCAGAAAGGAGTGCACTTAGGCCAGCAGATGGTGTCCATTGGTCAGAGTGAAAATTATAAACTTCAGAATTTTGAGGTGTGAGAGGTTTTCTGGGTGAGGGTGCTGGAACGAGGTATTTTACGTGGGCACCAGGCAATATCCAGACCTAGTGCCGTTGAAGTGGCCGACGACCAAAACAGCTATCCTCCAGTGTGCTGCATCACTGCTCGTGCTGTAGATTGATGAAATGTATTGCGTGCTATACTGTGAATTATCTAGGGTATTCACACACCTATGCTACTTTTCACTGTAATACTTGCAAACAAAAGCCGAAAGCCAATACACACGTGCGGATTGGCGGGAAAACAGAAGGGCCCATCCCTGAAATGTCTTGAGATTTATCTTAAATAAGAGAACTCTGCTCACGTAATGCCATTTATTTAGACGATTGCTTATATGCCTCTAAGAGCAACACTTTACATGAATAGATACCTAACAGTTACCAATCGGAAGGGGTGATGCAGTTGAAAATAGCATGAAGGCCCGTGCCGTACTTAGGGCATGTTAAAACTCCTCCAGGCGATGCAAACCTGGAGAAGGTGAGAGGCAGTGTCCCGGCCGGATTGCAAAAAAAATGATTTCTTTTATACTACGAGACTATTGCGGTGAAAATTGATTGGTACAAGTGATGAATGCCACCCTGGTGCAGAATCGAATGGTACGTGATCGGCCTCTCTGAGTTCTAAACATCTACTGTATTTCCATCATGGCGTGCTCACCAGGGGTTGCCGCCACATCGCACCATGTGGAATTACTTCTTGCACTCACACAACAATGCTTAATACTGCGACTATTGCATTTACGCTCATAAGTGTTCTCTAACATAACAACAAAACATAATACACTGCAAAACAACTGGGTTGATGTGTTGATGAAAACAGGTGAATGAAGTACACTTCCAAAACACATTGCAATATAATTTAATAATAACTTTAGGGCTTTCTAAATGCTCTTACAGGTGTTCTTTCCCTTGCACGTAACTATTTATAATCACCCTAGCCATTTTAATGTAATATTAGGAAAAATTAAAGTACATGGTACTCTTTCCTGTATCCTTGCACTACTGTGCACGACGCTGCATGGCCACTGTCCCACTCTGCAATGCATTGCTCCTGGAAAATACACACATTGCACTGCACTTGCTCCTCTGCTGGTCACCGACGCACTACTGCACTTGGTTGAGTGCGGCTTTCTGCTGCAGATGATGTGGACAGCGGGCAAACTGTCTAAGGGCCGGGAGCTCGGCTCATGTCAAAAGCCCTCTTCCCCCCACCCCATCTTTTTTGAGACAGTTTGCAGCTGTGGTATTTTCAATGGCAGCAGGGACATTGCCTACCCACCTGCCATCGTGGATGCAGGTGATGGGGGCAACTAGATGCCTCCCCTCCACATGTTGGTGACGACTGCTGCAGCTGCTCCCTGTTGACTGTCCTCTGCTCCCATACTGGCCGGCAAGGTGCCAAAACAGCTCTGCAGGTCGTACATGCTGTTGGCGGATGTCTCTGCCTCCGCGACCAAACCCAGGACGCAAGAGCTGGTCGACTCATCCTCACCATCATTGCTACTCTGTGCTCTCTCCTGTGCTCTTGTTGCATCTCTTCTTGTCCGGAGCTGCTCCCCTCTTTCTCGTTAGCATGGGTTCGACCCGTTCTCGTGCTGACTTGCCCTTCCATTGCATCTCCTCTTCCATGTAGTGTTTCACCCTCGCCTGGGTGCGTTGCGATGTCAGGAATCGGACCATCTCCTTGCACATTTCTGCTGGAACTGTAAGCATCAGTTGCAGTGCTTATGTTCGAATGGTGTGGCTTGTATGCAGAGCACCATCGAACATGTTGGGGCTAACCTTCGGACGAGCCCCCATGGTCACCACTATTACAGGCATCGTCGGTATCACTGCACCCTTTGCTGCTGTCCTTCTTGAAGGTGCAGTCATACCTTCCATGCACCTCTCCTTCTCCCCTTGATTGGCATCGGTGACACCATCGAGCATTGTCTGGGCCAAACTTCTCCTCTCCTGCCCTTCTATTTTACTCTGTGTTGCAGTTACTTGCAGGCTGTTGTAGTTAGCAATCTGTGTTGATCTCGCCTCCTCCGTTGTTATTGCGCTCTGCTCTGTGATATCAAGTTCCCGGGCCTGGTGGACCTTACGTCGTCCGGCATCGGCGAGACTGCTATCACTGGTTGTCAGCCTCTGTTGGGTCGTGCCAACTCTCCTTCCTACTCCTTTGCTCCTTCCTGGAGCTAGATGTGTTCGTTGCCGTCGTGGGGCTGTGAAGCACCAGGTGGATACCCCCTCCTGATGTCTCCTGCGATGTGTCTGATGTTATCCCTAAGTATTCTCAGCAACTTCCTTCCCAACTGTACCATGTATGTGGTCGGTCCAACACTCCACGCAATTACATGTGGGCCGCTCCATTTTGCTGTCAGGCCCATGCAGAAGTTCTGCCAGGTAGCTGACCGTGGGTGGGATCGCAAATACACACATTCTCCTTCTTGCAAAGCAGGTGGTGGTCTCGTACTTGGCAGGACCCACCTCACTGCATACCTCCTCTGGTACTCCCTTTGCTCGTGCCACCTTTGCATGCGATTCTCGCACTGCTGAACTCTGCTCTTCGAGGTGTTGGTTGCTGTGTTCTTGGGGCAGTTGCATTAGTCTGGTAATGTGAGATTTCTTCCCAACAGCACACTCACAGTTGTCCTTCCTGTGGCAGCATTCACTCGCCAGCAGAGGGTATATAGGGCAGCGGGCTGGTGTTCAGCCTTAGCTGTTGTGTTTCTTGCCCACACTAGTCGCAACTGCATCTTGAGGCCTTGGTTGCGATGTTCCATGGGGTTGGCCCGTGCATGATAAACAGCTGTTTTAGAGGGTGTACCCGCCACCAGTTGCATAACTCTTGCCATTTCCTCCCTGAGAATTGTGTACCATTATCGGTCAAAATTTATCTTGGGTACCCCCAGTGTGCGAGAATCTCATTCTGCTATGGCTCCACTATATTTTACACTCGTGGTCTACTGATTGCATAGGTCTCGGTCCATCTTGAATAATTATCTGTCAACACGAGTATGAACCTCGTACCCCCAGCAGACATGTGGTAAGGGAGCATGAGATCCAAGCTAATTGTTTCGAACAAACTTTTCGGCATCCTTGCCTGCTACTGCTGAGCGCCATTTGTGCACCGCGACTTGAACTGTTGACATTTCACACATTCTGTCACGAACTGCGGCACATCATGTGACAGGTCGGGCCTGCTCTGCTTCGTACGTCCATACAAATCGTTTCTGTGGTAACAGTTGTGGCTGTAGATTGATGAACTGTATAGCATGTTACACTGTGAATTATCTAGCCTATTCAAATGCCTATGTTACTTTTCACTGTCATACTTGCCAACGCAAGCTGAAAGTCCATACAAAAGTACGGGTTGGTGGGAAATTAGAAGGGCTCGTCCAAGAAATGTCTTGCGGATTACCTTAAATAAAATCACTCGGTTCACATAATGCCATTTATTTAGGTGAATGCTTACATGCCTTTAATGCCTTTACATGAATACTGGTCGGTAGCGGTATTGCAGTTGAAAATGTTACGAATGTGTGTGCGTTACTTAGTATAGGTTAAAACTCCTCCAAGCAATGCAAACCTGGAGAAGGTGAGTTATGGTGTCCCAGGTGGACTGCAAAAAAAAAAGGTTCCTGTTATAATAGGAGAATATTGCAGTGTAAAATGATTGGTACAAGTGATAAACGCTGCCCAGGTGCCGAACCAAACAATACGTGACCGGCCTCTCCAAGTTCTCAATGTCTACAGTCTTAGCATCATGGCAAACTCGCCAGGGTTGCCACCACATCGTGCCACTTAGAACTACTTTCTGTTACCTTACACTCCTACAGCTAGACTTAATGCTACAACACTTGCATTAACACTCATAAATATTCTCTAGCATGTCAACAAAACATAATGCACTGCAAAACAAGTCGGATGATGTGTGGATGAAAATGCGAATGAAGTACACTACCAAAACACATTGCAATATCATTTAATAATAACTTTAGGGCTTTGTAAATGCTCTTATGGGTGTCCTTTCCCTTGCACATGACTATTTATAATCACACTAGCCATGTTAATGAAATATTAAGAAAAATTAAAGTATACGGGTCTCTTTCCTGTATCCTTGCGCAGCTGCGCATGTGGCCATATGGCCACTGCCCCACTCTTCATTTCATTGCATCTGGAACACACACACTCTGCGCTGCACTTGCACCTCTGCTGGTCACAACACGCTACCGTGCATTGTAGTGTACGGCTCTCTGCTGCAGATGCGGTGGACAGCGGGCAAACAGGCTGACGACAACTGGTAACATAATTTTCATCACGACGGACATAGCAACCCTCTAAGGATATCGCTGTGGCTGTCGGTACATGACTCTGGAAGAAGGGGTCTGCTCTACATCACCGATTTGGTATTGCATTCCTCAATGTCTGACACACACATTCAACATGAGAGTTTGGTGAGAAATCGCAGGAAAATACCTACTCAAACTCCCAACCCTAGAATTAAGCACTTTGCTCCACGAGCCTACCGTCAATTTGCATCAATCATTAACTACAATAGACTCTTTTAGTTATCAGAACCAATGTCGGAAAAAGTGGCACATGGTCAGCAGAGGAAAGCAGTGAGTGTCCGCCATTACTGCAGGAAGGCGAGCACGTGGACAGCGCAGTGGCCATTTTGAGACATTGTGACGACACAGCAGTGGGACAAAGAACTGATGTGAGTCGCAGCATGCCAACCCCCTCCATCTGTGAAACACAGCACGAAGGAGTAGCGGGGATAAATGAAGATTATGAGGAACAATCGGGCAGGATGTTCCTCCTCCTTTTCCCATACTATCCGCGCACTGGCGACCAACTGACCACCCGTTATGCACCATGCATCAGTTGAGCGTGCCATGCATTAACTCTTGTGCCCCGCCGAGCAGGGACAGCTGCGACTCGAAACACCCACGCCATGCTGTGTACAATAGTGCTTCTGTGCTGTGCATCTGTGATCATGTGTGGGTTTGTTTACATAACAGACCATGGCTGGCCAGATAGAAGATAGCACTCTGGTGCTACTTTGTCCATGTTGTTTACGTCTGATACCTCAGGACTTCGTCACGAAATATGAGTTTGGAAATCACTACTGCCGATGACGTCGTCAGTCCAGCCAATTGAGCAACTACACTACAGACAACTGCGAACAACCAGTGAAATGGGAAAATGAACAGTGCAACTAAACAAACCACAAACAGTTCGAGCAATAAAAGGCAAGAAAATATAACAGAAATAATGCATGGTGGCCACCTCGCCTGAAGACGAGTACCAGACTAACTAGCATTTTGTGTGATGCCCACAGGTTTCCAGTTGTAACTGCCGCCAACATATCACGTGGTGTGATTTAATAAATAGACAAAAAAGAAAATGAATTGAAGTTGATAGCCGTATAGGCTGATGAAATGAAAGTATTAACACAGCCTTTATCAAGACTAAATATTTTACATAGAAAAAGTTACTAAAATAAAAACACGTTGGACCACTCTGATTGCCATGGCTATCTTTCCTCACTTTTGTGTAGGTAGTTTCATCCTGTTTCTGCTTGCGGGGCTCTTTCCCCACTCAACCTATTTTTTTAGTAAACATAATATTCATGGCAAAACATCTTATGACTAGTTTTAAAAGCTAAAGAAATACCCAATAAACTTTATGGTATTTCTTAAATTTCTGGCTATATGGTCGCACACCATATGCACCGGTTGGTTCAATAACCAACCATTTGGTATTACCAGCATTGGTCAGTATTTCAGTACTGTCTCTTTGGGTAAGGGTTGGCAGTTTTTTATTGTGACATGTTTATCACACAGTTCATACATAAGTAATTCTTCATAAATATCAGCACTCTGCTGATATGGTTTGTTTAAACTTTATGTGTGTCTCTTATCACGTGACACAAATAAATGGTGCGTGGAGCACATGGGCCATTTTGGCACATTACATGTTATAACACTTCATTAATTACAAATATTATTAACACAAAGCATGACCCTTTAAAAATATACAGAGAGACTGTTTGTCTCGGTACTTACATGTAGGTAAAGTTACAAGGGGAACAAGATTAATAACAACACACTTTGTGCCACACTGGTACACAATAACGCTGAATGAAAAATAACAACACTGCAGAATCAAAACAAACATCGCATGCACACTATTACATGAGCGATAGAACTCTGTGATGTACTCACTGGCTTTAATAATAATATTAACTCTCAAAATAAAACATACAACACTTTACACTTAGCAGCACTGCATATTACGCACTTGTGCACAAATGCGCGATGGTGGCTTCTGCTACACCGTCCACACGTGGTACAAAGACAGCTTGTTGTGGCTTCAAGATGGCGACGTGGTGAACAGGCTTACGGCAGGGGATACAGTCCATGTCGTACGCCCCTCCTTTTTAAGCCGTTCACTAGATGCCATCTATCCTCTTCACTGCAACATCACAGTGGAGGGCGTATCTTCCCCCTTGAACACAGGTTGTAGACTTGCTGAGGTGAAAGTGGGTAGGGCTGCTGCTGTTGCTCCTGCATGGCCGGCCGTGTTTTGACAGCTGCGCTTGGCATTCCTCCGCACCCACAGGCTGTACACTTGATACGCCAGATAACACATGCTCTCTTCGAGAGGTAGGGAGGGGATGAAATTTCCCCCTTATCGGACTTGTCACTGCTGCGGTTGCTGCTATAATGCAGGTGGCACAGACTCGACATTTGGGCATCCCCCATCCTTGGCAAAAGGGCCTACCGCTGCTGCCAAGGTATCGTGCTCGAACTGTGTCTTCTCAGTGTCACGATGCCCTCGGGTGGGTCCCGGCCGTTCTCAGGTGGCCCACCCTACTCGTCCTCGGTGACATCATGGATTGCCACGGAAAGCAGCTGCATGATGTCTGGAATGCATGGGGTTTCCTTGGCAGCATTCCTTTCTGAGTCCCATGTAGATGTTCCATCGGGTGCATCAGTGGTCGTCGCACGTGGTGTTGTCTGCCCTCTGTTTATGCCAGATGTGATGGGAGTATAGCTGGGCGAGGTAGCAGGTATCTCGTCTACAGCAGCATCGGGAGTCACGAGTCCAGCAGTTACAAGCCGTAATGTGACGTAGTGAAAAATGGCATGTCGGCGGCGACTTCACCTCACTTTGTAGCAGGTGTTACCTTGTGCCGACATCACAATATGAGGGCCGCTCCCTTTCGCTGCAAATCCCGCGCAAAAACACTGCTGTCCAACTTACTGGGTGTGGGTTCCCACGTAGACAAGCTGTCCTGGAAACAGGTGTGGAGGGGGCCAGGGGTATTCGGAGTCCGCTGGGCAGTGTTGCTGTGTTGTCTCCCTCGCCTCGTGCATCACCCTTTCTCTTGATCCCTTCTCTGCCTCTCCTTGGGGCGCAGCACTCTCCATCAATCCGCTGGTGAACTCACCTGGGAGGGGTAAGTCATGGCGTTGAAGAATGTGGACCAGAGTTTTCCCCATCGCCTAGCTGACACATATTCTCAATGCAATCGAAGCTGCTTGGGGGTTCCCTGTTCAATACATGTGGTTATCTCCGACACTAAAGCATATTTTTTTTTTTACTTCCTGATTATAACATTCTGTGGTATTGGCCATTGGATGGTACACAGCAGTCGTGTGATGTTGTACGCCCCAGCATGTACAGAACTCCATCCAGACACTTCCTGTAAATTGTATTCCATTATCGCTCAACACAGTGCAGGGATAACCCCAGTGGGTGAAAAATTAATTTTCAAGTTGTTTACCAGTTCCGCGTACACGCGCACTGGAAATGGGGTACACCTCTAGCCACCGAGAGAACAGGTCTGTCACTACTAAAACAAACCGCTTGCCATTCGGTGTTCGGAGTTAGGGCTCCATCAGGTAGAGCACTACTGTCTCGAATGGCTCACTCCGCTTAGGTGGCTGTTGCTGTAGCCCGTCGCCTCGTCTGCTCTTGAAATGATTGCATGTGACACACTCCCTCACTAATGGCCTTACTTGTAGTGCAACTCCCAGCCCGTAGAAGTACTTGCACACATTGTGTCTGGTCTGTGCAGCCCCGGGATGTCCAGACAAGTGACTAGCATTGGCGAGATGCAACACGGTGTCATGTGTGGCAGGCAGAACAAACACATGTCATGTGTTACTGTTTACATTTTGCCACGATTCCACACATCTTTCCACAACACACCAATTTTCTTCTGTTTGCCATGCACATTCCTCTCTCCACTTACTTGCAATTGGGCACCCTTGTTGTTCTCTCTGTACCTCGTCACACAGGGCTGTCAAGGTCAAGGCAGTTGACAGTGCTGTAATATTGACACACTGCACCACTGACAGGTTTGACGTGTCACACAAAGGGGGGATGAATTCCATCCCACTCGCCCTCGTTGTGCACCGTTTCTTTGCCTGCCGAACGAGTCAGGTAGTCGGCTAGCTGGTTCTCGACTCTGGCGACATGCTGAACCTCGAAGTCGTATGACTAGAGCAGTAGTGCCCAGCGAGTCAACTTGCTACGGCTCGCTTTTATAGTAGGTAGCCACAGCAGGCAGCAGTTGTCCATGCATAGGGTAAAATGCCTTTACTCCAATAATGGACTGTACTTTCTAAATTCCCACACCATGGCGAGGCACTCCCTCTCATTAACATCGTATTTCTGCTCCACCAGGCCGAACTTGGTGGTACCAAAATCAATTATGTGTCGACTTCCATCATCAGTCAGCGAAAATGTGACGACCCCGAGTCCCTTCTCACTGGCGTCAGTCTGCACATAGAGGTGCCGGGTCGAGTCGTATCTGGCCAGGGCAGGCCACTCACAAAAAGCTGTTTTTCAGATCGTCAAAATTGGCTTGCTGTTCGCCCTTCCATCTCTATCGAATACTGGGTGGCATCGGCTACGTAAGTTGTGCAGTATCAATAGCAAACTCGGATATTAGCTCCCTGAGACAGCTGACCAAGTCAAAGAACTTTCGCAGCTGCTTTTGGGTAGTTGGAATAGGGTAGTCGGTGATCAGTTGGAGTGGTTCCTAGAAATTTGAGGTTAGGTTTACCGAGATGACACTTCTTGTTTGCGCAGGTAAGTACATTGATGGCCAGACATTCCAGGACTAAAGACAAGTGGTTGATATACTCCTCTCATGAGCAGGACCAAACGATGGCGTCATTTAATTAGGCTAGGGCGAACTCGCCTATGAACCAGTTCAAGACACGAACCATCATAGCTTGAAACATCGGGAGAGTGCACTTTAGCCCTAACGGCATCGCCTAGAATTGTAAGCGGCGGCCGTCGGGGGCAGTGAATGCCGTCTTGTGGCGTTCTGCTGGGGGTACTAGCACTTGCCAGTAGCTGCTTCTCAAGTCGATTGTGGTTAAGACCTTCACCTGCCCCAGGGTGTTGAGGGTATCTTTGATGTAGATATAAGGCAGGGGAGCACATCCCACCCTGTTTGGGGGCGTCTGTTATCGCTGAATTAAAGTTACTCTCCGATCGTTCAATCACCCCTTCATCCAGAATTTCCCTGATTTCCTGGATAATCCGGCATTGGTGCGAGTGATTTGTTTATTTATATGAAATAACAAATTTTTAATTAAAAAAAGGAAATGAAAAAATGTAAAAAATAATGAAAATACTGGAATGAAGTGCTTAGATCATTGATTAAAATCTTTAAAAATATTTAACTTCTTCTGTGATAAAATTTCTCACTACAGCATTTTTTTGCATATTGTGAATGTTGGTATTTAGTATTTTTATTAATACAAAAATTATATTATAGATTTATGATGATTGTTCCATATTGCACCGCTACATCGCTCAAAAACCATTTTATTATGTATCCAATTGTAAAAAATTCGAGACAAAAAACAGCTAATTAGATATCCAATCACGAACGGGAAAAACCCAAATAAAATACAAAGTTTTCCCCTGTGTATCCAGCGCACATAGAAAAAGAAGGTTTTAACCAAAAGATTCCCTTTGTGTATACAGGTGACAAAACATGCAGGACCGAAAAGGACGACATTGTGTATTGAAGCAGGAAGGGGGGTAATTGGTGCAACACCCCACTTGATTCAAATTGCGTATCCAGCCAAGTCAGGTGGGGGAGGGGTTGGGGAAATTCGACCTACACCCAATTTCTTGCTATAGAATGTCCAAACCGAAAACAGAATATAGGGTAAAATACCCCATTTGTTTCCCGTGGAGTATTCAGGTGCCAAAAGTAACTATTGCTGAAAGTTTCCTATCACATATCCAAAAAATAAATCTTTTTCGCCTTCTTCTTCCTCCTGTTTAAATACACGTGATTCGAGATGCATAATTTTTTAAATTATTTTAAAGAGAATACTTAATAATTATTAATATATTTGATTAATTTTACTGTATAGGTTTTTAAGTTTTATACATGCCATCACTTTTTTCAACTCACCACTCGAAACTGGCAGGTCCAAATTCCACGATAGCAACAGTGCATGCAACTGCATCCGCCGCTGGCCAAACCGGTCATGACAGACACGACCGCGCTATGCCTTTTCGGGATTGCGAATGAATGTAATTTTAAAAAAAATCTATATACCACAATAATTGAAACTGGCAGGTTCAAGTTTTGCGGATGCAACAGATGCAAGGACATCCATCGTCGCCGGACAGACCCGTCATGACCTACTCGACTATTTAAGGCTTTTTACCAGATCATGACTGAATGTGTAAAAAACAACACATCAATCAAAAATATTTTTTTTTATTGAAACAAACAGCAAGTCATTCAAACTTTTTTAAAATCAAAACAAACAGCATATCATTCAAACTTGTTTTGAACCAAAACAAACAGCAAGTCATTCAAACTTTTTTTTAACTGAAACAAACAGCTACATTGTCTCATTCGCACCTGTAAATTAAATCAAACAGCAGTTCAATTAAACATTAATTTTAATTTTAATCAAATAGCTATTCATTCAAATATTAATTTTAACTTGAATCAAACAGCAACTCAATTAAACATTAATTTAAACTTGAATCAAACAGCAACTCAATTAAACATTTTTTTAAACTTGAAACAAACAGCAACTCAATTAAACATTAATTTTAAATTAAATCAAACAGTTACTCAATTAAACATTAATTTTAAATTAAATCAAACAACTCAATTAAACATTAATTTAAACTTGACACAAACAGCGTGTCATTCACAAGCACATATGTAATTAAAATTAAACAGATACACAGTCTCATTCGTCTCTGTAAGTTAAAACACTTTAACATGACATTCAAACATTAATTTAAACAACAACTGCAACAGCAACTCAATCTCGCTCGTGCCTGTAAAATAAAAACAACCATAACAAACAGATATCTGTTGAAATTGGGATAGCCTTCGTCGCCATCTCCTCCAGGCTGATTATGATGTTGTATGTCGGTGGCGTGAATCAGCAAAGCATACAGTCATTCTCCGTACCGATGATTCTTTTTCCAGACGTATCCCGCCAGGTAGCCGACCCAAGATTTTTTCCATAGGCCAAAGCAGGGAATGCTGTTTGGCACAAAATACCAACTTCACTCAATGTTTTGAGTTTGCACCCTCAACGTCTCGCCCCTCTTCATTTTTAGCATGTTTCGAGTGTTTACCATTCCGCTCTTTTTGCTGCACACAAATTCCCTCGTGTGAGTCATCTGCATGTGACAGTAGCCATGAATGTCCAAGTTGCTGTAACTGTGCCAGCAGCCTGGAATTATCGTCGTGCCTGGAGCTATCCATTCGCGAATGATTTTGGTAAGGGTTGCTGCGTTCCTCTTTTTTCACCGGCTCTAACACTCTCCACTCTGTCACACTTTTTTAATAAACAGCGAGATAATAAAAAATATTGCAAATTTAATTACGCGAGTTGTATTTATAAGACCAATTAAATAATTGGACACAACAACCAAAATGTCTCCTACTATCGACATTGCCTTGAATGATTTTTATAAATATTACACTTTGAAGGAACTAGTCGATTCAAACACAGCAAGTAAAGAAAACGATAAATTGAGCGACAAATACATAAAACTGTTGGATATTCGAGAATATAAACTTCCAAACGTCAATATCATTTTTATGTACGATTTAAAAACATATATAACAATTGTCAAATCAACTTGTTTCTACTCGATGGAATAATCAAATACAAAGCTCTGTTGAGACTCAACCCGAAACTCAAAATCGATTCCATTTTAACCATACTTCAAGATCCGAACAATTCTATGAAAAGTTGTTTTTACAACACGTTTAAAATTTCTCAAAATGGATGGGCGAACATTCGGCGATAATCAAACAACAAAATCAAATTTTTGCGAGTTACCTGACAAATAATTCATCGAAAATTATGAAGACCTTACTAGAGATGTATTCAGGCTCGTGGAAAAAACCCAACCAAGTAAACATGGTTTCCCTGGTCAAATTAATTTTCCCATTCTACATGACTGAATTTGATCAGGGAAGCTTGCTATTGCATATATTGTTTGTACCGGCGAGTCCCGAAGCACCAAATACACTGGGATCGGATTATATTTTGTGCTATTTGTTGTTTAAGTTTTTGAAAAACATATTCAAACATGATAACCATCTTTGACCATTACATTTCACCTCTGCTCGGACATGGAAGACAGCGAAGCATCCACACTAAATGTAACCAAATTCTTTTACCGATGCTGCAATGGCGTTTACCTGAAACTATTCGGACCTCGCACCAAAGAGTCAATTACAGCAGACCAAATGCATGTCTTGTGCACAAATCTGGTTGATAGAAACATAAATTATTTACCACTCCTAAACGAAGCCATCAACAAAAAACTACTATTTGACAATTTCAATCAACGAATGTTCCCGTTCATTTTTTGGGGAAAAACCGTCTGGTGCCAGAAGCTGGCAATACTCTATGGTTATTTCCTTGCCTTTGGTCTTCAAAAGACAAGAACAAAAAATCATCAGAGTGCATATATCTAATGAGACTGGTGTTTGAAAATATTATCAAAGTTAATATACCTAGTTATTCATTCATAAATGCAAGACTTTTTTATGATAATTCTCGAGCACAACTCTATAGTGGAGGTAATCATAAAAAAATTCGAGGGAAACTAACAATTTATGAAAACAATTTCGAAAAAATTTAAAGTCTAACTATGTGTTGCTCTGAACCATAACAGGACAAGTTAAAACAAAATGTATATAATAAGTTATATTTTATTACGAGTGACAAACTTTAGGATATTTTGCGGCAATTTGGGTTCGTATCTCGGTACCAATATTCACCCGAATGGGTTGTGATTGGCTTTACTCTTCCCCCCCCCCCCCACTCTTACTTTCAACAACCAATCACATTACAGCATTTCATCCCCCCTTTTTTTTGTCCTTTTATTTTGGTATATATGGTGAAGAAATCTGGAAAAAAGATGTCAGTCTAGGATGAGAGGTGAATAGAGAAACATCTCTTATAAGGTATATATATTATATGGTGTATTTATTATTTTTATACTTACTCCTTTCCTTCTGCTTTGGGAGCCAGGGTGATGTTTCTAAGTTCAACTCTTGCCATAAACTGAAATCTATTTTCCAGATTTCTCCATCGTACAGCCCAAACTTAAAGGAGGTAAGAGAGGGGAAATGAAATGCTGTAATGTGATTGGTTGGTTTTTTAAAGTATGAAAGAAGGGGGGGATAATGGTATTTGCAACACACACTGGCGAGTTTTTTCCTCAAAACCAAAGAGATGTGATTACAGTACACCCCCCCCTCCCACGAGTTATTTTGTCATGGAACTAAAACAGATTCTTCCATAATTCTGATTTTTAGTCTTGCTCATTTTACATTACAATATATTATCCCAAAGTTATTACAAGTTAAATATTGTTGGGTTGGTAAGTTTGTTTAGAGTTGATTGTAATTCCCATTTTCCCCACACTTGCAAGTTTTTTTGTCTTGGAACCAACACACCTGCAATTATTTTGTTTCGGAACCAAACAGAGTCTTCTTCCATAATTGAGATTTTTAGTCTTGCTTGTTTTATATTATATTATCCCAAAGTTTTTACAAGTTGAATATTGGTGGGTTAGTGAGTTTCGTTAGAGTTTGTTGTAATTACCATTTTCCCCATGCTCAATGTTATTTCAACAACCAATCAGAAATCATCATTACTGACCTTCTTCCCCACCTCTTTTTTCAACAACCAATCACGTTGCAGCATTCAACAATGCTTATTAATATTTAGAGTTTATGTTGCAAGACAAACTTTGAAAACAAATTTCTTGTACAGGGGCCAGTGGATATTTTTGTTTAGTTTTGCGAGATTTCGCCAAAATGCTATCGATATCACATCTCCCCATACTCTGATTGGTTGTTGAATAAAGTGTGTGTGGGGGGTGGGGTTGATGCCATATCGATCGTGGAGCATTCTGGTAAATAGTCGCCAAAACTAAACAAACTGATTGGTAATCGGGTGAATGAGAAAACACATAACAAAGTAGTAATTTATATTGGTAAAAAATACGCACTTGCTTATTTAAATTGGTGGTATCTTATTATTTTCATCAACTCGTGTTTATTATTCGATAAATTGCATTGTTGTTTGAATTCATGTTGCAATTTGCATGTTTGCTCCACAAACATCTGGCGGGTCGTACTGGATCCTTACATACTGCAATGTGTTTAAGTTGATCACAATATCTAACATACTCTTCTCTTTTGTGTATTTCCATGGTTTCAATTACTACAGTGCAAATTTCCGAATCCTGTGGACTCGCGCAATCCATATGTGTATAAACACATGGTAATTCTTTCTTGTGGCCAATTTTAATGTACATGATTTCGATAATTTGCCAATAAAAATTACAATAATGTAATTTTTCCTATTCGCCAGTTTTCAAATACATTTCGCATTTGGTGTTGCAGGGAATGCTAAAATGCTGAACATGCATCATCGCCGGATGTTTACAATACGTAAAGTGTTTATATTTGTCGCAGTGTTGTACATTATTTTCCGATTCGTGAGTATAGTACTAGTTTATGAAACACCAATAATAATTCGGAACCCCACAAGGTAGTTGCAAAATCCATTCTCGGTGTTCCTGATTCGCACCTTACATCACAATGTTGCGAACGAAATGTTTGTTTTAAATACTAATCAAGTTGTGAGCTTTGTCGTAATAACGTAGTGCAAATGCCATGGTTACCGTATTACTGACGATTCACACAATGTCTGCAATTCAATATATAGGAATTATAGCAAAAACATTTTCTTTGAGTAACTGCACGTGGCTTGAAAAAAGAGGGGGGAGGGGAAGTCTACATCTTAATTTTAATTTACATTTATATATTTTGTGTTTTAATAGGGGAAATAAATCACCTTACAAATAAATTGTATTTTTTTGAGGGGACTGGAAATCCCTCCCTTGAACTGAATCACCTTAAAAAAATATATATTTGGAAGGTGATTCAACCCCTCTTTTGTTATAAACACAATGTATGTTTTTCAGTATAATTACATGTATTTTTGTTGTTTTTGTTTGTTATGATCGATATTCATACAGCAGTCTATAAACACGAATTTAGTTAGTCTGTTTTAACCATTGAGTGCAATGCCATTGACGATTTGTATAATGTCTGTCAGTGTATAAGTAGGAATTGTTGCAAAAAATAAATTTTTTTAATCGCAGTAGGTGAGGAATAATAAGTCTAAATTTTATTTTTACCATTTACTGCATAATGTACAATATATATGATGTTATAAAACCGAGTCGATTTATAAAATGAGGGACTGAAACACCTTCAAAATAAACCGAATTTTTAAACGAGGACTTCTGGTCCCCCTTTAAAAAATTCGGTCAATTTATATGGTGATTCAACCCCACCTTATACAATGTAGGTTTTTTACATCTTACATAATGATAGTTTATTGTAATTTTCTACCAGCTTTTTTAATTTTACAATTACTAAGTCTTTGTAATCAGAATTTGATGTCATAAAACCGAGTTGATTTATAAAACAGGGGGTTGAATAACCTTCCAAATAAACAGAATTTTTAAAGGGGGGATTTCCGGTCCCACCTAAAAAAAATCTGGTCTATTTATAAGGTGATTCAATCCCACTTATACAATGTATGTTTTTACATCTTACATAATGGTAGCTTATTAAGTTGATGAAATTGTATTTGGGGATATATTCTGTGTGTCATTGTCACAATTTTTTTTTTTTTTTTAGACAATTTCGACGTTGATGCTGTTTGGTACATAATTGGAGCGCATAATTTCCTGAATTTTTGGATTGATATTATATAGTTTTTTAACCACACAATTGAGAGATTGGTTTTGAGTATGTGCAAAAGTCAATGTTATTTTTCGTTTGCTTTCATTTGTATAGGATTTTTCATCATGACCAGAGCATGTTGAAGTTGTAGTTGATTGGGTTTCATCCCCAAGTCTTGAACAATGTCCACAAGTCTAGTAGACATCGTGGTCATTTATTTTCTTTCTTCAACTGCTTCATCATATGCTTGAATTAATTTTTCATTTGCTAATGTGAGATGCTGAGTGAGTTTGTTATTTTTTACAATTATCATATCCGCATTACGATTGACAGCCACCATCATTTGTGTAAAATCATCAGTGGTTTCTGAGGAAGGTCGTTGGTGCTGTTGAATGCTATAACAAACATTTTGCCAGAGTGATGGCAAAATGTCTTAGTAAACCCATTTCGTAAATGTTTTAGATTCTTTTTTTAGTGGGCATCAACAAAGCATACAAAGCATACAATCCCAGTCCATTTATGAATAACATATGAGGTTGCAAATTAACACATATATTGTATATATCAAGGGGGGGCTAAAGTACTTTTGGGGGGGGGGCTAGCAGTCCCTCCCTTGTACAATGTATGTTTTTTAGTACAAGTACATATATTTTTTATTATAAAATTCCAACATATTTGATAATATTTTGGTAAATATTTATAATAGCCTTTATAGTACCACCATATTCTAAAAATTCAGCCATTTATTTTGCTCGAAACTAAACCACATATTTACCTGGTTTGATTTCAGTTCGTACTATATTACAAGTGGTTAAATTTTTCCTTCAATTTCAAAATGCTTTATCAATACCTTGGACAAAATTTCGTTATGATTGTTCATCATCATCATATAGTGGTTTTTGTTGTTAGGTATTATCTTAAATAACAGTAATTTTATCCATGGTAGTTGACTGTTTCAACCATTCAGTGAAATACCGTTGACGATTCGCATAATATCTGCCAGCATATAAGTAGGTATATTGGGAATTTTCGTAGACATGGAGGTACCCATTGCAAAAATCTTATAGAGTACAACTTCTGATGAAATACCTAACTGTATATTGTTTACATGAATAATGTTTGCAATTTCGAGTAAAATGCTTTGGGATTAATACTTGCATCTATTCGCGCCAAATCTTACAATTTCTGAAGAAAAGCTATGAAATGATTTGTTTTCCAATTTTGTTTTTTGTTTGATGAGTTCGTGCAAAGTTTGTTTGATTCGCTGGACTTGATTTAGAAAGGTATCAATTACCAAATCTGTAAACTCGGCTTTAATTAACTACTTTTTTATAAATTCGTGAGACTACGAGTTGTTTAAGGCGAAATCTATAGACTCGTTCATACTGTCCAGTCCTTTCATCACCTGTTCCTAATATTCAATTTCCAAAAAAGTTTACGAAATATAATTCTTTGACCATGGCCCAACATATTTGCGAATTTTTCGACTCTGCCCATTTTTATTTTATCCATATATATTTGCCTTTTACCTTAGTTATAAATTAAAGATTTTTCTTAGAAATAATTACATTGTTTTTTTTGTCTTGTATGCCAATCTCGGAATTATTATCGAAAAAATAAAGGCACTGTTCTCCACATCGCCACTCTCATCACTTTCGTCGTAGGGGGGAGCCAAAGGTTTTATGATTACCGTTTCCAGGAAAACCTGGTCCCCTCCACAAAACTGAAATAACATGCCGTTCTCATCGACGGGATCTTTGAAGTGGCCAAAAGTCGAGTGTAAGCACACCAAGCTATCGTATTTCTTATAGTCGAAACGTGTAAGCACGTTAAACACTTGTAACATTTCAATCAAATTATCCATATTGTTTTGTTTTTCCAATACAAGAGACATGGCAATCTTGAAGAGAGGAATTGCAGTGTCTCGAGTCACATCCATCGCGAGTTGTTTGGAAATATTTTGAAGTATTGTAAAGGCGGAATTCAAAGTCCATTTCGATTCATCGAGAATGTTTATAAGGGCAAATTATATAACACAGTCATTTTTGTATAAATTGACTAGTTTTGCCGAAATGTCATCAAATGCAAATAACAGCATGTCATGTTTCGTACTGGTAAAATTAAAATTTACATAAAAATTTGGCAAAAGTTCTTGCCATTTAAATTTGTCAAAAGACTTTGCATTTAATCGAAACTATAATTGACAGAGTGATGGGTTACAAAGTTATCTCTAAAAACAAAATAAATATATGTTTTATGGCTGAAATTATATTCAGTTATTAGAGACGACTGAAGTGATGAAATTGGTAATGGCGGTGGAGACTGATTAGATATCTCTAGAGGTTTTACAAAATGTTCATATTTAGGGGCTTTAAAAAACTTTTCCGTTATTAAAACCAACAATGAGACTATAATAATCAATAATATTATCTGTAAATGAAATAAATACATATTTTTTTTATGGAATATAGAAATAAAATGTGATTGAAAAGATTATTATTTATTTTTATTATTAATTGTTGATGTGTTGATAGTTCTATTGTAAAGTATGTAGATTTAAATATAAATTAAATGCCTGGTGGGGGCAAAGGTAACTCCGGTATTTGTGGAAATGCCATTGATGGAAACATGGGCGTAATCATCCAATCACCGACGTCAAAGGTGAAGGTGCCGATGTCGATGCCAAAAGTGAAAGTGCCGATCCCAATGTCGATGCCAAAGGTGAAGGTATTGATGCCGACACCAAAGGTAGTCGCGAAACTGCTCTCTTGCTCTTAGCAGCTGGCCACCTCCTCCTTTGAGGAGAAACTCCTTAAAGGTGATTGTGTCTTCAAAGGTGATGAGGTCACAATCCTTGACATTGAGGAGTTCTTCGGCACCAAAGGCGAACAGATCTTTGAAGTCGTCAGCCTCCTCAGTGTTGATAGCCTCCTCGGCATTGATTGCCTCCTCGACGTTGATAGCCTCCTCGGCGTTGATAGCCTCCTCGGCATCAAGGGCATTGAAGGCGATGACATCGAGAGCGATGAGGTTTTCAAAGTCAACGAGGACAAACTCTTCAAAGCTGTAGTTTGCCTCTTTGATGACCTCTCCGTCTCGATGTTGATGGCCTCCTCGGCGTAGGCGATGTCTTCTGCATTAGCGATTCCCATTTTTGCCAGTCCCTACACACAATACACGGCCTATTTGTCATCGTGTGTTGGTTTATGTTCATCGCGAAGTTCAGTGCTTATATACTCTGCCATCGACTGGGACACCAAGAGAAAAAAATACTCTGGCTTCGTTTGGCACACCAAGAGAAAAAAATACTCTGGCTCCTGCCGAGACACTAGGAGAAAAAATACATTGACTCCAACTAGGACACCAAGAGAAAAAAATAAGTCAGTAGGCTGGGGGGGGGGCCATGAGGGGAACCTCCTTTTTGAATCGCAAAAAAAAAATATTTCTGCCACAAGATAATTCTTGCATAATAATGAGGCCAAGTTGAGTAATGTATGCTAGTCGCCTCACCAGCTTATGTATGAACACAAGTCGTAACTTTGAGCGAGCAAGTGTATATAAGATACACTGATGAGAGAGAAAAGAAACATGAACATACGAGTGCAAGATGTAAAAAAGAAAAACTCACATATAGAGTAATCCCTCCCCACTACCCTGAAATACGAAATAAAACAATTTACTTGGTACATATATAATCACCACACACTTTGGTAAAGCGTCAGTGTGCTAGGAATAGCAGATATAACACTGTTTAGTAGCAATGTGATATTTAACACTATTGGTAGTAGTGACCATTAGTCAAGTTTGGCAGAAATGGATAGGGTTGGCGCAATAAGGTAGAGTTAGACAGGTTATTTGAAGGAATGGAGGATAAATTTAGAAATATTTATGATTAGTTTTTGATGCTCTGTAGTGCAAAAAATTAAATTCAATTACTATTAGCAAAATGTACAGAAGCAAAGGAATAACTGGAAAAAATGCTAAAGGTTCAAAATAAAATAGGGAAGGAGTTGGTTAAGGAGTACAAAGAGTTTCGGGAAGAATGGCACAAATATAAACCTTCACGAAAAATAAATAGTAAAAAATCATGAAAGCATTGTCAATGTGACATTACACAGTGATGCAGGTTTTTGTAAAAAAGTAAAAAGTGTACTTTCACTTGAGGCAAAAGAAACAAAAGCTTACAGGTACATTTTTGTTTGACTTTAGAGTGTTATTTTTGTTTTATTTTAGGGAGAAACAGATTGTGACATATTTCTTTTCTTTTTTTCACAGCACGTTCGCCAGCAAATGTTGGGGGAAAGGACGAGAAATAGGAACCGGAAAGCAACTCTATCAACTATACAGTGGCTCCTCTTACAACTTCAGCGGCAGACCCTCGTCCAGCCACAGGAGTCTCTTGCCCAGTGGTTTAAACCTCTCACCCAGCAGCAGCTCCAGCGGCCACAGCCTCTCACCCAGCAACACAGGCGCTGCCGAAGCTCCAAAATCCGCAAGGCAGTGGCTCAAGCGGCAGCCACTGGAGTACCAGCACCAACTCCAATCACCCCAACTTATCGAAGTCCCGAAATGTATCATATGCGGTACATGGGCAGTGGCATGGGCAGATAAATGGTTTGCCTGTATTAAGGCTCAAATTTCCACTCAGCAGCAGTGTTTCCCACCACACTTCCCACACCCCCAATCACTATCACAACCCCAACCATGGCTCTTAACCAAATTCGAGCTGTGTAAGGGTTGTGTGGGGCGGGGGCAAAGTGATGTTGGAGGAGAAATATTTGGATTGTATTTATGAAGAAAGTATGAATGATTTTTTCAAAGCAAGCCCCTATACAATAATTAGGTATCATGGGACGGGTGGTACGGGTCCTGAAGAGTGGAAATTACAAAAATTTGGCATGTATTAATTTTATACATGTTTAATGTTTTTTTAGGTATGTAAACTTTTATTTTTTTACATTTTATATATAAATTGTAAAATAAATTTTATATAAGTTCTGGAAATTATTAATTTTATACATATTTAATGTTTTTTTTAATATATGTAACCTTTTATATTTTATATTTGTAATATTTTTTACAATTATGTTATTTTTAAAATAAATTTCATTTATTAAAAAAAAAGATTTATTTTTATTTTTTAGATTACCTTCAGGAATCATCTGTCTCTATAAAGTTGAATAAAGTGTTTATACTCAATCAACAAACTGAATTTACGAAAATGTTAGGCGAGTAAAATTAAGAGTGCATTTTATTGTAAAAAGTTCGTATCAAATGAGGTTCGAAATAACAAGGATGTTCGTATATTTTAGCCGTATACTTTTCTCCCATCTTTTCTATCTGATCTTGTAAAACGTGATTGCAAATCGCATTCATTATTAGTGAATTTGGAGAAGTGACTATTTGTCTCATTGTATCATAATTTATGGTAACGTGAACACATTGAAAGTTACTTGCATTTGGTCAAGTGTGTGCTCAGTTACTCTTGATTGAACATGCAAAATTATCAGCTGGTCGTTTGACAAAATGTCTTATGCCACACAATGTAGCAGTTTTTGTGTTTACAGAAGTTGTAAACTCAGTTTTCATATTTACCGTATAAATATCGAGTAAGTGAAAGAATACACTTCTCCAGCTAGCGACATATTCTTCTACAGCGAGAGTGGAAAAAGTTGGTATGAAAAACAGAGTATCAAAGTTTTCCAACTTAGGTACAAAGTATACATTGGCTAAATTTTTTACACTAATGCACCCTTTAAACTGGTTGCATTTGTAGTCTCCCGATTGGATTAGGCTATCAACTAAATGGACAAATCTCAACTATTATGTGAAGTATTTGTTTAAAGATAAGGCATTTGGCAGTATTGAGATTTTGGCTAATCCTCTAATAGAGTTGCGATTACATTCGCATACAAACACATTGTGAAATTTCAACTTCGTGAATTGAGGAGTGCCGTCCTTGTTCCTTGTCATGCCCATCGAATGATATGCGTGTTCCATCATGATTTGGTTGGAATTATAAATCAGGGAGCAGCTATGTGATGACTCGTAACTAGCATTTTTGTACTTGCACATGTGCAAAAGATGATGTCAATTTCATTTTTTCTGCACAGGAAACACAATTCATTATTCATTTTTTTTAGTTTACAACTAGGTATATAAAGCGTTGTGGTTCCCTTGATGGGCTTATTGTGAAAGTAGCAGTTGTTAGAGCAAGACTAGTTGATCTTTCGAGTTAATTTCAAAAGTGCGAGAGGATGAGAGTTGTTTGACTTATAGATAGTCTTCGAGTGTGGTGTTTGGGAACTTGGCCTGAAAATCTTTAAACTTTAACGGAATGCAAGTATTGTTATTATGATCAGTATCAAATTCCTCTTCGAAATCTTCGTTAGAGTCTTTGTCATCGTCATTTTCGTGAATGTAAATGGATTCCAAGAGACAGTTGCCAAAATATGTTTAGAACCGTTTTAATTCATCCCAAGTTTGCAGTTCTGGGTCTTAGATATTTTTGGATATTTCCAATAATCTGGTCATTGTAAAACTTAGTTTGTTAGCCATGACTAAAGGTTCTTAAATAACAAAAAAACCATCCACGTTCTTTAAATCTACAAAATAAAATATTAATATTGAGGTCTTTCATCTACAACAATCAGATAAATGTGGTGGGCATCGATGTCAAAACGATGAAGAGGCATCAAGAAATGTTGACTTGCCACCTCTCGACATACTTTCTAGTTGCTGAAAACATGAAATACTAAATGTGCCAACTTCTGATTGAGTTACACGAACTGTATATCGATTCAATCATAGACATGACAATCTCTCTGGAAACGAAATCATACTCGTTTCTGGAAATTTTGACTCAAAATTCGGTATGCACATTGTACGTTTCATATCATTTGATAAAAATTGAATTTTTCACCATGAGAAACATGAATACAGTCTACAAATTTCTTGTGGAAAACAATTGTAAAAAAAATACTAATTTACCATCCAGTCGACCAATGTGCATTTCATGTTGAAAATTGAGTTGTAAATCGATTCTGTAACTTCAGAGGAGGAATTGCAGAATTAATCCATCAAACTGAATCAACTTGCAAAACTAAAATTTGACACACCGAAACATGGAGTCGGTAATCTCATGGTTGAAAAAATATTTCATGAAAATGGTGTGTATGCAATCACCGAGTCTAAGCATCTGATCCTGGACATGTCTTACGATTACACTCATCTGTACAAGTACATTCCTTTCGTGAGCTTCGACATCGAGATGGGTGTGGATAATTTGGAAGACCTGCACCTGGGGGAACCCACTCCAGAGAAACTGCTCATGTTTGTGCTCTATTGTGAGTATCTGGATGTCGAAGTGAGTATAATTTCCTACCTAAAATTTCGCGGCATCCATGGTAATTTCGACATGGAAATGAAGAAGAAATACGAAAGACTGCCTGCAAAATGCATTTGGATCATAGTTTTCTCACATGAAGAGGATCTCATTACTAATTTTCTCTTTTGGTATAGTCAGGGATACTTGCTGAAAATGCTAACGGGATACCAAAATTACCCTCACTATTTCATCGGCCATAACATTATCGAATACGATTTGAAATTCCTATTGACTTGCTTGCGGGTTCTCTATATGCAACGCAAAATAAAAGGATTCGTAACCCTCGGAAAATTAGCCACAGTTCTACTCATTTGTTTTCACTGCAACAATATCATATTCGATATGTTGAGAATCTTGAAAAAAAAAATGCATTGGCAAGTGGGCATTTGTTGTTGGGGAACCTGTCAAAAAACTATCTGATCCAAAAGTTTAGGAAAATCGATTTGAACTCTGTGCTTATGAGAATATATTATATTCGACATGACACCATCACAGATGATTTTCATCAAGAGTGCATGAGAAATAGCTTTCACATCGAGTCCTACAACAAAGAAAAGTTTGATGTCGTGAATGATCAGTATACAAACATGCAAGTGCACCACACTAAGTACATTGGTGGTAGCATTTGGCGTAAATTTGCAGGTGAACCAAACACAGACTCTATCGTTTTCTACAACATTAAACAGACTTTACTTTACAACGAGAGGGATTGTGTGGCCGTGGTCGGCCTTTTCAACAAGTTTAATTTGACCATTTTCACCAACCAATTTGCCAATCCCTTTAACTGTGGTCTTGAAGACAGTTCAATGAGTGCCATTTCTCGCTGGATCGAGAATGTGTTGCAATGATTCCGTTTTACTGGCCATACCCGATCTGAAATGTTTGTCGCATGCTGAAAGAACGTCCACAATGGACATTAGACCAATTTACACCAAAGCCAAAATTCAAGTACACAAAAAAAATTATATCCTGGAACCATGGTGTTTGCAAAACACTGTCTTTTTTGGAATGTTATTCAATACAATGCCAATAGTTTCTACCCAAACATCATCAACAAACAACTTTCCATATCTACCATAGGTTGTTGCTGCTGCGCAAAAGCATTGAATGTAGTGTTCGGGAAATGCTCCAATATCCTACATGTCCGATGAAATGCTGAGGAATGATGTAATTGCTCTGTATACAAAGGAAAACGAAAACCAAAATCATTCGGAATGCTTGTACCTGATGTATTCCCGCCAGCCTATCGGGAAGATGATACTTTCTGTCATGGAACTAGAGTCGCTGGCTGGCGATACTACCATTCTGATATGTTTACTCTCACATCTCAAAAATCCATTCACCATAAACTGTATAGAGTCTTTACTCGATCATAGGAAAACTTTGAAGAAACAAATGAAATCTCTAAAGCCTGAAATACGAATAAAAGAAGTCTCTGAAGAGAGGATTCAAGACATGAATCTAGAGTACTCGGTGTTGGACGCGAAGCAATTTTAGCTTAAAATTACAATCAACTTGAGCTATGGGCTTTTTGGTACTCCATGTTTCAAGTTTGTCAGCATTCCTGTAGCCATAGACACAATGTTGTTTGCATTCGAACTTCTCATATATTTATGTCGAGTTACAACTGTGATGTATCTACTGCACACAATTCGTGATCACAAAGAAACAATAAACAAACTGACAGAAGAGGAGCTCATGCAGTTGGGATATTTCATTTGCCAAGTAGCCTACGTTACCTATTCTAATCTGGAAGCAAATAAAAAACTGATTATGTACGACGAGACGAAACTCCGTTGAGTTGTTTGCAAAATTCTGTGAGAGTATCGCGAAATGGTCTTTGATGTAGATAGTTATGGGTGACAATTTACAAAATTTTGAAATTGGACAGTAACAGGTTTATCGAAATCATAAATGAGGTAATGAACATAATTAATGGAAGGGGTATCATTCTCGAAGGCACTGAGATACTCGCATCTATTTCACTAGTCAAGAAAAAAAAATTTACATTTGACAAAACTGATCAACTACAGTGTATTTTGCGGTAATCCAAACTAAGATGTGTTGAAACTTTGTTCTATTGTTCATAAAGGTTGCTAGCAAAATGCATCACATTTCGTGAAACGAATCTACAATTATGTTGCTCCACTTACTTTCTTCTTTGTGAATATGACCAAAGTAACCAACTGTTATAAATTGGAAAAATTCCTCAATTTCGAAAATGTATTATTTGCCATTTACAACTCCCTCTATTTGGTAGACCAGATGGAATTGCACGAAAATCTAATGTTGGTTAGGCTCAAAAACTCATCTGCACATCAACGGTACATTGATGGTCTCAGGTCTTCCTACATTGGTCATAATAAAACAGTGCTCTTGTACGATCCTGAAGACTTTCAGGCAGGTCGATATTTGACTTTGTACAAGTATTCCAAATTACCACCAAGACAAGAAATAAACAATGTGCCATGGCCCGAAATGTATCAGATTCACTATGGTAAAATTCTATGCAATTACACAAAAGTCATACATGCAATTTTGAATGCAGCCAAGCCTCAGACTTCCATAAAAACATACACAAAAACAGTAAATGAATTGTTTAAAAAATGGTTTGAAAGTTATGAATGTTGTCTAACAGAACACAAAGTGCATTCGGATATTGCAAATAGGAGATTTCCAAAAGAATTTAGTGAATGTGTCATTTATGACATGTCATTCATAGATGATGTTAAATTTAATTGTAAAATGATAAAAATAATAACTCTTTTTTATTATTTTTTTTCTTCAATTTCTTAACAAAAAAGATATCTCAATAACCTCACAATTGATGGACATATTGATAGTATCACTAATAGATGTGCCAGTAGCACAATTGATGTGTGTGTTGGTTGTGTCGACTGCATGCTTCCCAACCTCACTGTCGAATGCATCGACAGCTTTGTTCATAGCCTCGCTGTTGAGGAACGAGTCGACTGTGTTATCACCAACCTCCCCATTGATTGGTGTATTGATTGCATTGTCACCAACCCTGCTATTGGCAAATGTGTTGATTGCATTGTCCACTTCCTCATCATTGACAGGCATGGGAAAATAGTCAGCATTGACATTTATTATTCCATGTTTTATGGATGTGTTGTTCACAGTCACACACCCCACATCTTCCACTTCTATCGCAGTCGAATGCATGTGTCCCTGTTCTTTATATTGAATGAATTTCATCGGATAAAAGTATCACAGTTTTGGTTCACGAACACAACCATTCTTCTTTGCATGTTTTATTTTCTTCTACTCCCTTATATAGGAATCCGGTAAAGACTTTATTCGTCTACTGATGGTGTATTAGTCTACATCGTGTTCTCCATACTCGACGTAAATGAAAGCAATTCTCAAAATCCCTTAAACCTTGCATTTGCACAATTATATACCTGTTTACCTCTGTTCCAAAGAGATTAGTGTTTTTTATATATGTGAATAAACACTTTTACATAAAGTTCGAGGTATGAGTGCCTCGGGAACTGTGGTAGCATTAGCAATAATACACAGTCTTTTATGCCTGGCATTGTAGGAGATTTTTTTATTTTCCCATCCGCCTCCCTCTCTCTGTCTGTCTTCTTTTTCAAAGGGTTTTTTTTATAACTTTTTTATCAATTGGTACCTATATAGCTTCTTGCAAGTAAATAAATAAACTTTTAAAGCCATGAATTACAACTGGGTGAACGTAGAAACCCTGTGGGTGGATTGTAAATATTATTACACCTCATTCGATGCATGCATGAAATATGCAAGTGGACATAGGGGTCATTCTCATATTAACCAACTATATCCACCACAATTGACTAAATTTTATGAAAAAGAAACATTTTAGCTTATAACATTGCAACTGCAAATCAAATTAAACAGTTGCCATCATCATTCACGGTGCACTACATACATGACAATACCATTTTCATTTCCATTAAAAATATTGACAGTATTTCTTGTATGGTGAGAAAATATCAAAATCGAATTCAGGGGATGCAAATTACAATTCAGACAATCAAATCTGGTCAACAATAACATACTTGTTTGTGCCAGAAGACTCAATCAATACGGTGCTATGGCAAGATTGAGGACCTGTTTACACGATAAAAATTTTTTGACTCTTTATTACAATAAATTTAACATTTTGAATATGTGCAAACATGATAAAAACCAAATAAAGCAGTTAAAAATGTCGCTGCCGAGTTGAAGAGCATGCTAAAATAATTAAAGGAAAAAGACATAGCTTGTGTTTTTTTTGTTTGTAACACACTCCCAGCTATAAATAAGTGGACAGTTTCATTAGACGGCACAACAAGAGTGCAGTGAAGTGAGAAGGATGGCACCAGCAAGATCAAATATGTTCTTTTCAGCAGTTTTACTGTATTGCTCAACAAACATCTATGCGAAGAAATTGCCATTTTGTTTGCCGACATCAACCACAACAGAAGATTCATCCACGGTGAAGTCAATTGATGATTATTCATTTTTGGTGCAGCAGAAGCAGGTCATCAAGAAGAATAAAATTATACAAAGAGATGAGACAATATTTTGGATCTGATAAATTCATATGGCAAAGGTAAGAAGTCATTTTTATTTCCTTTGCCATATTTTTTTCTGCCTCTTAATTGAAAAGTTTTTCACCATGGACATCATATCAATCTTATTACCAATATTCGCTATTCTGTGGAAAAGTCTCGAATACAAGACAATAATTGGATGTGTGCCAATTCGACAGAAGCAAAACACATTCTGATAAACATGTATAGTGGAGGAATACCGATGTAAACCACTATATATATTATTGTGAAAAAGAATTTTATTGTAAATTGTATTGTATTGCATATGTGAATGTAACAAAAATAAATGTAACTTTTAATGCACTTGTTTCTTTTTTTGGTATATAAAACCCTAAATCAAAATATGGAAGGTTTGCATAATCAAGTGCATCAAATTTGCATTATATATTATATATAATGCAATTATATATATTATATATATATATAATGTCTACTCCCTCCCAGGGAGCATAACAGAATGGACACTCTCGAGTTCAAAATATTTGTTTATTCTCACTACAAGAATAACTGGATGTGTAGAAGCAACTCGAATAGACACATTGACAAATACATGGAGTTGATTACAAAGGTATTGCATACTTGGACACTGCCATCACATCTGACGGCTCTTCAAGAAGCATTTTTAATTAATCTGTTGCACGATTATGAAAAAAAAAGTGACATTGATGGGGTAGCAGTTAACTGATATATTCGTGCCAAGTATCTACCATATCGTATACATCATTCAGTAATGAGTTGTAATTAATAAATTTAATTTTTTTTCCATTTTTCATGTTTGGTACGTAATTGTATTTTTTAATGTTGACCAGTATGTCGTAACCACCCGTATTCAAATCATGCACCGAATAGTCTATTAAAATGTATGGGCTGATCGTTATCGGAAGTTGTTGGCGAACAATAGATACAGATATATTTTTTCTATGCGACCCATATACAACTTTTGTAAATTTATTGGCTTGTGGAAACTGTTTGATAAAGATTTCCACGTGCACCTGGTTGCCCGCCGTCCACAACACTTCTTTAAAGTCTTTCGCCAAAGTCGCTATGAAATGATTGGCTCTGTGAAATTCGTTTTTACGTTCGGCTATTAAAGTGCCGTCTAAATCGATGACTGTGATGCCTTTCACTTTCCTTTTCTCTGTGAATTCTCTTTTTTTTGCTCTTTTATCGACCAGTTCGCGATCGCCATCGTCTCCGCTGACGATTCTCTGATTGTGAAATCCTTTTCTCATACCACCATATCTGGAATCGCCAACCACATCGGAGTCTTCACCAATGCTTCCGATTTGTAAAGCAAAGGAAAACACATCTCTTGCTTTTAACTGGAAAATACAAATACAGAAATACGAGGATTATTCGCAACAAAAATGAATGTCCAAAGTATTATCAATCGATCGGCAAATATCAAAACTGTGGTCATAGAATAATACCAATAAATTTTTGGTGCACATTTTGTGAGGATTGTTGAACAATGTCAAAACCTTGAGAAATGCTCATCCGTTCATATCAGGACCCTTGTGTTGCCTGATGTTTGCCAAGCTGGTAGAGAATTTCTGCCAAACGAGCATGTTTATCAATGACGATTGTGTTTTTTTCTTCCATTTCTCGAAATGAATTTCAAGCGTGCGGAAATTGTTAGGTTGTTGGAAAGCAGGTACAAGCAGTTGGAATTTAACCAGTGCGAGACACTTGTGTTCTATCAACTTGAACATATCGCAAAAAATATTTTTGGCAGCACCTCGGATGTCATTTCCACATTCCCCACGATCGTTAACTATCGATCGTCCAAAGTTTCACAGAACTTGTTGTGCAAGTGGCACTCAGTTTACGCGAAAACGTTTGGTTTTGCAGAGATTATGCACCTTCTTCTGGAGTGGATATGGTTCGAATCTTTGATGACTTTGACCGATAATTAGAAAAAATATATAAGATGTTTGGTAAAAAAATCTTCGCTCAAAATCGAGCATTTGAATTATGTGTTAAATGGTACAACCATTTGATTCAAACATACACATCTGATGGCCGAGTCTTATACACGCTAGATAAAAGCATTAATGAAATTGAATGGAAATTGATTATTTTGAAAGGTTTGATACATATTACAAATTTAATTTAATTTACCTAGACTAGTCGATCTGCTCCTCTCCATCGAATCGTCGTGGTTTATTTACGTGGATGAATTCGGCAAAATGGTCCAATTACCATCGGAACAGGAAGCCATCGAGTCTGAACTACGAAATCGAATTTTGGCAAATACTTTTAAAAATACCTTTGATTGTTTCTACCTTATTGCATGGATGGTTATTTTCACGATTTTATTTGTGTTGAAGCATCCGATATTGGTTGGTAAATTTCAAATACATTGGTTTTGAATGTAATCCTTTGACTATAATTTTTTTTCCTAAGAGAGAGTGTATGTGAGAGAGAAAAAATGCACTGATGGATTCCCTCTCGATTAGCACCATTTTTCAAGCTGTAGTATCGCTTGTAATATTGTTGATGTATTGGTTTTTACTACATGCAAAAACTCCAAAAAATGATCCCTTGAAATTGGGTAAAGATTTGTTTAGGTTGAACCCAGTCGAAAATGAAAAACTTAAATTTGTCAGTTTGTGTAGAACGAATATGTATTGCGAGTGCGAAGTGTTTGCGACGGGCACAGAGACTGCAGAAAGCTCGAAAATCGAGGTGAATTTTATCGGCGAATCGGACAAAATGCCTCACAAACAGGGATGGAATTTCGAGAAACAAAAATGATTCAAATGTTGTCACAGGCAAACACTTTTACAGAAACTCATCCAAGTCGGGACGGATTATAAATTCCAGCTACACAGTGATTTAAATCCCCAAAATTTTGTGTCGATCTCCCTGAAACTGAGCATTTTCGAAGAACTGCAGTTGATGTACAGTACGTGCAGTAATCCGAACCAGGTCGATTACATAACATACGAACAGTAATGCAACTTGATGAACATCGATGGTTCAGAATCCCCCAACAATATATATATATATAAGATGCGGGCGCGATCATAAAGGATTTTGGAAGTATGCCCAAAGAATGTGATTTTAATAGCACAGCATGCTGTACGAACAATAATGCGAATAGGATGGAATGGGATATTGGCAAAATTTGTGTCGACAAATTGAACAAAATCAGATTACCTTACGCGAAAGATGCCTACATCGTTTGTAATTACGGAGTTCCAGAAATTGTTAAATGTGAGCATGGTATTTCTAAGAGCTAATAAACTGTAAACAACCCGAATGTTCGCAACACTAGAATGGTTATATCGTGCATCTGCATAAGATCAATGCCTATTTTTGTCGAAATGGAGAATTCGAACTATTTAAAAATGCGATTAAAAATTAAAATATTTGTATTACAAATGCGAAAGATATCGCCTAACTTATCCCTATCTTTATAAAGTTTTCAATGTAGATACCGGCAGTTGTGAAAATCCCACCTTCAATTTTCAAAGTCTTTTTAATTTGTTTCCAGTTGGCTCGAGGAAATGAGACAATACCTGGACAACAAATATAATTACAATTTTCCACTTTAACAAAATTATTAATGTTCACATGTTTTTTCCCAGAACAGTAAGTTATATAAGGTTAGCATTGGCATTTTCATAAGATTCGATCGCGATTCTTAGATTGTTGCATATTTCACTGATAATTTTCTTTTCGGCTGCCAAGTTAAGCAAATGTATTCCGGCGAGAGAAAGGGCCACTTTTACTTTATTGTTGTCCTATGTTTGTTCCATGAATTCTTTGCAAAAGTAAATACTATAAAGTAATTCTTTGGGGTTAATGGTTTTACTATTTTTTTTGCCCCATTCCTTTGCCAAATTGATAATGAATTTGTCAGACAATGGGGCCGTTTGATTCGACGATGGCGATGAATCGTTTTCTTCCCTCATGGCAAATCGTAACTCATCGGGCAATGTAGCGACTTGTGGAAGAATGGTTAGATTTCCTTAGGGAAGAACGTTTATTTGAATTTGAGTAATTGGGTCGAATTCGACCGGTGCATTTGCCTCATTTATCCGAGTTGGATATATTCCCTTACTGCTTCCCAACCATCACATCTTAGTTCGAAGGGATTAGATCGTGCGATCGTAAGGCACTGAACATTAAATCATCGAGTGATGTTTGTTGATTACAACACGCAGACAAATTTTTGGGGGACTGGAAGGTTTAAAAAATCTCATAGATTGTAATCGCGTGAAATGTTTTGAATCAAAAACGGCAGAGTTGGGGATGCAGTTAATTCTTGTTTTGTGATTTGGGATTATCTGTCACCACTCTTGTTAAAGTCGATTGAATTATTTGAGGTTTTATTTGCATTGTGTCTTGATCTATCGAGAAGACATCTTGCAAATGCGGAATATGCATCGAATTAAACATGGATTGTTCTACCAGCCACGATTTAAAATGATGTGGTGTATTCGCACTGATGGAATCCGCGACTTTTATTCGTTTGGTTGGCTAGTGTACTTTTCCATTTGGAAAATCAAACATGAAATTTTCGTAGTCCGTTGATGAAAGATGATTTATGGTATCAAAATTACTCGATTCGTTATTGTGTCTGGGGGATATTTTATGCCCGAATTTGTGACTGATGCCCGTTTCTTGCACGTGTCCATAATTTTCAAAATGGTAATTGTCAATCACCGGAACTTTCACTTTGAATAAATCTTGAACCTCTTGGCTATCGGCTTGTAAAAATTAAACACCAAGACATTTTGCAACACCATCAAACCCATATCGAATGATTTAATGATGTTTCGAATTGCTGCCTGGGGATCGAAACTGAAAACTTGGATTTGGTTTTTTGAAAGTAAATCGTTTTCCCCGACGATTTCATCAGTCATTTTATCAAATAATCTTTATATATATACATAGGCGCTAGTAACTTATGTTGTATTTATATTTAATATCGTCAAGTTTAAAATCCAGTGTTGGAAATTGTTCTTTTAGCGCGATGTATTCAGCACCGCGACCACTTTTGAAGGTTTCAGAATTTAGTGCCTGTTCGATGAAAGCTCAGAGTTCACAACCACCACTATACAATCCAATCATTGCTTGTTAGTAAATATTTGGTGTTTCAACTAAAATCATCCACTCATCGACTCTTGTCGAAGTTTTGTTGTATGGGCAGTCTGGTATTCTAGTGTACCACTCTTGTACTTTCTCTAAAATATTTTGTTTGTTAGGTATGTAATTGTCAGGTATGAAATTCGGGGTAAGTTGGTTTTGCTCAAGTAATAGTTGTTGTTGCTTGTCCAGTATGTAATTAATAGTTTATTGTTCTTGCTTAGGTAATTATAGTTTTTCTCGGATATGTAATTATTAGGTACGAAATTTGATTTGTATTGGTTTTTCTCTGGTAATTGCTTTTGTTCTTGCACGAGATTCTCGAATGAATAGTTGTTTGAAACATTTGGTTAAAACATCGTGTCCACGTCGAAAACGGGATGTGTGTCGATTGCCAATAGGTCATTTAAATACATGGGCAATGTCTGGACCTGGTTCATTATCATGGTTCTTTCGTTTTGCAGTGCCAATAGTTCATTTAAATACGCAGGCGATGTCTGAACTTGATTCATTATTGAGGTTTTTTTCGTTTTGTGGTGGAGTCTTTTGACGTTTTACTTCACGTACATTGTTGGCATTACTGTGAAAGCCGAATACGAAATTCTCATTGCCCGCGAATTGAAGATGTTTGTATTGGTCGATATCGTGCGTTCGCTTCCCCAATTTCGTCCGACTAGCACCAGTCAAGGTGTAGTAATATTTGACTGATTGATCCAACACTGGTGAAATATTCTTAAACAAATATCGCACCTTATCAATATCGGCTATATTTAAATTTAAGAGGAAATTATTCTTTATAACTGTTTGGTCTAAATCGAAATTTTTAAGGATGTTGCGAATCGCTAAATCAACATCAAAGGTGTGAATACGGACGTGGTCGTTATAAATAAGAACACTTTCACTGACGATTTCGTCAGACATGATTTTCGCTCTTATACGAGGTATTATGGCAGTTTATATTTGTTTTCCCAAAGGGAAGTATTTGAACTTGTCGAGTGTAACGAATAGGACGAGGAAAATATATCTGATGACAGGAGCACAGAACTCAAATTCATGGGTTAGATGCATATACAAAATATATAAATAAAGAAACCATTTGTAAAAAAAAAAAATTGTTATTAATGTATTTTTTTATGAAACTTGAATGTATGCATATATGTTAGATACATCACAAGTTTATTTATTCTACAGTTCGAGAAAAAACAAAGACTTTTTATAAAATCCATCGAACTGTTCCTTGAAGGTGTTGAAAGATGCATTCTTGAACATTGATTCACTCAGTGGTAGAAATTCATGTCTGAGTTCGTTGACGACATACTTTTTATTCTTTTCCAAATCATCCGATATTATACGACAAAATTCGTAGTCGATTTTTTTTCTGTTGTTGCATTTTTCAAAAGCTGCTTTCATAAATGCATCGAATGGAGATTGCAAAAGGTGGAACCAATATAATGTGTTTGATGAACGAGTGGGTGTTGAGTACAGGCTGTGCTTCGATTGATCCATTCAGCCACATTTGAACGAGAGTTTATGTGGTTAGGAGATTGTGTTGTTCGAGGATTCGACTGAACCACGTGATATTTTCTGCGTCTTCATATTTCGAATCGAGGATTGATTTTATCATTTCCACGTACTGATGACTGACTTCTCCAGCATTCACCATTTCCGATTCTAGTCGGTCGAGCTCGGCGAAATATATAGCCACTCATTTCATAGCCACCGATGTATTTAGGGCACAATAAGAATCACCGACCACCTTTTTCGTTTGTGTGATAGCCGTATGGATTCCCGTCAAAATTTCCACGAATCAAGATATGTAATTTTTAAGTTTTTGCACCAATTCTTCGTGACAATCATTTGGTTCTATTCGTATTCCGATGCGAGGAATGAACATTTCAGTCATGGTATTTACATTAGGTCTTTGTAAATGAACAGATGGGTGTTGTTGTGGAAGGGGAGGAAAATAGTTTAGTGGCTGAGAAGAAGATTGCTGGTTCGTTACGAGAATGTCAGAGCCGGTGCACTGTGGTCTGAGTGGTTGAAATTGCAACGATGGAAGAAAGGTTCTTTGCTTTTGCTGTTGTTGGTGCTGCATGACGATAAAAAAGAATCTTATAAATACTGCAGAAAACCCAGATTTAGAAAAAAAAATGAATGAAAATGTTCACGCTATCGTACAAGCTGGACTGATTCTGTTTACACTGTTTACATGTGCGCCAAAAATCGCATTTGGCGAACACACAAACGTGGAGAAATTATCTTAAATGCTGAACTGTACGGAATTTTTGTCATATTCGCTAGACAAAACACAAATCATTTCGCAGAAAGGTGACAAACTTTTAAATTATTTAGAGACTACGCTCGTTGGTTTGGGTGAAGAAATTTCAAAATTTTTAACGTACCGGGTATCTATGCTGGCTGAAAATCGATACACTGTTTACAAATAATGGGTGTATTTAGTACAAAAATTAGCAATTTTCAGATGCGCTCAGCTATCGAAAAATATTCTCGAACATTTAACGGCCCATTTTGAACATTAATCCTGGCTTATTTAGAAATCCCAAGAATGTGAGTGATTTATTTGGGAGAGAATCAAATTCAGAGATTACATCTGAGCTGGACCCACGACGAATCGAACCCCAATTTTCGTACAAAGATGTATGTCCCCGCGACCAGTTGAAAGCAGAACATAAAATTTTAATTCATGCACAAGTGTTTAACCCACGATTCAAATTGATAATGTTTTTTGGTCCTCCAGGTAAGGGTAAGAGTACGCTGGCCCACGCTATCGCATCCGAATGGAAAGCCAAAGTATACCAACTCAACATCGGGCAGTTATCCTCGCCCACCAACAGTGATACCAAATGGCTAATTTAGCCAATTTGTTCAAGATGGCCATCGAGAACCAGAACCAGTGATTCGTGATATTTATGGACGAAATCGACGAGATACTGTCGCAAAACTAGGAAATTCCACCCTATTTGTGAAGTATGGCAATTACCCTACAAACTGGTCTCGAAGGAGGTTTTTTCAAATGAAAAATAATGTTTCAATTGTAGCTGCAACCAATTAGAAAAAATCAATAAGACCTACAATCCTCGACTAAACCACTGCCTTTTACTTTAACAACTTGCTCTCGGAGGAAGAATATCATGGCGTAATAATTGGTCTCTTGAAGTTGTTTAAGAATCACCATCTTACGGACTGGGATAAAGAATAGCAACGTCGGGTGATTGATAATATTTCTCTACCACAATACCTCACTTTTCGAAACATTATGGCCATACATGATATGGCGAGATTGTAAAACTTTAAATGATGAGCCATTCTCGTTCGCGATCGTCAATCAATCTCTGCTCGAACAGATACCAAAGGAAAATTACGCAAGTCAACACATTTCGTATGAAGCAGCGCTAAAAGTACTCGAAAATGCAAACGAATCGACAGTGTTGACTTTGCGTCTCGAAACCATCTACGAACTGTGTTGGAACAGCATTCTGACAAACGATCGAATTTTCTTCAGGCCAAACTTGGATAATTTCAACAAATCAATTGCCAATACAAGAAAAATGAATGTAGAAGAATACATAAATATTCAAGATGACATTAAGTAAAAACCAAACAATTTTTAATGATTATCAATTGTGTAAATTAAACATTTATTAATAACATTTTCGTCAAAATCAACTACCGACAACAACTTGTAATTCGGCAGGTTTGCATGCATTTGCAGTAGATACATTTAGGTGATTTTCTGTCCGCATGTGATCAAATATAATTTTTTTTCCCTTGTTGAATATATAACAATAAATGTTTTGCTGCAATGAGTAATTGTTTAGTTGTGATGCTAATATGTTATATAGAGATCCCAGTCCACAATCACCGCGAGACTCTTCGAAATTCTTTGTCGAATGTTTCCATTCGAGCATTACCAAATCACCTTGCTTGGACTTGAAAAGTATGTCGGTGGTTCCACAAAGAGCGAAAACAACATCTCGTCCTCTGAGCTCCGATGCCTAAGGTGTCCAGCCATTGAATTGTCTAACATCGCGGTCGAATTCTAAAAATTATGCAATCATATCATATATCGCATCGGGTAGTTTTTGTTCGTTCAATTCGTAGTAATTTGCTATATTTGTATGTAATTTAACTCCCAAATGAATAGTTTCTCGCCTGATTTTTTTTTTCATTTTTCCTCGTTGGCGGCTACCGGATCGTCATAGGTTTGGAAATCAGCATATGGCCCGATGGAAAACTTGGACAAATTCATAATGTAAGAGGCCATTTTTTTACTGAAATTTTGGAAAGGTGTTTAAAACACATGTCGAAGCAGTGATAAAGATTTTGCGTGGATCATTGCGCACCGAATACTTGTGAGTTTTTTCCTCTAAATACCAAATAGTACAAATCTCTTAATTCTGTATGCCCGAACATTTTTATTCTCTTACGAAAGGAAAACAACCAATGCGAAACAAATAGATGTTCTCGTCTCTTCATATACCCCTTTTTTTGTAATAATTTTTTTTTCAGCACAACAAGGTGTGAAAAATATTCTTATCCTCGTTTACAAAGGAATGTGGAAAAATATTTAAATGTTTAAAAGATTCCACAATCTCCATTCACAACGAACACCAAACCTTGTTCTATCGTAGCACCAAAAAAATTGGTCTTTGAACGAGTTGTTTGTAAAACGAGAGTAACTTTGATTTTAAATTAAAAGTGTACAACTCGTTGACTTTTTCAAGATTGTATTGTATCTATTGGACGTCTGGTCGACATTTTTCAAATAGACTAAAAATTTCCTCTTGTCAATTCCGAGGAATTGGTCCAATCGGGTCTCATCGTAACTCTGCTTCTTTCGAATAAAATAGTCAACAGATTTCTATGCGCAACATCTTGATACTCGTAATAAATACGGTCTATAGAATACGGATTATGATTGCTAAATTTGAGTAGATCAGACATACTCTCTAGTAATAAGAACTAACTTTAAAAATGGGCCAAATCTTTTCGATAAATTTCGAAGAAGAGTACTTGAATAGGATAAAATCGAAATGTGCTGAACTTCCGAAAACTTGCAAGCAGATATTCGACACATCTCATACATACGTTAATTATGTCAACATTGTGGATTGATGGACAAAATTAAAATTGAAATTGATGAGTGTTTACCTTCAGAGATTCGACGAGATTAGTAACAATTACTTTGGCGATAAACTGCACGAGTTTTTTAAATTCGAGGAAACATTGGTGAAACAACTTAGGGACGAAGTCACATACAAAAACACGGGAATACGCAAACTAGTCCACAAGAATTGAGTGTGATATAACAACAATGTGTTGAAAGTCTGGCGTGTTCAATTCGTGATCGGTCAATAAATTTACTTTAATGGGATTTAATATCCCGCGATCCATCTTGGTGAAGAGCGAAAGTATTGGTTTGCCATTTGACATTAAGCTTACAAACTGCTCGTTGAAATCATCGATTCCTCCGAACAGAGAATCCAACTCAGAGTTCAATCCGAAAGAATAGATCGGGTGCACAAAATTTAGCGGAAAATTACGGTAGCAACGATACGCTTGCGAGATAAGATCCTACTGTTTGTTTAATGTGGAATTATAATTTTTTTTTTGTTCACGAGAGCCACAACCACTCGAGAATGATTTTGAGCATCGATTGTAAATATTTTTTTTGTTTTTCAAATCGCGTGGAAAGCGATTTGCAAAATAGACGGTTAATTAGTCAGTTAATAAAAGATTGGTAAGGGAAATTAATGGCCTATCAATTATACGAAAAGTTGCCAAAATATATACAGACTAATTTTAAATGCCGATCGGTTAAATTGGGTATCTGCGACACGATTTCGTACACCTCAAACAGATGGAGTATGGGCTTCCCATTGTCCGCGCTCGTCATTTCCACTTAAGTTTATTCTATCCTTTAACCACAACCAAGAAAAATTTATTAGGTAGGCGGCAAAACCCGAAATAATGACGCCATGGATAAAAATTACTCCGTAATACAAATACCGAAATATGTTTGTCGTATAGTCGAATACATCGCCGGCGAAAGCCACAACATTATCCATGTCTTTGCCCAATATATCGGCGATCGTATCCATCCACGAGGCATCGACACAACGATATTCCACGTTGATGTCAGTCACGGGAGGTACGTTTCGAGCACTTTCACAATGAAAGCATGCAATGTCACCATCTGCCCTCAAACACTGGGCGTTTTTTTACCTCGTCCGACAACTGAGATAATTGACTTTGCACACTTTGAGTTTTCCATTGTCGTTTTCGTAGCGAATGCATCTGCTTATCGCCTTCCCGTACCTATCGATGTAGACGGCCAGACCCGAAACACCGACGGCAGAAAGAAAGGTGTAACCGAGAAGTTTTGTTCTCGGAGAGCATAAAGTTTTTTTTTTTACTTTCATGAGTTTGGGATCGATCATGATTAGTTTTACAACATCGTAAGTATTGGTGGCTTTATTCAATGCTGCAGTCAACGAGTTTAGTTGTTTGGATCCGAGCTGGATTTAATGAGCGTATAATCCGGTTTTTTTTTTCATAGTATAAAACTACGCATTTTGTCGTTGTGGTGGATTCTCGAATCGATTTGACCAAAAGCGGCGTCAAACTGGCCTTTTTTTAGCTTGCTTATAAATACACCAATCGTGGTGTTGCCAATTCGTGATGCTTTTTTACAATTTTTAATCATTTTCAAACAATGCTAGGATTGATAGTTAAAAAAAAATTTGAAAACTGAATTTTTTGGTAAATTCGGGACTAGCGAATGTCGAATCATTGCACGTTAACACTCGCCTTGTCGACATTACCGACGAATGTAACGAGATCCTTCTACATTGTTATGTGGTTATATATATATATATATTTTATATTTCTAAAGTTTGAGGTTTGGGAAGTTTGACGGCGATGATGTTAAGATAGACTGCCAAGATACAATTAAAAATAATCAACAACCTGGTGATTGGTTCCACGCATATTTTAACACTTGCTATAAACATAAGTATGTTGATGATTAGTATTACTACCATTGTACATATTATTAGCTGTTTTATATTATTACATTTCAGGTTTACCAAATAATTTAAAAATATAATATTATTGATTATTTACAACAATTATTCTTATAACCCCCTTAAAATATATATATTAGTTATGGTTTGATAGTGTAAATCTCAAATTGGCAAAGAAAACGTTAGTAAATTTAATCTAGTTTAGCTGTTTTTTCCAGCATCCATATTTCCACATTATCAATCAACACACCATTCTTGTAAAAAATCCTAATTTCACGTATATTTGTCTGTTTTGAGCGTGGTTTCGCATGGTAGAGATGTTGGTAAATGTTTTGGCGAAGGCGATTTTGGTCGAGGTAAAATGGTATGCATGTTGTTTATCACTCACCTAAGGAGGCCCGTGTCTTCGTGTATCGTATGCAAGTGGTTTGCAAAATATATGTATCACAGCTAACAATACACCAGAAAGATGATTATACAGTTTTTCTATTTCTTTGGTTTTCTTATTTATTTATTTATTTTTCACAAATTATATGTAACCGATAATATATCATATACAATGTTTTGATTATATATTCGAGTACAAATATCTAAATAAAAACCATAATATATGTTTATTGTAGTCAGCATCACCCCAAAATGACAATAGCCCCATACTGAATTCTTATTTTACATTTTGTTTTCGCCTATTTACCTCTGTGGCATCTTAGCAGTTCTCGCAGGGGTAGTTGTTTTTAGCTATGCGCCACTAGTACCACAATGCGCAGTCATGGAGGTTTTGAGTTTATCTTTAAATTTCCAAATCACAATGGCCAGAGCCCCTAATATTGAAATGGTGCCAATACCCGTCCACATATATATTTTGTTTTTATTATTCATCTTCTTATATATCATTATGTACGGTATTACCTTCATAATCCATCATCAATAGATTATCATTACTGTTCAACTGACGCATCATAAGAGTGACGGGAAAAGGAAATTTATTAAATTTACACGAATTCAAGTATTGAAAAGTACGAGAGACTGGCAAGTGAAACATGTTAGAAATTATTATTTTTTTTATATGTTTGGGTCAAAAAAGAAAATCTTCATGCACTTGAAATCGTAACCAAACGATTCTATTAAGAATGTACTCATACTGGTCCATAAAGTAGATGCTTTAATAGTTTTTGGTGAAATTTCAGCCCCGTTATTATCATAGTATAGTAAATCAACATATTTGTTGTCTATTTTGTTGGTAAGGTTAAGGTTCTTTGCAATAAAGGCCAATTTACGAATCGAGTAGAGATTTTGAATGTGGTTCGTACTGAGTACAACTTGTCGAAGTTGTCTAGGTAAAAGAGCAATTTCGTAATGAAGCATCGTTGCATCCATTGTCCTATTTTATCAGTTAGTTAAACTTAATATTTACAAATTTTGCATTTAGCATATGTACAAAGTGAAAGTAAAGTATTTTCCTTCTGAATATATTCGTTTACGATTTTCGCACCAACACCAAATTTTCGCCTAATCATTGGGCCATCATATTCTAAAATGGATAGGGGAGTGTCGGATTTCACACCGATCGATCCTTTGTTTGTATTCACATCCTCGAGAAATAATTTATCGTTTTCGAAATACAGAGTGTAATAATAGGTTTCGATTAAATTCTCCGAGATGTTTTGTACATTGTCAGAATTATTGTGAACCGTGCTGAAGGCAACCACGTCGGTAATACTTGGTGTGCACTGCAACAAACCTAAACTTTTATCATCTGTTCTAACTACCTTGGTCAATTCCGGAGTACCCACATGCACAAACGAATATTTTTGATCAAATTGGTACTCTGGCATCGCATTGAACGAACGATTGAAAGATGTGATGCATTTACCCAAATTTAATCAAATTTTTATGGGATCGCGATTAGTCCGCGAAGTAGATTGTACTTTATAGGCGACGGTGTAGCCTGTTTCGTTCACTAAAAATAATTCAGTCACTTTTAGTTAGAAATTGTTTATCGTCCAAGCATTGTAAATACCGATGGCGGAATCCAAATGGGCAATCCACGAAAAGGCACTTTGCGGCATGAACGTTGTCGGGGTTCCTGTCGTGGTCGGCATAGACACCAATTTATTGTTTATGCTAATGACTCCGGGATAATATGTGCAAAACTCTCCGCGAATTTTCATATCGGAATTTGCATACATAAACATGCGAGCCACGACCCAAAAATGACCCCATTTACTATACATTTGGTCGGATTCATAAACACCAAGTTTGGAGCATTGGCCATTGAATTGCAACGTCCATTTTTTCCGTCTTGGCTGTAACTGCTTTTATCGAATCAATCACAAAGAAACCATAATCACCTCTATCTCGAGACACCAAACTCGGCATCCTTGTAAACATGTGACTTAAATGTAATGGGATAGTTGTTTCACTTTATCATTCACCGCCTGTGAATCTATATTGAAAAATTCTCGCAGGGCGACAAAATCCTGAGCCGAAGAATATATATAACCTAGACTCGGAGAGTTTCGTGAAATACATACCCTCTATCGGGATGCAAACCTTTGTTCGAAGTAACCACTTGGAATTTCAATTGTGATAATACATGTTGCATTGATTCGGTGTCGATTTCATTTTTTAAACTACCCATCAAAACGTGGGCTCCAACGAATGGCACCGCCATCATATCGGCGTTTGGTCCCAATCTAGGCCTGCCTATACTTACTGTAGGTGGGGGAAATAATTTTGAATCACGCTTACCAGTTGTTTTCATAAAGATTAATAAATTTCGTCAAATAGATATGCGTAGATAAAATTTGAAAAGACGAGAAACTGTGGAAAGAAAATTGAAAATTGATACCAGTTTGTATACCACAGCCGGGCATAGTCTGTCGGTAACATCAGTAACTTGCTGTGAATGGTTTGTATGGCAAATTTCTTGCAATTCCAGACATCTGTTGATCTATAGTACTTTGAATGTTCGTTCATTGTACTAATCATCAGTTTCTCTTAAACATCAATCATTTTACCAAACTGCTCGGTGTCTTGTAGCCAGTCGTATTGATGTAAAAGCATATCATAAGTTTCAAACGTTCTCATTATGAGATTGTTGCTATCATCAACATTTGTCGACAAGTATTGTTTGTGATAACGTTGTATTATCTTTACAAAACAAACGTCTGTTTCTATTTTATTCATTTGGACAATCACTTTTATGATGTATTTTAAGAGTAAAATGATGAAACCCGCTAAAATAATTCCCGGACTTATAAATATAGAGGTACCAAAATTTTTGTGAAATTTTAAATATAAGGCACGGTTATGATACATGTCTTATTTATTCCATATAACCTTTTCAATTACACTCGCTGGATTGGCACTTGTTATTTCGCAAAATTTACAAAATACAGTTTCGCCACTATCATAAAATACATTGAATTCCAAAATGAAAAACGAATCAACCGCAATGTCTTCGAATGGCCCAAGTTTGCTCATCTCGAGAAGAATTTCGTTTAATTTACTCTCGTCAATTACGATGGAATAATCGGGAAATATATCTTCAAAGATATGTCCATCTTCAGTTTCCAATACCTTTGGCATGAGGTGTTTATACGCTGTATATCGACTGAGATATTTCACAAACATGTCGGCCAACGACACTCTCCATTTGAGCTTTAGTTTAGAGATTTTTTTACTCTTTAAATAATTTAAAAATGTTTGCCAATCAAACTTCGAATCGATTCTTTTTTATCTCTTTACTTTGACGATCTTGTCCTTGTGGAAATACAACAGGCCATCGGTCGGAAGTGAAATTGGCACGAGAGAGCATTCCGATCGATGTAACATGTTTGAATATAATTTGTCCTTGTTCGAACGGTACAAACCAGTCGATTGATAAAAACGGCCATGTTTTTCTACGAGGAATGTTATGAATTGAATTGATTCCAGAATATCAATTTTGTAAATGGCGGGAATATGGTTTTGGTGATTTCGTAATACCCATTTCATATCTACCCTCGAAATGTTGATTTTACCTAACATGTCGATAAGAACGAAAACTTTGTTGTTTTTCAATTCCTCGACGAATGCGACATAATAACCACTCAATTTGAAGTTATGCACTTGAATGGCGGGTGAAAAGCAGACGAAAAGTAAATCGAGTTTGAGAAAAGCGAGTCTACGCTCGCCGTATAATTTATTGGCATAATATTCCAGTCGTTCACTTATGGCGACACATTCGATAAAGGGCCATTTCTCCACGTGATCAGACAAGATTCCATTGATGAAATCGGTTACTTTCTTGTATTCACTACAATAGTCGTAAATCAATTCGTCGAATAACATTTTGGGGAAATGGCATATGAATGTTTCGATCGAATCATACATTTCGTTTTCGACAGTGATTCGATATATGTTGAGTAGAGAAGTTTCGTCAAATACGCAATCAAAATAATTCGGTTCCCTGTCTCGCTATTGGAATACACATAACAAACATTTCTCAATGTTTCTTCCAAGGTGACGAGCTTCAAATCACACACATCGAGATCAAATTCTACTTCTTCGCTCCAACCTAGAGGCACGATCGTGCCCCGATAAAACTTTAATTCGACCCTCCAACCAAAGTAAATTTTGAGTTGATAAGTAATGATACCAGACTCATTTAAACTTCGGATTAGGATTTATACCGATTGGGGGATTTGAAAATGATTTGCAGACAAGTTTCTTCATCGTGGCTTGATGACAATGATGACAATTTGTACAAAGTTTTAATCTGTGTAGGCTCGGTATTTTCCATAATCTGATTAAATTGTTCCGAGGGCGATGGGCTGTTGGATTGAAAACTCAGTTTCGTGATTAACCTTTTAAGTGCATTTGGAAATCCACTCGAGTATATTTCCCGATTATCGTTGTTGCCACTCTCGAATTTCGTACTAAACACCACAAAATTTTTGACTCGAATAAAGGATATGTCCCTCTTTATATATAAGAATTAAAAACAATTCAAACAAAAAACTAAACCAAAAACAACCATGTTAATTATATACATTATAATTTACAAAATTATACAATGTCCATACACAATTTTACATAGTTTGATTTTGTAAAACACATCATCTCAATAATATAGCTTTACAATAAAAATATGTGTTGTAAAACACTAATGCATTTAACCCAAACCACAAACACAAACATAAATGCCAATATATCAGCAATAGGAATCAAGTTACCAGATTTGACAATAGCAAAAACATATTTCATGACTAATGGGTTTGCTGTCAAGCCAGTTAACATCCAACAGCCAAAATATAATGTTATCGGAAGGACAAATGGTATTCCATTGTCAATATAACGATGAAGTATTGTTTTTTTATAAATAAAATAGTCAATATCAAAATACTAATGTGTTTGTCTATTGTGCACACTATTTTTTGTTGTTGGCTCAATCCAGTCGGAGAATGTTTCCAGATTGTTGTTGTACCAAACGTCGCAAAGCTTATGACTCAAATAAAGGAAATAACCCTCTTTTATATATAGGAATTTTAAACATACCTAAAAATTATGAAAAACTGAAAAAATCTATTTACAAAAAACAACTGTGTATGAGTGATGAAGTTATGGGTCCAATCCTTCAGATGAGTAGGCTAGACATGAAATCACGTAGTATTGGTTCCAAATCGATGTAAAGTTCATGACATTACATCATCATAAATTACATTACTAATCACTTTATAGTTACAAAACAGACTTTAAGTATTGATTAATTTTATAAAAACTAATGAATAAGTTTGTTTAGTTTCATATGATTTTTTCAGAGCACTCCATGATTGGCATATCTCCCCCCGCCCTTCTACTGCCCACAACCAATCATGTTGCAGCATTTCATTTCCACTCACTTCCCCTCATTTCGGTTTGGCCTACATGGCTGCAAAATCTGGAAACAAAAGTATTAGTTGATGACGAGAGATGAATGTGGAAACATCTCCATTCCAAAGCATAAAAGGTATATGGTAAGAATAAAAAGGTTTAAAATGTTATTTATTTAATAAATATACCTTATAAGATATATACCTTATAAAACATTTATATTTTATAAGGTATATTTAATAAATAACTTGCCCTTTTGTTATTCTGCTCTGGAGTGGATGAGTGATGTTTCCACCTTCAACTCTCATCTTTGACGAATGTTTTTTTTCCAGATTTCACCGCCATATAGGCCAAACAAAAAGAGGGGAAAGGAGGGTAAATTAAATAAAGTGATGTGATTGGTTGTTGAAAGTAAGAGCAGGACAGGGGGAGGAATGCTGATTGTGGAAAACTCTAGTAATGTTTCGTGGAACTAAACAAGTGTATCCCCCCTGGTCCTTGTACACAACTTATCCAATAGTCCTTATATAAAATATTCAAGGTTTTTATGTTTCTTCTATTTTTGAAATCAAATTATTTTTTTCGAAAGTGGGTAGTTTTGTAAGGGGAATTGTGATTGCAAGTGTACATGCAATTAATAAGATGTATTTTTTCAGTGATTTTTTCGACCAACTATTTCATTTTATTTTAAGTAAAAAATTACACCTTTTGGTGATTGTAATTTTTATTTTGGTAATAATTGGTTTGTACTTGCAACTTGAAAGTGCTTTACCTTCAATCTCAACAAAGTTCAAACGACATTGCTCAAATTTCAGATTACCTGTTTTCGATACATTGAAATTAGAAAAAAAATGACGAATGTGCGAGTGATAATTCGATCGAATGAGATTCTAAATCATTCATTGCTTGCCTAAATGGTAAAGACTGTAAATAATGTCCCATCATTTCGATACCGACGTCAATTTCATAGATCCCAAAATCAGGCTTATTTAAATAATTCCCTGCAACAAAGAGCCTGACAAGGGATATTGCATGTATTTGGAAGATAGAGGCTGACGAACTTGCATGGCCTAGAATGGAGGACAATGGATGCTTACCTCAGATGGTAATGATAGGTACTTGTGGATTTTCGGTTGTCAATATCCGAAAATTTTCATTTCTGAAAATTTGTACGCCGATTGCACAACATTTTCTGGTTGTCCGTTCAATTCAAAGGCTACAAATGCCAACGATCTGACACAATGGAACTTGTTTGAGGAAATTACATGCGAATGTGATCCCCTGCACCAGTTTAAATTCTTTGCTAACTGCAAACTTTTATGTACAATACCAATGTATTTCGATGCTAAACACAATGATTTCATCGATTTTGTACCAATCAGACTTGATTATCTAGACACAAAGTTCAAATCCTTATTCATAGATATTCCACAACAAAAAATACCAGATCCTTGCTAAATTGATGCCTTGTCTGGTGAACTGATTCTGAGCGATAATGTCGGCTTGCGAAACTGGAAAGGCATGGTTGAATAGTTCTCATATGATTCAAGTTACATCCCCATCACTTTTGAGCATGATTACCAGCTCAACAATAACGGTCGATTACCCTTTGGAATCGTTAATGTTTCAGATTCACAATCTCCTTTATTGGTTAGCGATACATATACAGCCCAAAAAAATTTATCATGCAAAACTTTAATTTGTTATGCTTTCAGAGTTGAAGAGATAAACATATTGATTGATTTAGAGTTTTTAAGAATTCTTAGTTATCCTTTTGTCACTACAACAAGATCCTTATTGTCCCTGGTATTTTTCTACCATGCTCCTATGGAAGACCCCAATTATCCACCAATCCATAAATCACCTGAAATTGTGGATGTAAGACATATATTCGTGTGCTACAAATTCGATAATTTAGTCAATACTGTTGTACCCAATATTAAGATATCCGGTTTTGCACTTTGTGACATACAGCCATGTAGAACCAAAAAAAATCCTACATGTGTCTAAGTTATTTACATATTAAATTCTCAAGATCTTGATTACCTATATTGGGAAAATTTATGTCAATATTACCACAAAAACACAAAAATCACATTGAACAAGTTGACGAAGAACATCTCAACAAAAGCGAATTCAAACCATATTTAATACCCCTGATGTTGACACGCCTCGATGGAAACAATAATCTAACATCACAAATGCTCAATCCAAAAATACAGGAGTGTTTATTCACGTCCTGGCTAAAAATATCGCCTACCTGGTATCTTTGGATGAGAATCTCATTAAAAAGTATCGTGCATTAGTTCCTCAATACTCTCTCGAAACATTTCAGTTCCGATACACTCCCGATGTATATCTCAATTGCGACGTTGTCTACAATGATATAGTAGAGCTCGATGAAGGATTTTTCCAGGGTATCAATGGACGATATGATTGATCGGCTTTGACTGAATAATCTCAATTCAACCCTTATGAAATCGTATTCCACAACAAAGTCAAGTACCACATGAATTTTCGTTTTTCATAAGCCAACCGTTCTAGTCATAGACACTGAAAATTCGCTCCTGTATGTATTTTTCAAATTGCAAAAAAAAATTACACCATAGATGCATTTGGTTACTTTAAAAAACGACTATTGTGAATATGTTTTACCAAAACATTCTCTAAAGTTCCGCCAACTCATGAAAAAACAAACTTTTTTACATGATCACATTGTATTTAAAAATTGTAAAAAACAATAACCACTCGCATCAATTTCTGCACAATTCATGACTGCATATTCAAAAAACGAAATCAATAAAACAATCATGTTGTGAGCATCTCAAGACTACCTTTACGTAAACCAAGTATACACCTTGAATCCCTTGATTAATTTGTTGAGACATATCGGTAGGAAAAATAAACTAGAAGACAATTACAATTATAGACTATTTGCAACAAACATCTATACTCGAAGCGTTTTGGCTTTTCTAATGCCTTACATTCGAGAACTCAATGCGGAAACAAACAGGAGGTTGAAGCAAAAAAAATTTTTTTAAAATAAGTTTGCATATATGGTAAATGATTGCTTTTTAATTTTTTAGGAGATATTTATTTTTGTTCGTTTGTAGAGAAAATGAATCCTACCAAAGCGGAGTCTGATTTGCAAAGATTGTTTCTGGTCGAAATTGAAAACAATGAAGATGACGATCGCAACCTATCATCCACTGCCAAAGAGTTTCTTTCCCATTTGATTAGATGAGAATCGTTTTGGCAGTATTTTGCATATCCAAAACATAAACCAAGAGAGACATTAATACCGCCGTTTAGAGCGATTGATGCCCGAGGTTGGTTCGCGACTTTTAGATCGATTATAGCACCGATTGAAAACACATTGGTTTATTCGCAAAAAATTAAAAAATTGAAAACTTTGTTTATCATATGCTTTTCTCGCTATCGTGTAACTTGAGTAAATGCCATCCTTGCTTTCTAATCATTCAATGTAATTTTGCCGACATTCACTTTTCAGAAGTCGAAGAATCAGTGATGACAATAGGATATATTCCTTTACAAAGGTGTTTTGTTAATGTAAAAATAGGTTACGAACCACGAGAAAATGGAACTTTGGTAATGTTTGTAACGCTGATGAATATATTGTTGTGTTTCGGGCAGAACTCTTCAAAGCCCAATTTAGAAGATTTGTTTACTCCATCATTTTTTATTCGAGCCAACGTGCCAAAGAAAAAAAAACAATGCTGGTGAAGATGGCGATGACGGTGACAAAAGAATACTATATGTTAATAATAAAACTTTATTGGATCCAGGAGTGGGTTTCATGTTTGCAAATGTGAATTTATGGCTTTATCATCACAGTGATATAGAAAATGATGTGGAAAAAGCTCCCGAACAAACCATTAGCTCACCCAGGAAATTGTTAAAAAATCATTGCGATGTGAAACAATATTCGAATAAAATATTTAATATCGAAGTGGTAAAAATACAAGTTTTATTTCGCACAAAACTTCACAGTCTGGTAGTCTCATCGACACTGTCTTATTTCCCAATAAAAATAGGTATGCTGTTTGGCCAAGACTTAAAATCAGAAGAGAAACAGAAACTGTAGTTGTTTTTGTATGATAATTATCAGTCGTCGTTAAATCCTCTCATGTCAGCACTAGTTCATTTGTGAATGTAGTAGGTAAAAAAAATACAAACTTTTTAAAATTATTTTTATTATAATCATTTTTTTTTTACATAAGATTCACAAAGGAATTCCAAAAATCCGAGAGCAAGTGCACATCATGACGGGATGAATGTTATAATCTTCAGTATATATGTGTTTTTTTTTCAAATATTGTCTAGGTAATAGTTCCTGGACTGAATCATAGCGAGCTCCGAATATATAAGTGTGTTCAATTTCTTCCTTTTCTTCTTATGGTGTAAATAGGACATCTTTTTTCGAAACGGTATAACACCAATTAATGTTGCGAACAAAAACAAGGACCACTCCAGCCGATAAATCCATACTTAAAGCAATTCTCAGACTATCCTACCCAACAAATTTATCTGCAAGTATTAGCACAAATTTTACCAGCACCTTTTTTACACCAACACCACTCACGTCTTTTCACGCGTTCAACTACGGAATCAGCACAACCTCGAGCTGGCCTGTGGAGCAAGAACAGTATAGGAAACAGAAGAGCAGTCACCGAAATATATATATATATATATTCGTTTGGATTTTAACAAGCAAGAAGAGTGTTTCCCGTAGTTAACAGCTACTGTAAACATTGTACAAACTCTATCACCACAAGTAAGAAGGGCATTCATTTAAATCACATCAATGTAAGTAAGAAGGGAGTTCAACACACATATAGCACCACAAGTAAGAAGGGAGTTCATGTCATTTTTCATCGTTTCATTCCAGCAAATGTTATCACTCATCACATTGTTTGTATTGGTAACATTGTGCTCCTAACTCATCCCATCGTCAGCATAGTACATCCTACTCATCACGCACTTCACTATCATGCAAGTAGAGTTAATCGGTGGGTCGTTAATCCCCCCTCTGCAAGTGACATCATCGCCACCATCCTGCACACAGAGTTAAGAGGTAGGCTCATAACTCTCCTCCGCACGCGATGCCATTTTTCACATGCATGGAGATAATTGGTGGGTGTCAAGTCCCCCCTTCACCCGTGATTCACACAGTTGTGATGTGCAATGTGGCGAGACAGCCAGATGAGATCATCTCAAGTGTTCCTGATTGTGAGTCGTTATCCACACCACCATCTTCAAAGCAGGCAAGCAGAGGAGATCACAGTGCACAGGTGTAAGCAAGTGGAGGAGATAGTGCAAGATGCAATCAAGTGGAGGAGTTAGATGTAAATAGCACGCAAGTGAGGAAGAAAGCATTTAATACATCACCTACCTGATCCGAATGGGAAGGAAATGCATAAGGGCACATCCAGATACAATCTGTCTGTCACCCCTAGATGTCTGCAGCGAAATTGCACCTAGAGCCCCAACACCGCACGATGGCACACCACCTGCCGAGCAAGGAACACGTGAGAGAGTAGGAAGGTGGTGTGGTATCTCCCACAGGAGTGCCCCCACAATATGGCGTAACACCATCGATGCTGGACAAGGCCACGTCCACCAGTTGTCAGGCGACGTGGGTGCAGGTGATGGGAACAGCGGAAACTCACTGGAAACCACGTTCCCAACACCTCAAGCAAGCAGAGAGCAAGTTGCAAGTGAGGAGCTGGAAGCACGTAGTGACGAGCAGGAAGCACTTGAGGAGTTAGCAAGTGGATCAGAGCCCCACGACTGTGATGTCGGGGATGAGCTCCTGGGGGACAGCACGAGTGAGGAGGGTACATCAAGACCTCCCCTAGGAACAGCAACAGCAGGTGCACGATGTGCGACGTCGTCCGGTAACATGGCGCCTGAGGGCGAGCGTCGGGAGACCGATCCGATGTGTCTGATGGCGCAGCGGCTACGAGTGCCCCCATCAAGACCCGGGACTCGGACTAAGTGCAGCTCTTCTGGGGAGGTTTCCCCATCTGGATATAGGATGTGCGTTGTCACGACCCCAACATTCGATGGGGAAAGCACATCAGCAAGAGGAAAAGCAGAGCCAATAAGATCTGGGGAGTCACCCGAGGGTGGCCAATCACCTCCAGTAATCGCCTGTCCGGGTAGATACTGGTGGCGACAACAACATTCGCACAAAGACAGTAGTAGCAGCGACAGCGAAGACAGCAGGTCACTTGACTCGTGGCGACTTCGATGGTCACGGCGGAAGAGACAGCTGCCGATGGTAATTACGACGTGCGTGGACTTTCTAATGCCACCTACAGAGCCAAACAGCAGGAAATATCGGCAGCAGTTGGTGGTTCCGGAGCATAGGGTCTGGGAAGAAGCCATTATGTGTTGCGTCAACACTGAGCAAACATCAGGTTATGCCTCTGCTGAAAGTGGCATATGCAGCTGCAAATGGCCTCGCAGGGAAAGAGGGGCCTTTGATGCTTGTTGCATACCCCCTCCCAGAAATCTGTTTGTCCGCCACACCAAATCAGCAAGGACTCCAAGCAATACAGTAATTGTGCGCACTCTATGCCACAGGCGGCACAGGTGCAGCTCTATGGTAGTGTCAATAGAGCAATGCAAGCGCAGTGAGCGCCCAAGCACAGTGATATAAAAGGAGCTCTCACATGTTCACATATTTTGTTTCTAAAGAGCTTGACAGCAAAGCAAGTGTTATACCAAGTCACATGTACACATAAACGGCCCAGTTAAATTCCTTAACACCCTATTTTATTCTTTTGAAGTGTTTTTCTTTATGTACCATATTTTTAATTCTCATGTGTAACCATCCTCACCTCATATCATAGTGTTATTATGCATGTATGTTCTTTTGTTGTGCAAGACTTAATTTTAGGAACGTGTGGGAATCTCCAAAGGCAAGTGCAAAGTGTTTTCATGCAAGGGTGGTGTCTGGAAAATAGTTTCACATTTCGCATTACGTCGTGACTCGCGTTTCGCATGCTCGGTGGCCATCAACTTTGTGCATAATCATTTCTTCAATAATAGACTTTGTTACTTAATGAGAACCATTGTTTTATCTGCCACCGAGACTCCGCCCCACATACCATCCAGTGCTTGCATCGCCTGGGTGGATTTTATTCGTTCAACCTAAATCATTGTGACCAAGTACCTTTTATTCTAATTAACCCATGCTGAGGGGTGTAGCTCAGCAACAAGTATTATTTTACCTCAACAGAGGCATATAGAGTTATACCTAATAAATTACGCAGTGATGACAAATACCGCTGGTATTTATTTCAGGTACCTGCAAGGTGTTTAATGTATGGGCCTTTTCCTGCCAATTGTACTGCAAGTATCCAGAGAGTATAAAGAGTTTTTTTTAATGTTCACATGTAATTGTAACAAAACTAAAGTGTCGAACGGGCGAGCGGGGAGCCCTGATATCCCACAGTGCCGCAATCAATAATATACAATACTTTTAAGAGGAGTACTCCCAATCCCTGGAGGGTTATGCCGTGGTTGTTGGCCGAACGACCCTGAGGAGAATGAGTCAGCTCTACCGACATCACTAACATTATTCTGAAGTATAATGTCTAGCTCCCCAGGTAACTAAAATCCTAAATTTCCATTTTGAATATTTTATATTTACCACTCCTCTAACCTAACCTCAACTATCATTTGAACACCACATCATTAAATTAAATGAAAGAAATACATTTGTCCTTTCGACACTAAATGAATAATAAAAAGGGTCCAAATAAATTAGTTGATGTGAGCCAGCCCCCTAAGCCATTATCCCCATCTATGCAACCAACTCTCATCGGCCATGTGAGTTGTAGCCGAGGGAACTGGTGCGTTCAGCAAACTGTTTCCAGTGTATGCACTGAGGCCACCGATGCAGTGATAGTGCGCGATGTGTATAAAGCATAGTATTAAAGTGTTTTAATATTATGAAAGGCAAGTAATTGCACATAGTGCATTTTAGTGTAACAAGCCATATACTTAGAGTGGTTTTAAGTATTATGCATATAATTTGACGTGTCTGTACCAGATGTAAACAAAAGGGTTTTATGTATGTTGTGTCTCAGCTAGGCAGGTGATTATATTGAAAAGGGTAATAATATGTGTTGTTTGTATTATTCAATGAATTGTGACTGAAATAAGTCTTGTGGTGTTCCATGTTCCTAATGAATAGTACATGTGCATTAAAATGCACGACATTAAGAATGTAACTTTAAGTCACTACTGTCAATAAAATTCATGGTGCAGCTTATGTGTATTTTAATAGTGTATTGTATATAATTTTAAGAGTGCTTTTAATGTTATGTAGTGCAAATATGTGTGACGTGCTTAGAGTGCACATTGGCTTCAGGATACAGAAATAGCGTTTTACAATCATAGTAGTGGTGCAGTGCATAATAAATTACGGCGTATTTTTCCAGTCTGAATATCACAAGTGCCTATCTCTAATTTAATTAATAAAATGTTATGTGTAGAAGAAAGGAGTAGTGGGCAATATTATTCCAGTGGTAGGACAGTAGTGTGAGTTTAGATTGCCGTGAAAACCAGCAACATAACGTAAACATTGACCACGTGGGTTTTCTAACCCTACTTTTAATCTAAGTATATAAAAGCACAAATATGAGAACTTAGCTTATAAACATTGAAAATACACTATTAAAATTAGTGAGGTGTGATATAAAACTTCAAATGAGACAATTTATTTTGCCTACAATCAAAAACCGAAACTTTGTGTTGTGAACGCAGTAAGAAGATAACATTACCGTTAAGCCGCCACTTAGCAGCACAACAGATATTAATTTTATTTTTAATATTAGAGATTTCAAGGGTGAAGTGAAAGTGTTCTTGTATTATGTTTTGTCATGTGTGATCATTTTTAAATGCATCATCCATGAAAAATTATGTAATAACATAAAATATAAAAGTTTTTCATAGTTGCGCAGGAGGAGCTGGCCAATGGGAAGGTAGCCCCGCCCGACACAATGAGAGCAGCGTGGTAACCTCTGTGATGTGTGGGCTAATTTCGTTGCATCCTCCCTGGACCTTCATACATTTATATATAATCGTGTGGTGTATCAATAGTCAAGCTTTGTTATGGAACAGTAAATTTTTATTATCCAGGGAGAGTGCCACATAGCAACCCAGCATGTCTTTTATACATCTCGGGCATAAATTTTCATGTAAACATTGTCATCTTTGCACCATTTTAACAGTTTAATGTGCTCTGACTTGATAGGAGCTATGTTATTATAAGTTACTCATACGAGGGAGCAAGTTAATAAATCGAGTATGTTTGAAAGTTCAGTGCCCAATTTAGTTACTCATATTACCTAACGATCTCTTAACCAAAAATGTGTGCGGTAATGGCATGGGATGACCAAAACAATCCCTCGACAGTTAGTACAAACGTTTAGAGGAAGCTTAGATAGCCTCTAGTAGACCAGGCAAAGGATGGATATAGTTTCACCTATTCTTCACTACATCTACTGAGACGTCTGCACATCAGGGGGCTGCATTTAGGCGATCGGCCTACGACCCAATGCTTTACTTCCTGCTCTGTACTAAGGGGAGCACTGACTCCTGCTCGGACATAACCTATAATAGCAGTCACCATAATTATTCCCCAGGTGTTGCAAAGTAACGTACATCATAGTCTAGTGGTATACTACATGCTTGCCACCTAACAGTTGCTGTTCAAAGGGTACACACAGTTCACTTGCACTTCTCTGGTCGTTTGAACCACGTAGCCAATCTACCACATAGTGCAACATAGAGGGCGAATCTAACAGCCCCAGAGTGCATCACATACAGCACATCGTGGAATGAAATGTGCATTATCACAGGACATTCTTTTATGTACAGTCACACCTGTGGATTCTAAGTGCAATGCTCCAGAGAGAATAACTGTTTGCATGAAGAAATAAAAGGGTGATATGTAAAGTGTTTTATTCAAAAACATGTAAGTTAAAGCAATGCAATGATTTTTAAAGGGTTTGATGTGCAATTTAGTTAAGATAAGTGTTTCTGTTAATGTTAGTGAAACTCAGGTTGCACTTTCTGAGCTCACCCCGGCCATCTCGAGAGCTGGTTGGAGCCATGCTCGTAGTCTGTCTCTGCCACCAGAGTAAGTAACAAGTACGTTCGTCACACACTTTGTGTGTACCCTCGGAACAGAAACTTTTAGGCAGCAATCATGAAGTTTGTCAATAGAAGTATTATTCTTGAACCTTTTTATTCACTATCAATGGCGAGGGGCAACTGTATTTTTCTTTTGTAATGTAACACAATTTAAGTTAACGGCTTCTTGCCAATTTACAGTTTTTGGTTACTGCCGGACCTGAGCATCAGGTCCATTTCAATTAGGGGTATGTAGGTATCCCATTTTTCATTGTCTTAACTTTGGGTACGGCACCATACAGCCGAATATAGTGAGAAAGAGCGTTGTTTGTATGTGACCTGCATCCCTTTCAGAGTATCTTCAGATATGACTAAGTGTAGCAACTATGGGACCTGCACCCATAAATGCAGAGTGAGAACTGTGTTTTCTTAATAAGTGTGTGCCAGGTGCCGACATCTGGCAACTTCCAATGGTAGCACATGATACAATTCTTAGCATCAGTGTTGTCAAACACAACGAATCACCGAAAGTAGCACCCACAAGATGGCGACTCCAGGGACACCCCATTGGCCATCTGCCCACAACCCCAGCAAAGCAACAGTTTGTCTGAGCTTGGCGCCAGGTGCATCAACTCGTCCCTGCCGTGGGTAAGAGGCAGGGCGAAGTCACCCTCCCACCCTCTTGAGAGTCTACGCACATCATAAATGTTGCCCAATTCGTGGGGCTATTTTAATAGTGAACTACTCGGCAAGCAATTTTTTCCTATGTCATTAATGACTGCCTGACACATGGGGCGTTTTAACGAACTGGGCATAAAATTAGCCATTTTTACTAAGTCTAAATAACTGACCAACATGTGGGCTAGTTAAGCAGTGATACGCACGCAAATCAATTGTCAGTGATAAAAATTTGTTACCTTGAGCAGGGAAAACCCTCCTTTTCCCTCCCATCAACAACAGTGCAGCAGAATGGTGAGTACTTGGGCGTAAACACCCTGAGTGTACCCACTGATCTTAGTAAAACTGTGTACAGGTGTAATAGTGGTGCACAGAAAAATTTAAAGTGTTATAAACAGTTGGAAATAAATGGTAATCTATAAATTACATGCACACATAGTTGGCAATATAATCATTTGTCTTTGTTATCATTAAAGTGCCACGAAACACCTGGGCAAAATTTACAGCAAGCAGCACACATGCATGTGTGTGGAATAACACCAAACTTTTGGAAATCGTAATTACACGGGTAATAGATTATTTGCACGAAACAAATGGGCACATCTCGCACTGTATTATGAACTTAAAATTGAAAGTTAAAAGTAATATGCACAAGATAGTCAATATAGGCACAGTAAAGTAAACATTTGGCAAATTTTTTTATACGAGTGTTAACAACACACAAGTAATGAATGTGTGGCATGAATTCACACAGGAAAAAATCACAGCATGTTAGTTAACCAATTAGTAAAACAAATTAGAATTTCACTACAAGGATGACTCGTGAACGAGACCATTAAAAATATTTTTTGTGTGTGCCGACTTCAAATTGGAAGTTTAGGTCGTTATTGTGTGTAGAAGTGTGCAAAATTTAAAAATTACACTCAAAAGTACATGCAAATATTTTTACAGTGTGCATTTTTGTTGTGTTTGTAATGGGTAAATTATGTAAACATTTTGCAAGAGTTAAATGTAGGCCTACTAATATTTAACGTGCACGTATTACTAAACACACAGTTTAACATTTGCAATAATCAATGTAATATTATGCACACATGTGTCATGAAACACGTACATAATTGGATAACCAGTCTGCAAGAGTTTCTGGAAATTTAAATTGTATTGTTTGTGTTACACAGCAAATTTCTACCTGCATGTGTTTTGTATGGGGATGTGAGTTTCAGTGTCCTGAAAGATCTGTGAAGCAAAAAATGGGGGTAAGTCAATGGTAAACTAAGCCGACTAGTCGCTAGAAATTTACTATGACAACACGTCAAGTAGCATTCGATAAGCAACTAATTAGCAATCAATATCCAATAACACACCAAGAACAGAAGCATAGTGAATCACAGAGTCTGCAAACAAGATATTTTCAAAATGTATTGTTTCGGACATTTCAAAATAAATTTTCGTATTTGTTTTGGCGTGCGAGCACCATGGCTGGAGCGTAGAACAAGGGTAACCGGGCATGAATCGGCCATTTTGCGACCGAGCGCAGACAATGAGCCACCCTCCCACCCACTTATTGAATCCAGGGGCTAGCATGTGACACACCACCAGCGTGACGCGCAGCTTCAGGTGACCATCTCCTCTCCTCCCCCCTTCTGGGGAAAAATGGGACCTTTCCCATGCATGCACATGGGAAAAGGCAGGATACAATCATTGAACAACAACAGTCATGATGACATCATAACGCCGGACATGGTTGTGCAACCGAGCGGGATACGCCCAAATGTTTGGAGCAGAAGCAATGATGATTTAAGTATACACTACCTAAAGTATGTACATCCCATAGCTTCCACAGACGAGACTTCTAAATTAAGTTGCCCTTGTCGAGAACCTAAAGCAACTAAACGACTAATCGATAGTATTCAAAGGGACAACCGAGATCGAATCTGCCAGGTGTGGAGAACGACCTCTGCCGGAACCGCATGTCACTGTGCACGGATTGCAGTTGACCATGAGTGGCCTGGGGAAACACCAACCCCGACAGTAATTACTCGTATCAGTGTGCACGGGGTGGACAAATGAAAATGCAATTAGGAGAAACCTATCAAAATTTAAACAATGGGCCATGTAACAAGCAGACGTTATGTGTAGGCTTAGGTCCGGGTGAAATCACGTGTGCTATGTGTAGTAAGGATTATCATGCTGAATGCCTTTGCGTGGAGGAATATGCGCCCACTGACAGGCAGGGAGAAATATTATGCCAAGAATGTACGTAGGGTATTTTACAGACACCTCGCAGGTGAATTGATTTTATAACTTGGAAATAGTTCAACCCATGCAGGTGTCATCAGGTGTGCATAGGAGGGCAGACAGAAACCACGACGTGCGACCAATGCGGCATAATCACACACTGGCAATGTGCAGTTGACACGGAAATCGTGAATACAATATCTGGTAGATTCCAATACGGGCAATGCATAAACGCACAATGAACTGCAAATTCCCTGCAAACCCCGAACAGCGAAGAGGACAGTAAAAACAGAGCCCAATAGCATACTCCACAGAAGTGGGAGTAGTAGGAGTCAGCAGAGAAAATCCCGACGAACTGAATTTTGGAACGAGTAGAGGTATACCGAGGGTACTCAACCGTACAGATGAAAGCAAGGTTTAACTGGTGTATACAAGAAATATGACACAGAATAAATTTCAAACATTCCCAACACATTCCGGAGCAACTAATGAGGATCCACAGGTTTTCCGTCGGGATTGCAGTGGGCGACTAGGAAGGTACCAGACATGCCAGCAAGAATGGGCACAGTGCAAAGGGGAGCAAACACATGGGGAATTACGGACATGGTGTTGATCGATAAAACATTATGACATGGAATGGGAGGAATTTTCGAAAGCATTCGAATGTCGATTCACGAATACCTTCTCGTCATTGCAACCGCAAAGTAGGGTGGTACTGGACGCACAGGGACCAAATGAGAGTTTTAAGGCCTTTGCAACATGCACATGCACATGCAAGACATTGAGGTTTCGGAAGTAGTAGCATCCACCGTGTGCCAGTTGTATTGGCACAGTTTAAATTTTTTTTGGTTACTATTAATTTGATAAGTTCTTCATTAGTTACTTCTTCACCAAAACTTATTGGTTTAATTTAAACCTGCTCCAGTTATACTTATTTGATTTGTTTATACTATTCAAAAAGTAAAACATTGAGCATGTATTTAAATAGTTTTACTATTGCCCTGGTCTTGTTAACATGAAGAGGCAAATTACTTGAAGTAAATTTAAATAATTTTACTATATGATATGTCTACGTTGTGTCCAAAACTAAATTCTACTTAATATTTTAATGAGTATTTATTACTTGCAAGATGCAAATATAATTTAAAGTAACCTAATGTAATAATTGTTAGTTATCTCTGTTTTATACATCTTTATAAATATTGTGTTACGTATCGATTAGTCACACCAGACTGGAGTTCTGAGCGCGATCAATTTCATATATATTCCTGCTCACGAGGTTATTGCCTCCTTGTTGAACTTAACCATACAGCATGTAGTTGTTCTACGAATATTTATCTACTTCTGAACTTTCTTCTTTCCATGCAATTGGTAATTTCACCCACCGATAAGGGTAAGTTAAACTGTTGGTGTTTTTTTGCCCTTCCGTGTTATTTTTTTTTGTGTGCCGAGCCACATTTTTTTTCTTTGATATATCTTGTAGAGGTGCATGTGGTGGAGTTTCTTTCTTCGATGCAGTAGATCGTGGCCAATATCCCTTCTGGGATGATTTATTCACAGCCTTTCTTGGTTTCTTCTTGTGTGCTGCTTCTTGGCCTACGCAGCAGACGAAATTTTGATTCTCTCCAGCACCAAGTAAAATCGAACAATTTTGTTCGCATGCCAAGTGCTCCAAGCTTACAGCTCTCATTAACATGAACTGTTCATAGACTGATTTAACTAAATTTTTCTTAACATTTTTAACTAATTAATATGATCGTGTTTTCTTTGGGACTATAACGCATGTAACCTACAAAATTTAGAAAACTTCTTGTGGCCTGATGGCTAATACTTGCAAACAGGTACCCGAAGGTGATTTCACTTGCTGTCTTCCTGAAAATATAATTATTTGTTTTAAAGTAACTTGATTTGAAAATAGAAGGCATTAGTTGTGAAAGATATTAAATACTCAAGATCCTTTGATATTTAAATTAATTATTAAAATATTTATTTTACTCATATAAAATGCTCAAGTATATATGCTTTTCTGTATGCCAGATTATATATATATATATATATATATATATATATATATATATATATATATATATATATATATATATATATATATATATATATATATATATATATATATATATATATATACTGAGATTTTGTCATTGTACTATTTTTATTTACTGAAATTTTCTCCTCTTAAAATATAAGTACACTGGTGTGGTTTATATATATTTAACCATTGTTCTATGTGGATAACAAAAGAAAATGACAACCAATAAACCATTTTATTGATAAAATAATATTTCTACAAATCAGTTTTTGTAAAGACCGGAGCACGTCTTTAACTTAAGATTTGGAAACACTACTACAACAGGAATCGATCCACCCTTCCACGTGTATCATTCTTGTGTCGTGATGAGAGTACCTATCGGTGCTGGAATCAACTACACGAGCGTGTTACAGAACAACTGTTAGGCCCGAATGCAAGTTGGCCATGGCACCGCTAATCCATGGAAGCATTGAGTCTTTTATCTTCTCCACAGCTCTGCTAGATCAAGCAGAACGAGAACACCTGGCATTACAGCACGCACTGCAAGGAGCAACATTCAATCGAGGGCCAGACCCCTCTCAGATGCAACAAACAATGGCAACGGGCAATTTGAATCAGGACAGGTATGGCAACCAGTCCCAATCTCTCAAGAATGTATGGCATGGCTGAGATACTGGTACCACACCTGCATCCCCTGGTTAGAGGGGGGATGGGCTGCCAGGACAGAGAAGAGGACAAGAGCAAATTCCAACATGCAGGTTCTGCCCAGGAGGCCAGCAAAAGCAGTGGTACAGTGCTAGACCTACCATTAAGGAGGGGTTCAAGCGAAGATAAAGGTTGGAAAGGAACCCGCAGGAAACTAGGTAGGGGGGTGAATGAACCAGACGTTAACCACTCCACCATCGGCAAGAGAAAACAAGAGAGTGCGACAGCGACATCTAAAAGGAGCAGGCAAGGGGCGAAGACACCACAGCAAATCATCCTGCAGCAGTTCGAAGAGGCAACACATAGAATGATATGGATTCCTGTCCTACTGAATGAAAAAAAAGTGCTTGGCACTAGTCAACACAGCAGCATCACACAACTTTGTGAGAGCCGAGTTTGGGGATGAGAGAGTTTTGAATCCTTGTAACGGTGCTGGAAAATATCAACATACCGAGTTCAGTATCCAGCTATCTACCACCTGAGAATTCTCAGCTACCAGGGTTATGAAGACTTACCAGTATGCTGTCCGCTTCGATGGCAAGCAAGGAGCTGATGGGCAGTGTGTCTGCCTTGCGCGACTTCAGCCCAATACAGGAAATAAAACTATACTTGTGGTTTGTTCATTTCTCGCAATTTTGTGGCTAAAAACTCTGCGGTATCAATGGGATTGGATAAACCTTTGTTTTTAAACTCTGCTGAATATCTAGAGCTTTGTATGACAGTTGGTGAGAGCTGTGGTCACTGACATGGAGTGAGTTTCCTCTGGGTGCTCCTATTTCTGTGAAGGCAGATTCCTGCGCGACTCTGCTGTCATCCCATTCTGTACTTGTAATTTATTTTGCAAATGAGTATCAAAATTGTGAGAAGTCTTTTTTGGGGATTATAGTATATTTGTGTGTTTTTTTAACCCAAATGGCTTTTACAAGTGGATTGCGTACGAATTGGATTCAGTCCCTGTCAAAAACTCCATGAATGGCAACTCTGTGTCAGGCGAACATAGACTTTACCGAGGCAGAAAATTTGGACACGCTTCGCCAGCTCATGCGTGCGGTCGTGAATAAGAAAGGTGCAATTGCGGGTGAAAAGAGTGAGTCCGTACCAGTTTTGTTCAAAGTTTTAAAAGCTATTCCTCCTGGAATAGATGTAAAAATACCTAGGTTGAAAAATAGTAGTTGGGTTCATGTTGTGGATTTTCTAGTGGCATTGTCTAATATTTTCGACATAGATTTGTGTGAGCCATTTATCATATATTCTGCTGCTTTGCTCAACGTTCTGGATAGTTTGCATTCAGTATTTAGTGAAGCCAAAGCTAACAAATGGGGTCTTCAAGTCTTATGTAGTAATTTATTACAGACCATTGGTACCCCTGTCGCTATTTCCCGTTTGCGTATGACTATTTTGGAAAAATGCCAAACTCCTGTACAGACTGTGGTAGAGTTCATGAAGCAAGTTATGCAGTTAGTTTCTGTGTCAGGTAGCCCTTGTGATGAGGCATATTTAACTTAGGTCATTTTCTTTAATCTCTTACCAGGTAATAATAGTTTTTTCTTTTGTACTAAAACCTCAAAACTTAAAAGAAATGTTAACTTTAGTTTCTAAAGTTGAATTAACAATTGGTGATTGTTATCAAAGGTGTGAAGTAGTGGTGACCAAGCCTAAAGCACAGTGCAAATATTGTTCACATACGAACAATCCGAGCGAAAAGTGTTTCTTTAAAGACCGCAAGGCTAGGGAACAGAAAGAACACGTGACGAGTATAGGGCAAAATGGAGGTAAACTGCACGTTGAAAGAGATGAAAGTAGTAACATCCAAGCGCGATGCGTATACACAGGCGAGTGGAGTAAATAGGGCAAGTCAAGGTGACAAGGGAAAATTGAAGACGAAGACCATTTACAATATGCTTGTCTGTATAAAAATAAACCTACAGGGGTAGGCAGTGTGAATCAGTACTCTTCTAGGAAACCAAATCTGGGCTTATTATATGTGACTTTGCAAATGGGTGTTTCATATGTCAATGCCTTAATTGATTCAGGTGCGATGTCGTCTTTGATGAGTCATGAAATGTGCAACCAGATAATGCATGACAATGTGGTCGGAACTGTGAAAATTACGCAAAATGGGGGTACCGTATTTTCGCTTGCTAATGGCGGTTTGATTAGTTCACAGGCAGTTGCTACCATAAAAATTAATTTGGATTGTTTTTCTAGTTAGGTAAACTTTCAGTTGTTTAAAGACTTGTTGTATGCCATCATACTTGGTATTGGTTTTCTAGGGAAGAGACAGTGCTGTGTGGATGTGAAAAAGAAATGTTTGTGTTTTAGTTCTTCTCCTGAGTCTCCTATTCATTTACAGAATAAGCCATCTTACTGTAGGAAAGTGCAGATGGTAAAATGAGACGAGCCGTTGGATGCAGAAATTGAAAATATAAAAACTGAGTTTAGTAATGTGATAACTGCCACAGTAGGTCACTACACCTAAACCCCAATAGTTTTGAAACTGCCAGAATAATGAACCTGTATTTTCGGTTCCGCATAGAGTTCCTCATGCAAAGAAATATATAAAATAATGGCCCTATTATGTTTTAAGTGCCCCTGCAGGCTTACGTGTAACACTTGTTTTTTCTTTATTTTCATTCTTCATGTGTTCTATCCCCATGTCACCTCAGCCAATGTGTTACACGTATTAAAGGTTTTTTTTTGTGTTTTCTTGTTTATGCAGGAATTATGAATATGTAATCAATGTGCATATGTATTTTGTAAGAGATTGAAGTGTAAGAAAGTAGTCGGATGAGCTGACCGACAGGGTCGCTTTTCGCACGCTTGGGTGGCACATCAACATTTTATAACCAATCATTCACTGCAATAGACTATTTAATTTCCGGAACCTCATGTGTTTTTAGCCGCCCAAGTCTTCTCTGCTCCTCACCTTCGCCCAGAATAGCGTTGCCAGGGAAGGTTTTATTGTCTCATATTAATAAATAGTGTCCACATGCCTTTTTGTAATCAGTGTTACCTTGCCAGCAGATTAAGCCCAGCGCAACGTGTAAGTTTGCTTCTTGGAGGAGCATGTTAAATAAAACCCAATGAATAAACATGAAGTGTTTGCATTTTCATTTGGGTCGCCTAAGGGCTATAGGGACGCAGGCCCACATCTTACCTACCTTTTCATTGAAGTGTACTGTGTAAGTGTATTATAATGTATTTCAGTGTTTTATATTTGTATACTTAAATATGGGTGTGAGATGCCGCCCAGAGATATCATTACGTAGAACACAGAGTACAAGTGATGCATTTTCTTCCATTATGACTGTTGGAGCACTGGGAGGACACCCTCCATTGGCCATCGGCACACGACCCGGAGGATAGGAATCTGCTCTACTGTAGCTAGTTGGTATTGCCACTGAAATACCAGGGGGCCTATAATCGATCAGCAGAAGGTTTGGTGAGAAAACTACGGAACATTGCCTGTCCCACTCCCAACCTTAAAACAACACTATTTTGCTCCACTACCTTGCTGTCATGGTGTTACAAATGGTAAGTCTGCAACCATTGATTAACTTCATATTGTAACAAAGTATGCGATACAGTGGTAATATATATACCGAACTGCTTGGTGACTCTTCAGGCTCTCTTGCTGTTCCTGATGCTAATGGTGTTTCAGATGGTGAGTCTTCAACCAATGATGCCATCTTCGTATTGTAGCAGAGTATACTATCATAGTAGATGAATGTAGTCTTAACTATCCACTTTCCACAATTCTCGCCGACATACTGATGTCTGCTTTTAGATGATGTATGCTTATATACTGTTCACACTGTAGGCTAGTTTCCGTTGCTCATCTCGGGCTGTCTCGGTAGATGACTGTTGGGCTGAAATACGTTACCTTATCCAGCCATTCGCTGTCTAGCCTTTGAAGTTGGTAATTCGACCTCTCAACTTCTTTATACTCGTTCATCTTTCCGTGTTAAAGTTGCATTTTTATTTTTTTCTGTTTCTGCTGTCTGCTCTCTCCTGGTGTGCCTTACACCAGCTCCTGGTGTTTCAGTAACAGTAGAACTACCTTGACAGCCAACAATCCCTTCATCCTGTTGCAGGTTGGTGTTCATAGATGGATTTCGTGCGAGAAGGTATTCTTTAGGCATGCTATCAATATGTACGATGTCGTGCATTATAGCATTTACTAAAGGTCTTTCCACACTGGTAATGTTGATACCGTAATGCTTGTGAGGGCTCCTTGCTGTTGTCGATACCGGTGGTGTCAGTCTTCAACCGACAATTCCCTCTGTAGGTGAATGTAATGATTTGCTTCCCGCCACACTCGACAATAAAGTGCTTGACGGTCGGTGTTGGCTGGACCATGAGGAAACATAATTAATGTGGATAGGAACTGTACTTTTCTGTGACTTGCCAGGGTAGGGTGCCAGCTCATGGTGAATGATGCAAATATTCTCAGGGTTGTGTGTCCGATGCCTGTTCGCTGTTCCTCATGTCCTCCATCTCTGATAATATTACCAGTCTTGATGAAATCTCCACCAGTCATGTACTACATCCAGATTGCCTAGTCTAGTAAGGGCTGTTGGCCTCCCTTATATGCCAGTTCACTCCCGATGTGTTGTTGTGGCCACCCAACATCATGATTGAATATATGTGATAAATATAATTCAGCATGAAAACAGGTTATGTAGACAAGAAGCAGCTAGTGCAATAATAATGCAGGCCTTACCTTTATATTGATTTATTGCATATCATTCCCAATTGGGCAATCACATGTTACAAAATGCCATTATAGCCAGAGGGGACCTTAAGCTGACAAAGTGGCCATAGGGCTTACATGGTTAAGGATGATTTACATCTCGGCTGTATACAAAGTGTAACAAGAGTTAGACGACTTTACTCCGGGCGAGCAAAAAAAATTGATGCTGGTAAATTAATTTAAAATGACAGAATTACATTATAATTGTAATGTGAGGAAGGTGGCATTACGTGACAAAGCCCCTGTTGGGCATAGCCATATGACGTTACTAGGCTGGACCATCGAGGAGAAAATGGTTATTTGTATGGGATTTAAAAATACTAACATAGTTGTCTGGGGGCGGCAGATTTCTCAGTGGAGAGCACAAGTAGAGATGGGTCATGTGGCCGACGGCCTATATGCGGCCCTCTCGATATCCGACGTCTCCTTGCAGAAGTTGTACAAAGTTGTGAACGTTGTCCCTTGATATAACGAAAATGCCTGGTCTAGTGAGAGTTATTAGACATAGTCTCATACACTTGTACTCACCCCCGGGCTGTTATAGGCTGCCTTATGCCTTAAGTAAAATACATATTGCGATTTAAATGGCCATGAAGTGGCTGGTGAAATAAATAACAACCCTTCAAATTCATGTGATTTGCTTATTACAATTTACCTTCAAAGAAGCACTGATACAATTTGCCCTGTTAAAGTAGGGTGCTCCCTATAGCTGCAAAAAGGTTGCAAAGTACCTACATAAATATGACGTGAGTTATGTCCCGGCCATTAAAAGAAGGACCGGAGTGAGATGGCTCACTCCTCTGGCTAAAACAAAATAAAGGTTTCTGAAATTATATTAAATTATTGAAGACTACATGGCAGGTACAATTGGTGAAGTGCCCGACTAGGACATATTACACACATCCATCAGCCATGGCTCTACTATCTATCATGGCAGGAGGATTCCTGATTCCTGGCGCCAACTTCCGCCACTGTGTCACGTGATCAACAACTTATTCTAACTCAATATTTAAATGAGATTAAGTGAATGAACATGTCCCAAGATGAATATGACACACATAAAACATAACACTATAAGACACAATTGAATTTTAAGAGAAAAATAAATTTATAAAAATGTAACACAAACTTACCATGCAAGGCACCCTAACCTCAATCTGGTGCCTTACTGTTTTCCCGTGCATGACCGTGCTCACGCCGGGATTACTCTACATTTATGTACAAAATATTTATTTACTACACTCAACATACTAAAATTATCTAACATGGCAAAATTTACATAAAAAGAAAGGTTATAAATATTGGACGGCTTTTTGGCACTTGGCCAATACATTATGTCACTGGGCTTTGCGGTTTGCAATTCATGTAACGTGAATACTGGCTCTGTATCATATTGTACTGTTCGTGGTACCTACTGTTCAGTTTGCAAATATTTATGGAACTAAGAAAAAAAATTCAGCGCATTTAATAAAACAAATTGGAAAAACCTTAAGTGAATATGTCATGTTTATAGTGTCTTACACATGGCAATGTGCTTTGTTTACATTTGTGCCATCTGTGGAAGTCAACATACTTCACACAAATAAATACACAACAAATATGGAATACTATTAAAACCCTCAAATATGATTAAAAACACATAACACTGAATTGCACAGCCGATATTCAGATTAACACAATGTAACATTTGTTCCATATACATCTCACTGGTACACACGGTGCGGCATGTTCGATACCACATGGTCACATTATGTAAACAAATAATATTAAATTTAAAATGGTCAAGAAAAATTACATTAAATTACTTCTACACTTTTTAGTACTTAAAGAATAATAAAACAAAGCAAAAACACAATAGCGCCTCGAAAGAAACATTAATACAAATCACTAAGTACATATACACAGCACGCCAATATTCTATCCACACTAAATCGCACACAAGTCACACTGGGTGTACTCACATGTTGACAGTGGCGATGAGTTGGCTTGGCGGGTTTCTCCCCAGTCATGGTGAACAGTCTAGGAGTCAGAACTTGGCACATGTTAATTTGTAGAATAAAAGTTTATGTTCCCTGAGCACTAAGATGCGATCGTCACCTCACAAGACCTAGGACGCTACTGATGCTACCTTTGGTGCGGAGCTCACTCGTTGGCCGAGAATTTCATAGGTGAAATCACGTGACATGATTAATACATGATGACATTAATTTAATTAAATGAGATGGACACTGCAATGCCGATGGGATCAGAACACTTGAAAACCCTTATTAGGAAAACAACCATGTAGGTACATAAATAAATATAAAAATTATTATTCTAATTTCAACCACTTCAAGTTACCGTGGCCACATAACATCACTTTGCACTAGTGGAGCAATAATTCTTTATAGGCTTTCCCTCTCAAAGTATATTATGACCTTGCATAATTTACTGGATGCAAATTATGTGAGTTCATCTTTCTGTTCATAAAAAATCTGGTAAAGTCCGTTCACGATAAAATGAGCACTTTCGAAATCAACCTAAGAAAAAATTCACTGCCCCTGCCTGCATATATTTTAACGGGCGCACTGAGTACCATGACCCAGTAAAGTTAGTAATGATAGATGGAAATTATTTCCATATCTTAACATCAAATAAAAAGTGTTAAGTAACAATTTATGATATCTTCAAATTTTTCTTTCGATTTCTGTTTTTTTATAATGCATCAAAGAGTAAAAGTAACCAGAATTGCCAAATATCGACTTTTCTAATAATTTCATAGTTTCACATGACTGACTCACGAATAAAATGGTGAGGCCCATAGCAATGTTAATTTTTCATAAGGCATGGGAATACGCAATTTGCATACAAGTAGATCTAAAGCAGGACTTAAAAAAATTCTCACTTTACCGTGACTAGCCTATAACATATTTACTATTATATGTGGCCAACTTGTCACATAGCTTTGTACACCAGTTCACCTTAGCGCATGGTTGCGAAACTTCAACCAAAAGGGCAGTACTATAATATAGTATGTACTGGATAGAAATGCCTGATATTCTAAACTCTCTGAAAAATACTCAAATGCATAAAAACCTACATAAATAATTATAAGAAATATTTATATACAACATGTGTGTCACAATTACCCTGCATGTGGCCCTCTGTATTCTCAAACTAGATGGTGCCTCAACGTGTCAAACACTTAAAATAAAAATACACAACACTAATGCAGATAAAACTAAAATTAAAATAATACACAGAACACTGGGAGACATCTGGTTGTCCTACGTCCTAAGCCAAGAGCGTGGCAAGGCCGGATTTGCACAATGACCTAGCAAAATCCACAGAATACCAAATGGGAAAAAACGGCATACAAAAGAACCAATCATTTATGCAATTTAAGAATGGATTAATTAATTGTAAACACCTTATAACAGAAACAAAGAAGTGTGGCGGTTCTCTTTATTTTGGTTAAGTTTTCTTTCAATTCTTTTCATTTGTTGTCCATTTTATATGTGGAATAGCAAACATAAACTTCCTTACCCCTAAAATCAAAATTGATTAAAATTTCCATAAAACACCAAGTTAACATAAAAATGAGTAAAATTGAAATATTTGTTTACAGATACATAACTTCGCTTCTACCCAGCTATTACTTTGATTTATCACAATTAGATATGGGTAATATTTATGCAAATAACTGGCCATTTAGCAATACCAGAAGGCCATCACAATTTACACTGGGCAAATTATCCCAAAATATAATCATACAAAATGGCGAATATATTCTCTTTTAACTACAGTTACTTGGGACTTTTAAAGAATTAATCTTATTCAAAATTGTAACACATGTTACTTTACTGGTTCTGAATCAATGAACAAATTTTAACCTCAAAATTTTACGCAGTATTGTAGCTTCATCTGCTTGCAACCCCAAGTGGATAGGAGCAACTGCTGACAATCCGCAGCTTTAACTCCTGCAAGCAAATGCTAGTATGTAAAGACTTCTCCAACCTCGTAAAGTATTTCATTTGTGTAGAAATATTCTAAAAACAGCAAAGTCTTGAATATAGACTACCATGGACGTACCAGGTTTAACTTGATTACAAAAGTTGACCACCTCAATAAGGCATAACTTGGTTTCAAAATGTTAAGACCAACTTTCATAATAATTATCTTGATCACAGGCATTTACAACCATAATTTTCATTCTAGTATTACTTGGTCACATGTTTTTGGAAGGGTGAACAATCTGGTTACAGAAGGTAACATTACATTACACCCATTATCAAATTTCGGATAAGATACCAACATTCTGCTATTATTTTAAAAGAGTTTAGAAATTCTCGCCACCATGGCCCTCGTCTAACGCCAAATGATGTGAAGATCCTATTAGCTTGAGGAGCCTACATTTTGTGTATCAAATCAAGATTACTTCTTATCTGGTAGAAGTATGTCCTCTCGAGGCCGCTGACTGACCCCGAACGAAGCATGTACAGGGATTATATACATATTTCTGCCACATGGCGCCACCAATCACAGTAACGAACGTTATTTTCCTCAGAAATTAACATGATTCCAAGAAATACATGGTGTTTTCAATTATTACTATCGGGGTCACGATATTACGACCAATGGCGGTCGATGTTATCAAATAAGGTGAACCGATGCAGCGGAGACCTATTTCCCTTAAGGAGTCTACATAATTGAAAAAAACCACCAATAATATTCAGATACGAAAACACACTAGCAACATGTTGACCAAGTGACCATAATTGGCATAACCATACACCACAGTTTCGGACTGCGCGTGCACAGGTGTTAGCAGTTCTCAGCGCCTGCCGCCGAAGGTGCTACTCCCAGGTGGTGAACAGTCGCAATGCCTTCCATTACACAGTTGTCTGCCAAGGCTGGTTGCTGTTGCGCATGGAGAAATGGCACATACATTAAAACACATTTTCCTGTTACCCCAGGTCTTCCAATGTCTTTTAAAGATAATGTGAATGTGGAGAGAACATTGCAGGTTAATATTTTAATAATTTAAAGCCATATTAGAGGTTTTTAGCACCAAAACCAGCACGTTTAATTGTTCGTGTCGTCGGGCATTTCGCCGAAACAAAATGTCAGGAAACCTAACACTGTTTTTAATTGAATGGGTGATTGGCGAGGTGGTCCAGCCTGCTGATTAATTAGTTCATTATTAATTATTCGAGGGCGATTGGCGACGTGGTCCAGCCTGTCACAGACTATTTGTCTCGTACTTACAAGATAGGTTGGATGGCATAGGGAAAATAAAACAATGATGACATAATACATGGCACATAAATAAATAACCCAGAAACACAACATTCAAAAAGTAAACACAAGTAATGGTGTGCATCTCTGATGTGCATGATGTATTTTAGGTTATGCTGCGATTACATATCCGGATTAAATATGCATGTGGTATTTTCCTTGTGTGCACGCGTGCACGTTGCAGAACACACACAAGGCAAGTTGCACTGAATAATATGTTACACTGACAAGATTATTACCCTAAACAGAACACTGACAGGTGGCACTGCAGAAATAAGTACACAAACAATAACATGGCGAACACACAGTACACTTAATCATGATTCCCTAACAATTTAAAGAGGCCATGAAAACACACTTTCTACACTTCCTTGCCCTATGCCTCACATAAACACACGCACATGTGGCACTAGCTCGTTGAAACCAGCTCTGCTCCGTAGCATTGTTGTGTGCTCTGACATGTTGGCTGGCATGTTGTTGTGAGTAGTGTCATGCCAAGGTGCTGTCGACGTCATTCTTTTTTCACTACATGGTGACAGTTAATTTATCGGGTTTTCACAGTGTATGTGACCTACTTGTTATGTATGACTGGTAGGCTGCAAATATTTTATGACGGTGAGTATGTGGTCATGTATGACAAATAATTTTTTGTTGGTTCATTGCATGATGTGTTCGTTACTTACTTGTATATAACACAAACACACAACCTTTTTATTTATAACAGTTTTCGTTTCGTGCACTCTAGCAGGCGACTGGAGAAACTGGTATGGTGAGTGCAAGCAGCTGTCGGTAGTGTTAGATATTGATGTCATAAGTTGGCAGCCCTGCAGACGGGCTGGTGTATCAAGATGGCGACTGCTAAACATGCAACGTTGTGCGTACAAGCAAGTAATACAGAATAAAGTTGTTGTAACCTTGGAACTGTCAATTATTCTTACTATACATAGCACGGTGTCAGGTATGGGGCATATTTTCCCATGTTGAGTGTTTAACGCTTTTTGTTCCATAGCAGAATTAAGATGAATAAGTTCGTGAAACTACCAGATCAACTCGTCGCTGAAGGTAACCTAGACCAGAACTCGACACTGTGGAAGCAAAAGTTCAAGTTGTATTTACAGGTCTTAAAATAAACGATGATACAGAAATCCCTCGAGTCTCGTTGCTACTCAACACTATTGGTGATAAAGGGCTAGACACATACAATTCCTTTGACCTCTCTGAGACGAACTCGCAGGACTTCGCAACTGTGGTCTCAAGATTTGATCGGAGTTGTTCGCCACGGAAGAATTTTCTCTACCATAGGCCAGTCTCTTACATTAAGACAGCTGGAGGGTCATGTTGAGCAGTTTGTAAAAGACTTCAAGAATATGTAGCGAGTTTGTGAATTTGGTGCCCAGGGAGGTTTTTTGTGTCGGGACATATTAGTTGTGGGTATCATTTATACGATCATGCAGGAAAATCTCCTTCATGCGGGAGATGAGTTAACACTCGAAAATGCAATCAAAATATGTCAGTCAATTGAAGCCAGCTGTGTTCAGTTGAAGGCTATGCAAAGTGTGTCGGCCAGTGTAGATGCAAGCAAGTCAACAGACATGCTCGCAATTCGAGTGAATCAATATGTTGACAGAAAGAGTTATAGAGTACCTGAACTGAAGCGTAAGTGTGGCTTTTGTGGTTACGATCATGGGCGAGATAAAACACGCCCAGCATTAAACAAAACATGCATTAGATGTCGCCATAAGAATCATTTTGCAGCAGTGTGTAAGAGTTCACCAGTCAAAGAGTCAGTGAGTATTAGTAAACAAAACAAACAGCCTGGATCACACCAAGCTCACACAGTGTCGTCTAACGAACAGTCACACTTGCAGCAGGTTGACACAGTCTCGGAGCCTAGTGATTATCTGTATGTAGCAGAAGTTGGTAGCCCTACCTCACTGGACAAACTGTCATGGTCGGAACCCATCATGTTTTCTTCCAAGGTCGTTCATTTTAAGCTTGACACAGCTGCGCAAGTGAACACTAATTCGCTTACATTGCTCCATGAATTGGGGGTCAGTACCACCAACATTCAGAAGAAGGGCTCATCCTCGTGAGCTTACGGAGAGTTCGCGGTACCTCATGTGGGGTATGTGTCATTGCCCTGCATGATCCGCAACACTGAACTTTAGCTACAGTTTGAGGTTGTAGATGTCCCCCAAGCGGTGCCGCTCCTGGGTTTTGAAGCATGCAGTGACCTGCAATTGGTGCAACACGTCAGTGCCTGGATCACCAGGCAGTATCCAGTAAGTAGGAGTTACAGCAAGAGTTTCAGGATGTGTTTTCAGGTTTGGGAAAATTTCCTGGTGTGCCACTTTCTGTTCACGTTGACCCTATGGTGACCCCTGTAGCCAACTTTTGTCGCAGGGTTCCTCGAAGTCTTTTTATGAGACTGAAATTAGCTTTAATAACATTAGAAAGGTCAGGGGTAATTTCCAAAGTAACCAGACCTACTTCCTGGGTCAGTAATCTGGTTATTGTAGAGAAACCAAGTGGTGACCTAAGATTGTGTTTAGATCTGAATAATCTTAACAAGGCCATACAGCATGAAATACACCCAATTCCTTCACCAGAGGATCTTGTGTCTAGGCTAGGAGGGTACAAATACAATGCTACATGTGACCTGTCTAATTATACGGTATATACTGGCTCCTCGTGATGAGGCCAGCTCTGAGCTTTGTTGTTTTGTTTCTCTGTTTGGTAGGTACAAATTCAATTGTCTGCCATTTGGTCTCAGCTATGCCCCTGAAATTTTTCAGAGGAAGACAATTGAAATTTTTGGTTATATTAAAGAGGTAGAAATCTATTTTGATGACATCATAATAAGAGCAAATTCTCAGCCAGAGCTGGAGACTGTGGTCCGTAATGTGTCGTGTAGAGCAAGAGAGTGTAATGTGAAATTAAACAAATCTAAATTTCAATACCAGTATTCGCGTGTTAGCTATATGGGTAATGTAATTTCTGCACAAGGTATTGAACCATACAGGAAGCATGTTGAAGATTTTTTGCGAGTACCAAGGCCCACAAATAAGCAGAGTTATAACGTTTAATGGGGTTAGTAAAATATGTAGGCTGGTTCATTCCTATTCTGGATAAGGTATCTTCTCCCCTGAGGATCCTCACACACAACAATGAGCCGTGGCAGTGGTTACACAAACAGGAATCAGAAGTTGCAACCTTAAAGAGTCTTATATCTAGTGCTCCTATTCTAGGTGTATATGATGCTAACCTTGAACTTGTCTTCCAAACCGATGCCTCATCTCTCGGACTCGATGGTTGTGCATTACAAAATGGTATGCTGTGCCTTTGCCTCTAGAAGTTTAATGAGTACTGAGCAAAAGTGGGCACCTATTGAACAAGAGTTTTTAGCTGTCAAGTGGGTGTGTGAAAGGTTCCAAGAGTTTAGTTATGGGAGGCCAGTTACGGTCCATAGTGACCATAAGCAATTGGTTGTCATCATGAAAAAGGATCTTAATTCTCACTCACTCCGTCTTCAGAATATTCGGTTAAAGTTTCTGCGGTATGATGTGACCTTAGTCCACAGGCCGGGGCGTGATATGTACATTGCAGATAATCTGTCGTGAGCATCCTTAGAGAATGTGGAAATTTCAGATGACTTACAGTTAGCTGTACACTCCCTTCTAACCAACTTAGCCATGTCTGAGAAAAAAAGTGTAGTTTAAGGAAACCACAGCCAGGGATCCCCAACTCTCTGCTCTTGTAAAAGTGACAAATACCCATTACCTGACGATTGTAAGTTGTTCTGGTCGCTTAGGCACTTGTTTATTGTGGCAGATGAATTGGTGTTTGTTGGACAGAGAATTTTTGTTTCACTGGCATTAAGACCTGCCATGCTTCAGCTAATCCATTAAATTCATTTGGACATCGGTAAGTGCAATGCCAGAGCTAGAGAAGCCCTTTACTGGCACAAGATGAACGAGGACATAGAGAGGGCAGTTGGTCATTGTGAGGTATATCAGGCCTATCAAAAGGCTAACACCAAAGAGACGTTGCTGCTGTATCCGATCCCTGATCTGCCCTGGGAAAAGTTGGGGACGAGTATACTGGAATTTTCAGGGAAACGTTTTAGTCATTGTAGACTACTATTCTAAGTGGGTGGAGGTAGAATTGGGGGGGGGGGGCAAAATCAGTGGGGGAAGTAATTTAGAAGTTTGAGGACGTATTTGCTATGTTTGGCAGTCCAGACTTGGTGATATCAGACAATGTGTCCTTCAACAGTTACAAATTCAGACAGTTCAGTGAGTGCTGGAATTTTGTGGTGCAAACCACTAGTCCACACTTTCCATAGGCTAATGGGTTTGCTGAAAAGGCTGTGGGTATTGTTAAGTGCATGCTACGAAAAGTGACTGAGTGTCAAATTCCCTTATCATTGGCACTTCTCGAGTACAGTAATACTCCGATTGCGGCAATTGGGCTGTCTCCATCTCAAATGCTGTTGCTTCATCACTTAAAGTCCAAGATTCCCACTCACTCTGATTTGTTAAAACCTCACAGTCATTCAGAAGTTCCTGCCAGGCTGCGAGCTCGTCAGGACAGTCAAAAGTACTACTTCGACAGAAGTTCAAAGTCTCTTCCTGACCTCTGCCCAGGCCAATCAGTCTGAATTCAGAAAGGAAATAGGTGGACCCCAGCAGCGGTACTCAGTATATTTGATGCACCTCGTTCCTATTTTCTTAAAACACTGGATGGTACAGTGTATAGGCGCAACAGGAAGCACGTGAGATCTTCATCTACGAGTTTTGTCAATAATTGCCCCTCAGACAGTGAATCAATGTCACAAACAGGCTGTGAAAGGTTTTTAATCAGTAATTACATGGATAATAACTCGGGTCTGGCTCCGGTTGGTAGTGTTGGTGACGAAGTAGGAGACGGTTTGGTAACCACAATGAGGCCAAGTAGGGTTATCAAAAGGCCGCAATATCTGCAAGATTATGTCAGCTAAGAGGGTAATACTACCTGTCTAAAGTACAATCGATACTTGTAGTTTATGTTGAATAGACTCAATGTTGGAAGCATTATGGTGGGGTAGCCTACCACAAGTGTGAGTCATCTCAAATATTATGTTACGCTGTTAGTGTAATTTTTTAATAGTCTGTGTATTGTAATAATGCTACCTTGTTTTGTCTGTTCTTAAATTTAGTCTGTGTATTGTAATAATGATACCCTATATTCATCTCAAATATTATGTTACCCAGTTAGTGTAATTTTTTAATAGTCTGTGAATTGTAATAATGCTACCCTGTTTTGTCTGTTATTTAATTAAGGGAGATGTTACATATTGATGTCATAAGTTGACAGCCCTACAGACCGGCTGGTGTAACAATATGGCGACTGCTAAATGTGCCACATCATGTGTACAAGCAAGTAACAGATAATAAAGTTGCTGTAACCTTGGAACTGTCTACTATTCTTACTAGTCATATAACAGGTAGGGACATGAGTTCGAGACTTGCTGCATTCTACATGTTATCACTATGGGCAAACACAACATCGCAGTTATCACAGTGGAATGGCTGGGCTGAACATGCATTGCTGGCTGCATATTTGTTGGACAGAAACTGCCTGTACACACATACATTGAAGGTTCGAGAGCAGGCAGGGTCTTGAAGACAGAGTATGACTGTCTGTAACTGCAAAGGCTTGGTATATGATTAAATTTAATGCTTTGAAGGTTCGTTACACGAGCTCACACAGTAACATGAAGACTGAGTATGACTGCCTGTAATTTCAAAAATAGGGGTCGGTATACAAGCGTATACTCTTTATATTTTGCATCTTTTAAAAGCAGAGTACATACATAGTTGTCGCGTGTGTGTGTGGCTATTGCGATACATCCTTACTTGTCATTAGAAATTCATAGGTAATTTATTTCGCAATGAGCTTCTAGAATTATAAATGTCATCTCTCTCTCCCTCGCATGACTAATGTATGTCGTTGTTTCGTATGTGCATACGGTTCTGGCACTAGATACTGTATAAATAAATTCCTCTCCTAAAGGGACATGTACTCGACTGGTCTGCTCCCCCCGCCCCCTTTTCCCGTAAACTTTCTCTCGTAGTGTTATGAACAAGCCCTTCGATTTGTAGTGTTGGTAGGTTTAGTTTTTTCACTCGATTCATACAGAAGGTGTTATGTCCAGGTCAGTTCAGTCTTGTCGAGCATCATCTAAAGTGGCATACAGCACCTCATGCATGTGATTGCAATGACTGGTATGTGGTTATAATTTTTTTATATCTGTTTGCAATTATGTGTATGTGTTGTCCTTATCATCCCACACTTCCAATCGAACATTTTTTGTCACCTAACATAAAATACAATGCTCGATGCCTGCACACATGTTGTTAAATGCTTATAAGTGATGGTTTAAATATATATGTTGTTTCGTATGTGCTTATACTTATACCATATCTTCACTGGTTCAGAAATGGCAGCCAAATATGCTTATAAGTAGACATAGGGTAAAATTGATCACTACGACCCTTCTCATAGTACTAGGTGATGCCTAAGTTATGAATTTGACAGTTGTATCACAAATGGTTCGGAAATTATGGCCAACTATGCTTATTAGTAGTGATAGGGTATACTACCCTACAACCTTTTTTGTCATCATGAATGATGCCTATGTTATGAATTTGACAACTACATCTTAAATGGTTCAGAAATTACAGCCAATGATGCTTATAAGTAGACATAGAGTATACTTGCCCCTGCATCCCTTATAGACATCAGTGGCGTTGCCTATGTTAGAAATATGGTGGTTGTATCTCAAATGGTTTGGAAATTACAGCAACTATGCTTATAAATAGACACAGGGCATATTTGACCCTACGACACTTCTTGTCGCCCTGGGGATGCCTATGTTATGAATTTGACAGTTCTGCTTCAAATGGTTCACAAATTATGGCCAAATATGCTTATAAGTAGTCATAGGGTCTACTTGACACTAAGATCTTTCTCGTGATTGTGAGTGATGCTTATTTTATGAATTTCACAACTATATCTTAGACAGTTCGTAAATAGCTAACTATGCTTATAAGTAGACACAGGGTCTACCTGGCCCTTCTACACTTCTCTTCATCATGTGTGATGCCTATGTTAATAATATAGTAGTTGTATCTAAAATGGTTCGGAAATTACAGCCAGCTATGCTTATAAGCATACATAGGGTCTACTTGACACTACGACACTGCTAGTTGTCGGGTTTGATGTCTATGCTATGAATTTGGTAGTTGTATCTCAAATGGTTCGGGAATTACATACAACTATGCTTATAAGTAGACATATTGTCTACTTGGCCCTTCTGACTTCTCGTTGTCGGGGGTGATATCGTGTTATGAATTTAGTTGTTTTATCTCCAACTGTTCAGAAGTTACACCCCACTATGCTTATGCATAATCATAGGCTATACTTAATTTTTTAGGCAGTGCATCGACAGCCATTTTGCTAGACAGTGCATTGGACATAATTTTGCCAGTGTAGGGTGGCTCAAGCTAGGTGTGCAGCCAACCAGCTCTGGATAGCTTCGTGCTGGAGTCACGACCATAACACTGCCCCCTCCTCAAGTATGTTCGAACAGTCCACCAGGCAGTGCTACCAATTTGCTTAGTCAGCACGACTTCCAAGTTAGCAGACCAGATGTATAAAGCAGGAAGTTCTGATTAAAAATCTCTACCTCATCCACCACCAGGCACCATATGCCTTGGGGTGGCTTCGGGCTGGGAACATGACCATAACACTGCCCCCTGCTCAAGTTGGTTCGAGCACTCCACCAGGCAGTGCTACCATTTTACTAGTCAGCACGACTTCCAAGTTGGAGGACTGTATTGATAGATCAACATCTCTGCATGTGCTGGCTTTGGGCTGGTGACGTGGTCGTAATACTGTGCCACTCAAGTCTGTTAGAACACTCCACTATTTTTTTCTATGCAGGGCCACCATTTTTATAGACAGTGCTGCCACTTTGCCCATGTTGGGTGGATTCGGGCCAGGGAAGTGGTCATTACACTGCCCCCTCCTCAAGTCTGTTAGAACACTCCACCATTTTTGCTAGACAGTGACGCCTTTTTGCTAGACAGTGCCACCATTTTGCCAGTTTTGAGTGGCATGGGGCTGGGGATACAGCCTACATTTTGCTGGTTAGTGGTTGGAGGGCTTTGATATGGCCGCCATTTGGTTGGTCAGTGGTTAAAGGGCTTTGATGCCATTTTTGTTGGTCAGTGGTTGAAGGGCTTTGGTGCCATTTTGTTGGTCAGTGGTTGAAGAGCTTTGGTGCCATTTTGTTGGTCAGTGGTTTTGCTGGAGGGGCTGCCATTTTTGCTAGGTTGTGTGACTTCTGGTTTGGATAGGTAGTGCCCCCATTTTGCTAGACAGTACTACTTTTAAGATGGCAGACCAGATTGACAGAGCAGGAAGTTCTGCATTAGCCACAATTATGCTAGTCAGCACGATTACCAAGATGTCAGACTGTACTGACAGAGCAGGAAGTTCTGCATTGTTCATAATTTTGGCTTGATGCAATAATGTTAGGTAGTGCGACATCTAAGATTGCGGAACAGATTGAGAGAGTAGGAAGTTATCGTCCCAGGAACAAATTTGAGCAGGGGGCACTGTTACAGAATGCTAGAGCAGGAAGTAGAGACATTCAGTAAGATGGAAGTTTCCAGACATGTTTGACTGGCCTGGCTAACGAAATGGCGACTATCAGCATACTGGTCGACAAAATTGCCGCCACTGGCTTACTGGCCACCAAAATGGTCGCCTGTTGTAAAATCGCCGACTTCCAATGTGGCAGACCAGATTGACAGAACAGGAAGTTCTGCATTGGCAATCATTTTGCTAGGTAGTGCATTGGCAGTCATTCTTCTAGACAGTGCCACTTCCAAGATGGTGGTCTGAATTGACAGAGCAGGAAGTTTTTAATTGACTGCAATTTTGCTAGTCAGTATCGGCATTTTGCTAGCCAGTGCCATATTAGCCATTTTGGTATGTATTTGTGCAAACATGTCATCTGATCAGATTGACAGAGCAGGAAGTTCTGATCCAAGATGGCTGCCTCGTCCCCTCGGCCCATCCACGAACCAGTTGTCCTGGAGTCAACTTTTTAGAACTACTTATATTGATTATTAAATTCTCTTTTTGGAAATAACCGTCTTGCTGCAAAAGAAACCATAACACTGGTAAGAAAATTTCTCAATATTAAATTTCCTAGTAGACGTAGTAATGTATGTAATTGGCAGCACATTCGACGTAAACTCCAAGAGATGTAATACGAGTGAGCAGTTGCCAGCTATGAGCAGCACGTGTTCGTTACTTAGTTTAAATTGTGAAGATATCTCTTCCTCTTCTCTGCAATACATGGTTTTCAGTGGGAAATCTATGGTAATTATGCACGAACACACGCCAAACACGTATAAAAATTCATAAATTTCGGCTTATAAGTTGTTTATTCAAATTTACTTTTGTTATATGTTTGTATTTACGCACGTAAAACACAGTACTTGGAATGTGCTTTAACGATCATTAACTTTTTGATGCTCAAACTCAGCTATTATTTGTGTTGGTGCAGTTGAATAAAACATATTTGTCAGCTACTCTATTCTACATACAAGCACATCTTTGTGTGGTCGCGGCAAAACACACACCAAACAACAGGCAGTGTTGCCATAATTACTCCCATGATAATTCACTCTCCAACACTTCCCCTTGAATTATCACTATACAATTCAAATGTAATTACAACCAAAATTATTTCCCCACTGATTAATAAAAAATAGACACAAAGCAAGAACAGCAATGGGGCCTTAACACAAAAATCATGATCATCTCTACAAAACATTCGCGTTTCTCTGTTAAAATGAAGAATAATTATCACTTAAATTCTAGCATTTTGACAAAATAGTCATGCTTCTCTTTACATAGCGGTTTTTTCAGTATGTCTGACATCATTTCTTCACTGGGAACATACTGAAGAGAAGCTACTTTGTCCTGCACATGTTTCCTAATGAAGTGATACCTAACATCAATATGTTTAGACCTTTGGCTTTTCAAGTCATTTTTCGCAAGATGCATGGCTCCTTTATTTTCACAATATATAGTGAATGGCTTGCGAACACTATGTTGTGATTCACTATAAAAGGTCTCCAACCACGAAGCTTCCTGAACTGTGAAGCTGAGTACCATGTATTCAGCTTCTATGGTATTCAAAGCGATAGTCTTCTGTTTTTTGCTGGACAATGATATTACATCTCCCATGAATTTAAAGCTGCTTCCTGTAACCGAGTGCCTGTTGTTGACCTCGTTCCCCCAGTCTGCACCGCTGAAGATTTCAAAGCCGAGGTCACAACTTTGTTGAATTCCAATCTAAATTCCTTAGTGCCCTTTAGGTACCTGAAGATTTACTTCACAGCCACCCAGCAGGATATTATAGGATTGTTGTTGAACTGTCTTAGGCAGTTGACAGAAAATGCAATGTCAGGCCTGGAAACTTGGAACAAGTATAATAGACTGCCTATGGCCTGCTGATACAGTACGATTTAGCCACACTGCTCATCATTCTCACTTGAACCATTAAGCTTGAAACCGGTTTCCATTGATGTAGACACTGGTTTGCATTCTGCTATCCTAAACTTCTCCAGCAGCCTGTTGATATAGCCTGTTTGTTCAATCCAAAGCACCTCCCTCTTGGAGTCTCTGGTGATTTTCATCCCTACACAATTCTTGATTTCACCTTAACACTTCATGTGAAACTGAGACTCCAGGGAGTCTCGAGCCTTCATTCCAGCATGTTCATCACTGGTCAAAATGATGACATCGTCCACATGTATAGCGACAAGGACTGTTTTCTTTCTGTTTCTACTATAGTATATGCATGGTTCTACTTTTGATTGTTCCGAACCCATGTCAGTCAGGGCTTAATTGAGATATCTGTTCCAGCATCTGCCACTCTGCTTTAATCCATACATTGCCTTCTTCAGGCGCCAAACCTCTCCTGATTGATTGTCCTCGACTTCTGCTGGTGGCTGTAAGTAAATCTTTTCATTTAAGTATCCATGAAGATATGCAGTTTTTAGATCCATTTGCGCCATTTTCAAGTCTTCCTTAACATCCAATACAAAAAGATACCTGAGTGACGTATACCTAATAACTGAAGAAAAAGTTTCTTCATAATCAATGCCAGCTTTTGGCCCACACCCTTTGAACCACCAGCCTGACTTTGTAGACTGGATCTTTACCCCAGAGTTTTTCAACTTGTACACCTATTTTGTCTTGTGTGTTGTTTTGCCTTGTGGCAAATAAACCCATTCATAGACTTAATTGTTTATGAATGAAGACAGCTCTTCAGACATGGCTTCTTTCCTTTTCAGAGCATGAGGGCTCCTCATTGCTTCCTCTGAAAAGTTCATTTTCTTCGGTATCAAGGTATGTAATGAAGTCAGGGTCATTCTTCGGTTTACATGGTCGACTTGATTTCCTTGCCCCTTCGGCATACTCAGCAGGGTCTGCTTCACATGCTGGGAAGCCTCTGAATTCTTCTTCTTCACTGCCTTCTGAATTAGGCCTGCTGCTCACTAGATTGCTGACAGAGGCTTCACACTGGATATGTTCATCTTCCCCTCCAATTTCACTTTCAGCAAAACAGTCGCCATATTTCCCTTGTGGGGATGAACTTTTCTCAGCTGCTTCAACGGGTGAAGTATTTGGTAAAAATATTGTGTTACAAAAATACGACATCCCTGCTGATTGTCACTTTCTTAGTGACCGGATTGATGAGATGATAGCCCTTCGTATTCTCACTGTAACCAACAAATTTAAGCTTTTCTGAACAAGGATCCTATTTCTGCCACTTCTGCTTTGGCACCTGACCAATAATCTCACATCCAAAAACCCTCAGGTGTTTTAGGTTGGGTTTCCTTAAATGCCAAGCTCCGAACAGTGTCTTGTCAAGGGCTTTTGTTGGGCACCTATTGTTAAGGTATACTGCAGTGGCAACTGCTTCTGCCCAGTAATCTTTTGACAAACCCGCATCCTGTAACAAGCATTTCGCTTTTGCCACAATTTTCCTATTTGCTCGTTCACTCACACCATTCTGTTGGGGTGTGTATCAGACAGTTTGCTGATGCACAATACCCTTAAGCTTAAGGAAACTATCAAATTCATGATTCACAAATCCCAACCCATTGTCAGATCTCAATGTTTTGATTTTCCGCCTAGTATGGTTTTCTGCCAATCCACAAAATTTTTTGAAGGAGTTACATGCTTCATTTTTGGTTTTCAGGAAATATACAGAAGCGAACCGTGTATTGCGTTCTTTATTGCTACTCACTCCTAAACATTACAACCTTTACATTACAGCCTGTTTCATGCTCTGTCTCAATCCTCACCCCTTTGTCCTCTCCACTCCAGTCTCGCCAACCTTCCTACACACAACTTCCCTCATGCAAAACATCTTCCCTTCCCTTAAATAGTACACTTGTCATACAACTGGACAAGCAAAAGAACAGAACATAACACAGAAGGAATTTCCCTGTAACATTATTATATTATAAATTAAGTCTTTCTCTTGGTCTCACTTCTCTTCCGCTCCTTGTTCTTGCCAGTGTTGTCAGACTTCCCTTCTCCTGTGCTACTGGCAGGTTCGGCCATCGCTTCCATTCTTCTTCCTCGTCTTCCTCCCTTCTCTGCCTGTCAACCATCACCGATGACAGTGACCTCCGATGTACCCGAGCTTCCTCCTCCTCCAGGGCTGCTGCTATGTATTCTTGTGTCATGGTCCCGATGGTTGGCTTCTCACCTTCCAGAGGGTAACTCCCTACCCAGTTATAACCTTGCTTTTCATATTCTTCCCGCTTGTACTGGGTTCAGGTGGTATTTGTTTCTTCTAATGATTCGTCCGTGTGAAGACACTTTGTATGATCGAGGCACCTTCGCTTCCGATATTACTTTCCCAAATCTCTGTAAGTCAGTAATCCACACCCTTTGGTTGGGTTGTAGCGTAAATCTTTCTGTTGTTCGATGGCGTCGATCAAAGTGTGCTCTGAGCCGACTCTTTGCTTCGTCATGAATAACTGTAAATTTGTTCTTGTCAACAATTTTGGACTGTAAGTTTTAGATGTTGCCGGCAATGTATCCTGTAGCGACTGGCCCATCAGTAATTGGGCTGGGCTGTATTCTAGATCAGAAAGAGAAGTATTCCTGTAGGATAACAATTCTAAGTATGGGTCTGCCAATCGTTTGATGATATTTTTTTACATTCTTGATTGCTGCCTCTACCTGGCCATTACTTTGAGCATATCAGGCTGCTAGTAATGTGTGAGAACCCATATTCCACAGCAAAATATTTAAAGGCCTGGGAGCTATACTGGAGACCATTACCAGATCGAGCTTCTCTGGGAATACCTTGCGAGAAAATGCTGTCTTACATCTTGGTATGGTGGTTGAAGTTTTTAGGTCTGGTAATTGAAATATTTCTGGGTACCAGGAGTAGTAGTCTATTACAACCAGGTAATATGTCCCATCTCGTTCTGCCAGTCAATTCCGACGACCTCTAATGGGACTTGAGGTAGTGGGGATGCTAACAAGGGCTCCGGTATGTTTGTTTTTTCTTTAAAACAGACTTCGCAGCATGAGACACAGTGTTTGATATCATTCATAATACCCAGCCACCAAACCGTTGCTCTTGCACATTCCGTGTACTTTTTGATGCATACGATCCAAGATATCCTTCCGTAGCCTGGCTGGTATTACCATATTGACTCCCTTCCGTAATATACCTTCAACTACTGATATTCCCCATGGTTCTGCCAATATACCTGACACGATGGTGGAACCTGTGTGGGTCTCTGAGGTCATCCCTCCTGAACCAGCTTCTTTAACTCCCTGCAGGTGGCATCCAAGTTTTGTGCTCGTCTCACCTTCTCAATCCGTACATCTGATGCTGGAAACAACCTCATGAACTGTGTCGCATATTCCTCAATTTCTTCAACTGCCAATCTATTGCTTTCGTCTGTTCCCTTGACAGATGCCTTCTATAAAATGCTTCCCTTATATGTGTTTCACCTAGTATGTGTATCTCATTAGCCGAAAACTATACCTCTGCAATCAAGGTGGCAATTCATCTATATTCTTGTTCCCTACTATGGACACAAGGGGTTGATGATCGGTGATGAGAAGTATGTCTTACCCTAGTATTTACATATAAAATCTATCGCATGCCCATATCAGTGCCAATGCTTCCTTTTAAATTTGTGAGAGTTTTTTTCTCTGATGCGGAGAGAGCTCGTGATGCATAGACAACTGGTCTCCATACCCCCTCTACATCCTGCTGCTTCAATATTGCCCATATTTCGTACAAGAAGGCATCTGCTCCCACTCGAATATCCTTATTTAGGTCATAGTGAAGTAGAACTAGGGGGCTGCACAGAAGGTGTTTGATCTTTTTAAACACCAGCTCTTATGGTTCTTCCAACAAAAATGTGTTACGCTCTTTCAATAACTGACAAATCGGCTCTGTGATCTTCGCCAAGTTAGGCACGAACTTCCTGACGTAATTAACCATTCCCAACAACCTCCTTATGTCAGTAACAGACTGACGTTTTGACATGTCCCTAATAGATTCAATTTTGGCTGGATCTGCTTCTACCCCTTCACTGGATATGATGTGGCTTAAGAATTTTACTCGATCAGTTCCAAATGTGTACTTATAATTTAAGGTGATTCCTGCTGCTTCCAGTTTCTGAAGAACTATATCCAGGTTTTCGTAATGCTCTGTTCCATCTTCCCCGAAGACTTACACATCGTCCATATGACAAATCACTCCAGGTATGTATACAAGGATACAATTCATTTTCCTAGAAAAAATGTAGGTGCACTTGTGATTCCAAATGGAAGTCGATTGAAGTAAAATCTGCCAAACGGTGTGAGGAATGTCGTTAGAGGTTTAGATTCCTCTGCTAGCAGTACCGACCAGTACCCACTATTGGCATCGAGTTTTAAAAAAACTTTAGCCTTTTGGTACTGTGAAAGTGAATCATCAACGGTTGGTAAGATTGTACACTCTGTTTGGACACATGTTCAGAGCTGTAAGATCGGCACATAATCTGATTTGTCCATTTTGTTTTGGAACAATTAAAATGCTAGAGCACCATTCGGTAGGCCTATCCAAGGGAGATATGATGCCATATTTACCAGTCTATATATCTCCTGTTTAAGTTTCGGCTGATGTGGCAAGGCCACCCTGCGTGATGCATGTAATGAAACTGATACTGCATCGTTCTTCAGTCTGATTGCGTAAGTGGCTTTCCATTAGACCTAGGCCTTCAAAAAGTTTATTATACCTTTCTCATGGATGCGCAACTGGCTTACCTCTTCTACGAATTGAAGCATTCCCAATGAGTCGATTGTAGACCATCCCAGTAATGGTTCTTTCAAGCCCTGCACTACATACACATCCACCATGAAGGTGTTGCCTCGCCATGTAAATGGAGTTGTGATTTTACCTTGAATTTTCAATGGTGAACTGCAAAGGCCAAAAAGCTTAGTGTTTAGCAGCTTGATTTCAAGATATGATGCACTGTACCAACTGCCAAACACCTGCTCCGGGACCACCGTAATGTCTGCCCCTGTAACAATCTTGAACAAATGACTTGTCTCCCAACATTTACTTCTGTTCTCCATGGGGAACTGATTTCCTTCCCATTAACTGAAGTTAAGAACCATTCATTACCAGATTGGCTTGACCCTTGAATTACCGATATGTGTGGATTGTTTCCTTGCCTACAAACTTTCCCAAAATGACCTGTTTCCATGTGCTCTTTAGTAAATACCCCACTGCACCTAAAACACTCACTTCTATTTGAACTTCTCTGGAATGTACTACTAACCTGTTTTTTTCCCTGGCATGTATTTACTGAAATGACTGCCCATTCGTACACTAATTCTGTTGATGTTTTCCTCCGCTGGTAGGTCCGGATTCGATTTTTGCATAATTAACTGTTGTTTTCTAATGGTTTCTGTCTTTCTGGTCTTATTAACTGCATTCTAATGTTATTGTTGCATCTAATTGTAATGTTTCTGATAAACTTTTTTCTAAAAGTCCCACTACTAATCTATCACATATTAGTTCATTCCGCATCGACTTGTATCCGCACTTCTCTGACGAGTATAATGCCATAACAAATGTATCAACAGACTCGTTGGCCAGCTGCGAACGAAGATTGAAATTCGCCCTTTCGTAAATCACATTTCTCTTACGTATGAAATGAGACTCAAACCTTTTTACTACCGCCTCATATGATGTTGACTCTTTTTCGGATAGGTTAAAAATATTACTAATCTATTCGGCTTCTTGTCCCAAGATATATATTAGTGTACTGACATGTATTTCGCCGATTTTCCCCGATAGCCCGCTCACCAGTCTGTACCTCTGAAATATTTTGAATCAGGACCCCCATTCTTCCGGCCTTCTGAAATCGAAACTTACAGGTGGTGCGAGAATGCACGTGCTCACCATTGCGCCCGCTTCTTTCTTCTCGTCCGCCATTATGTACTTCTTGGTTACTTCATTATCCAACACAACTCTTCCCGACATAGCATCCCACTTCTGACACCATGTACTGCATTATTTATTACTACTCACTCCCACACATTACAACCTTTACATTACAGCCTTTTTCATCTTCCGTCTCAATCCTCACTCCTTTGTCCTCTCCACTCCAGTCTCGCCAAACCTCCCAACTCACAACTTACCTCATGCAACACAAACTGTGGATAGTCATCTAAGAACACAACAAAATACCTGTTTCCTCCTTTGGACATATTCTCCATGGGTCTGCATAAATCCTTGTGAACCAATTCCAATGGGTTTTCTACTCTAAACTTGCTACATTTAAAAGGAGAACGAGCATGTTTGCGAATAATGCACACTTCACATGGTTTACCATTTGTGGTCAGCTGCTCAACACCTGTTGCCATGCCCTTCAGCATATGCATGCCTCTCCGATTAAGGTGGCCTAACCTTCGGTGCCACAGCTCTGCATTATTTTGTGCAACACATATCTGATTCACTGCTTGAGTCTGTGGTGTGTCCAACAAATATATACCATTCACCTGTGTTAAAGATGCTATCAGGTCACCCTCAGCATTTATAACTTGACCACAATCTTTACTAAAATAACTGTGTTGCCTTTACTGATAATTTTACTTACCGACAATATGTTTGCTGTGGCACTTGGAGCGAAGTGGACATCGTGTGCAGTCACACTACTAGTATTACTGCTGACCATTAATTCAATTTCTACATTACCTACAGCTTCCATCTTCAATGACTGGTTGTTGGCGGTGTAGATTTCTACTCCAGTTTTGTTGACTGCCTTGTGTAAGTCCGTTTCTTTTCTTGTCAGGTGAATCGACGCACCAGGATCTAAGAACCAGAGAGGATTGGTTGTGTTCTCTCTTGAAACCATGCAAGTTAAAAAAAAAGCATTTAAACTCCCTATTTCTTGTTTCTTACTAGCATATCTCTGCCCAGTTTTATCATTATTATTTGTTTTCGAGTGGCATTTAGAAGAAAAATGACCTGTGTGGTTACAATTGAAGCACCGAGAGGGTTTGTTTGTTTTGACAAAAGTTACCTTGTTGGCTATAGAGAGCAGCTTCGGAGCACTGTTTACCTTCGTGGCTACAAAAGACGACCTCCATGTTGGTGTTTTTCTTCGGACCCGGTAACTTCACATCTTGGAGAAGCTTCACCTTTATCGAGTCTCCGGTAACCTCGGCTCCCGACGGCTGTATGCTCATGATCATGGGAATGTACTGTTTGGGAAGCCTGGCTAGAAGCAATGGGCTAATCCACCCATCACTTATATCGAACTTCATGTCTTGTAGACGTTGTGCAGGAGATATTATCTTGTTCACATACACTTCGATCGTGGCACTATCATTCAATCTCATAATTATCAGCTGCCTAAGTAGCCCGAATTTCCTTGTTAAGCCTGAGTCTTCAAACAGTCATTGAATCTTGTCCAACGATGACTTCGCAGTGTCGCAATCTTCAATGAGGTGTATGAGATCAGTTTCCATGAGGAGTGAAATTTTGGACAATGTTTTTCTGTCCTTATCAGTCGCATCTTTAGGTTTAACTGTACCCTGCAATACGGCCCAGTGATCTTCGCATTTCAGAAGTGCTTTCATGTGGAACTTCCAGGATGTATAATTTTGTCTGCCCTTTAGTTTCTCCACGAACGCTAAAGCTGATGACGCCATGTTGTAAGATGTTACTCTCGACTGCATGTTCAGTTATGACGAAATGTTTGTATTATTCACATTCAATGTTTTTTCACGATGTTATACTATGTGTAGTAGCTAAATAAAATAATGTGGCTTAACCTATGTTGGTGCAGTTGAATAAAACATTTTGGTCAGCTACTCTTTATTCCACATACGAGCACACCATTGTGTGGTAGCAGCAAAACACACACTGAACAACAGACAGTGTTGCCACAATTACTTCCATGATAATTCATTCTCCAACAATTTGTCTTTACCAATTTTTACTAATTTTCAAATTATACAAGCTAATACAAAATTCGGTATGGCAGACATCCTATACCTGTTTTGGTCAATAACTTTATTTGGATTACATTCAGGAGTACACTGGAATACATTCACATTTAGTATACACTGTTCAGCTCATCACTCGTCCATGTCCAGTCCGCCATGACACTCTACTGTTTACTTCCACCTTAGCTTACACTAAACACGTCTCCCTTTTAGTTCATACTTGGCTTTCACAAGTTTAACTACCCGGGGGCTCTTATTGCCCGCCCTGACCTTGTCGTCTTCTGCCCGGTGTTGTTGCCTCTGCATTCGCCCTGCTGACTATGATGTGTAATTTGTGTACCATCATTGTCTTCCCTTTGTTCTACCAAAGTAAACTGGATGGGCCACTTGTATGTGTTGGTTCCTTCTACTCTTGTGTTCGTGCTTGTGTTTACTTTTGGAAATCCTTTGAATCCTATCCTCCCTCTTATGGTTTTAGACATGTTATTCTGCTCCTCTTGGGGTTTCTCCCTTTCCTCACTTCCTTGTCGTCTCCCCGTCCCATAAGTCATGTTGGTGTGGGTGCTGTGGGGTTTCTCCCCTCCTCTGTTGGATGCCCTAATGTGGATTTCATTGCACCTTAAAACCCTGCCAATGGTTGTTTGCAGTAGGTAAGATCTTGGTGTCTTATGCTCCTACATCACTGTTGCTGGTCGCCACAGCTCATGTTTGTTGATTTTTGTGGTTATCTCATCCTCTTCCCTGAACTTATTCACATACCATTGTGCTGTCTTATCATACCACCTTTTGTCACGCTGTTGTTGTGCTTCATTTTGGTAGGCATTTGTGACTGCTCTGGGATTTAGTGCTTTGCTGGGTACTGGTAGCTGGGTTCGGAGCTGCCTGCTCATTAGAAGCTGGCTTGGAGGTAACTTAGACCCACCAGTGGGGTATTTCTGTATTCTCGTAGCAGGTTCCTGAAGTCCTTGTTTAGATTTCTGCTCTGATTTAGGATGATTTCTGCAATGTGGCATCCTTCTTCTGCCATCCCATTACCCCTGTGGTAGTGTGGGCTGCATGTTTGCACTTCTATTCCATACTCCCTGGTAAATGCGGTGAATGTGTGTGATTGGAATGGCATGTTGTCTGCTTGCATCACTCTCGGTATGTCATGAGTGCACATTATATTCTTCAGTTTTTCGCGTATGGTCTCTGCTGTCTTCTGCCGAATGGGGATAATTTCCAGCCATTTGGAGTACTGTTCTACAATGATCAGTTAGTTCTTGCCTGCTGTTTCTAAGATATCCACTGCAATCTGGGAAGAGGGGTCTCTCCTGCACTAACATGGGTGCATTTCTCATCATTGGCTGATGTTCTTCGCATACTCTGCAGTCGTTGACGCATTTAGTGATGTCTGTGCACATGTTTCTCCATTAGTATACTGTTTTAGCTTTTACTACAGTTTTATCCCTGTCATTATGCCCTACATGTAGCAGCGATAGTACTAACTTTTTAAGGTGTGTGGAACCATGAGCTTATCTTGATAAAATGGTAGGTAAATATCTACATATATTTCATTTAGAATTGGCAATGCCCATCGGATGCATTTTGGGGCCATCCTTTTGTGTTCTGGCTATCCGTTCTGATATACTTGTTTCAGTGTCGCAAGTTCAGTGTCTTTGTTTGTTGTTTTTGTGAACAGTTCCTTTTTGGATTCAGACATTGGCAGATGTTTGACCATTTCATGTACAAGTTCCGTTATTTCAGGGCCCTCCTCCGTTTGTTCGACCAGATGGGATCTGGATAACAAGTCGGCAATGTGCATCTGTGGGCCTGGTAGGTATTGGACTTCATAGTTGTATTTGAGGGTCTTGAGGCATAGCCTATGTAGTAGTACAGATCCTATCTTATTTATTAATTTGTTCGTGACGACTACCAGAGGTTTGTGATCTGTGTGAACTGTCACTTTGTATCCATATACATAGTTGTGAAACTTGACTAAGCTTAATTGTATTGCTCTCACCTCTTTCTCTGACTGTGAATAGTTACACTCTGATGGGAACAGACTAGCTGATGCGAAGGCTACAGGTCTTTGGTCTTGGAGAAGTACACATCCCAGGCCATCTTTGCTAGCATCACTCTGTATTGTGATTTCTTTGTGTAGTGCAAAGTTTGCTAGTACTGGAGCAATGGAGATCAGTGTCTTCATTTCGTCAAATGTGTCTTGATGCGCCAGTAGCCATCGAAAATTTACATTACCTGCCAGCAGCTGTCTCAGTGTTGCTGTTCTTGTCGCCATATTGTGTCTGAGTTGGTGCATGTAATTGAACATGCTCATGAGTTTTTGTAGTTACTTCTTGGATTGTGGTGCTTTAAGTTCAGCTAGCCCCCTCACCCGATTTTATCTACTCCCATACCTTGTTCACTGAACTTGAACCCCACGAACATGACCTCCTGCTGCTTATGTTGTGCCTTCCTGGGATTAAATTTAATGTTGGTGTCTTTTTCCCCCTGCACAACACGTCGAAGAGTCGTGTCATGTTCTGCCTTTATCTTACCATATATTACCAGGTCGTCATGCTATATGAGGATGTCTTGTATGTTTCTAAAGTTCCTTTCCATCTTCTTCTGGAACATTTCACTTCCACAGTTAAGGCCAAACAGTAGTCATTTGAATCTGTACACTCCATAGGGAGTTGAGAAAACACAAGATGGTATCCACCCTTCAAATCAAGTACAGTTAAGTAATTGTTGAATGCCAGGGTCTCCAGAATTTCTGCTACCATAGGGAGTAGTCTATGTTCTGTAACTATGATGCGATTGAGCTCCTGTGTGTCCAGGCAAAATCGCAGTGTGCTATTTGGTTTCTCGACTATGACTAGACGGTTGATGCAATGCTCCGTCGTTGTATTGTCCACCCTTTAAATTATTTTGCCCTTTTCCATCGCCACTAGTGTCTTTTTGACAAAGGGTTTCATCGACGTCGGTATCCTATTCGGTGGTTCATTCGCTAGCTGTGTGTCCTCCGCCACCTGTATGGTGTAAGATCCCGGAAATTTACCCACTTCCTTGAATATGTCTGGATTCTCGCTTACCAGGTCACACTCCAAGTTGTTCCGACAGTTAATGTTTATGGACTGCACCTTTTTTACTAGTTCGAGCGCCTCACACCCGTGCAGTCCTGGAAGTGATTATGTGTCTAGGTTAACTACTACAAACATTAGAGTTTCTTGCTTCCTTCTTACTTCACAGTTGAGGGTCGCTGTTCCTTGTGGTTTGATCATTGAGCTACCAAGTTCCTCTTGCATCATGTTTGTGGGCCTGAGCTGGAAATTTGGTATTATACTCTTGACCATGTGGCTCGGTATGGTGTTTACCGCAGCGCCTGTGTCCAGCTTGAAATTGATTTTCGTATTTTCCACCCATACCTCCTGGCTCCATTCACACACACTGTCCATTCTGATCGCAGCCCCATTGGGCATCTCATTTACCCCTTCATTTATGGTTATGCCATACATGTAAGCCATGTCGGCAGACTCTTCAGTTTTTTGTTGTCTGAATGGTGTGCATTTGTTTTTGACTATGGCACATGATTGCAAAGTGATTCAGTTTTTGGCATTTGGCATATTTTTTTCCGTATGCTATACATTGCCTAGGGGGGTGTTTTCGCCCATAGTATCAGCAGGGTGGCCTGCTTTCTTAACTCTGTCTGTCATCGTCATCTGGCATTCTTTTGTCATGCTGTCTGCTGCTGTAGTTGGTCAGTTCTTTAACTCGCCTCAGAGGGTTATACTGTCTTCTGAGCATTTCGACTAGTGTTAGCTCAACCTTTGATGCATCTGCCTGCTTTTGTGTTCTATTCTGCTGCATCTGAGTAGCTTGGAATTTGCTCACATCTGATGTTTGGCATTGTGTAATTACTTACTTTAATGTGCATTCTTCTAGTCGTAGGAGGTTTTCCTCAGCATTGTACTTTGTGTTCCCCCTATAACTCTATCACGAATGAGGGATTCTTCCAGTTCCCCAAATTCACATGATTTAGCCAATTTTTTGTTGTCTGTGACGAATTGATTTATCGGCTCATTCTCACCCTGGCAACGCTGATTGAATATATACCTTTCATACGCCATATTTTTCCAAACTGTAGTATAGTTGTTAAAAGACTCTTTCATAGCTCTGTTTGTCTGCGGTAGAGAGGTTAAATGTATTATATACATCTATTCCATCTTGGCATATGATAGTGAGAAGAAGGGCTACCTTAATGGTGTCTGGTTTGTCCACATTTCCACTCGCTATGATGTAAATTTCAAAATTTTGTTTCAATGATTGCCCAATCGGCTGCTGCATTGCCTGTTAAGATGCGTGGTGTAGGTATGTTTACTACACCAGCCATTTTGAGGTTGTGTTCACTTTCACTCTGATTTGTGCTACTGATGGTTCTTGGTGGCCTTCTTGATCTTATGTGGCATGTCGAGTTCACAACTTAGTTTGTAGTAAGGGCGAGAGTTCTCTTCATGCTTGTTGCGGTGTTGATGTGCATCATGCTCCACTGTCAATGGTACACTGTGCATTATTCCACTCACTCCGATCACTACCTGTCGACGTTGCCTCGACAATCCTGCGACTGTGCCATGTTTTGGTCAAGAAACTTATTTGGATAACATTCAGGAGCACACCGGAATATATTACATTTAGTAGACACAGTTTAGCTCATCACTTGTCCATGTCCAGTCCACCATGACACACTACTGTTTACTTCCGCCTTAGCTTACACTACGACAATACCACTATATTAAAATAAAATTGGAGAACACTTCGATGATTCTCATTCCCTTTACCACCTTGCAGGCAATTATTCTTGAAGAAAAATCTAAATAAGATAATAGTTGGAAAAAATGTTTGAGTAGAAATAAAAAAATGACATAGCAACACTACAATAACAAGAAAACACTGCAACAACATGGACACTAAATAACCCAGCAAAAACTACAAGAACATGAAGATATTAACAAGTTATACATAGAAAACATCACATAGGAACAGGGAAGATTACTCGAGGAAATCCTAAATAAATTAATTTCCAATTTCCACAATATTTCTCCTTTTCAGTCAGAAGATTATCCAGTGGATTACCTAATCAAACAAGTGAGTATTCAATTTTATTGACCAGCAAACTTGTATGATTAGGGTGTTTTGGAATCATGTTCATGTTGTATTGTGTAGCAGGCTTTGAGTGCGGGGAAAAACTGAGGATAAATTACATTTCAACACTATTTAGGTTAGAACAGTAATCTTCGCAGTATAGGTTTCCCATACTCGTGTAAGATACAATGTGTGAACAACAGTTTCAAAAAAGGATAAACAAAGTAACACCACAAACTATAGACAAAAATATCTCCATTGTGGTATTTTGCAGTACTCGGTACACAGTGGAGGAACAAAATTTCATTCATTCTTTATTTATCATGCCACGCAGCAAATACATGCTATATAGCTTCACAGATAGAACAAAATAAATATCTTAAAATAAGATAAATACAAAATATAAAATAAAACAATAATAATGTTAACAGGCACGCGACATGTTAGAAATAAATTATTAAAATACAAGGACAATATACACAATCATGATCCTTTGGAGTTTTGGTTAATTTCTCCACGTTATTTTCTTTCCCGACTTTTTCTTTCCTTTCTTTCCTTGCGTTTCTTTCCATCCTTCAAGGCAGAAGAGTGTTTTTTTTTCACTAGTTGGCCAATTTCGTTATGTGTCCTTACTTGTTATGTAATGCATTTATTGTGAACTTATTAAATCCATAAAAAAAACACAAATGATGATTCTTAACACAAAAAGTTTAATAAGTAGCAGATTATCTTAGAGAAAGTGTATGACATTTTTCAAGAAGGAAATTAATTTGTGTTAGTGAACTTCCGCTTTCAAAAATGATTCCGAGATTGCATTCCTATTTATTCTGTAAAGGGCATTCAGTGCGTAACAAAATATGTCTATTCAAGTATGCAATAAAATTTTAAATTTTGAAGGGGGAAAAAAATTTGTGTCCAGTGTCACCAAACTTATTCACCACTCCAAATTCGAGGAACTACTGTCCCAAAACCAAAAGCTCCCCACTAAATGGATACATTCTTAATACAAAATAGTTTAATGTGTAGCAGAATATTTTAGTTCATTTATGCAAAACTTACAAGAAAATATTATATTTGTGTTTTGTATTCGCCCTTCCAAAACGACTCCAAATTCGGTGACTTACTGATTGAAAATTAAATGAGGTCACATTGAATCTGATATACTTTTGAAAAGAGCATTCAGTAGTTAACAAAATATATATGTTCAAGTATGTAGTACAATTTGACATTTTCAAGGGAAAAAATATTTTTCTGTCAAGTGTACTGAACTTCGGCACCACTCCAAGTTCGGGGAACTACTTTTCCAAAACGGAATGCTTCCACACTGAATCTAGCGATTCCTAATACAAAGAGTTTTAACATAATATAATTAGTTCAATTATGCAAAACTTCCAAGAAAATATTATATTTGTGCACTAGACTTGCCCTTTCAAAAATGACTAATTTTGGTGATCTACTGACTGAAAACCAAATGAGGTCGCAATGCATCTGATATGCCTCTGCAAAGAGCATTCAGTAGCTAACGAAATATCTCTATTCAAGTAAACAGTCCAATTTGACATTTTCAAGGGAAAAAATAAATTTTTCTGTCAAGTGTCACTGTACTTTAGGACCACTCCAAGTTCGGGGAACTATTGTGTAATGAAGTCTTAGCACAAATATGTAAAATGTAAGAAATATATAGAGAAGTGTGCATACTCAACTGTTATCAAGTTATACACTAGGTTTTTAAGTGTACTTCTTTACATGTAACAAAAATCTTAACACAGTTACCAAATTTAAAAAAAATTAGAAAAGTATGCATACTCACGGTATATACTACATTTTCAAGTTTACTTGTAGAATTGTAACATACAATGTTAGCACAAGTGTGCAAATTTCTTTCAAATGTAGCAATCTGTTTTTAAGTGTACTTGCAGACGTGTACCAAAGTCTTAGTACAAGTATGCAAAATGGGGAAATTGTTCGGGAAGTATGCATACTTGACTAGTCAAGGTAGTATACTTTAGGTTTTTAAGTGTACTTGTGGATCACTACGTTTTCAAAACAAATTCTGGAAGTACGCATACTTGACTAGTCAAGGTAGTATACACTTGGTTTTGAAGTGTACTTGTGGATCACTACATTTTCAAGTGTAGTTGGGAAATGAATCTGAGATTCAAGGTAGTGCACTCTTGGTTTTCAAGTGTACTTGGGAAATGAATCTGAGATTTGAATCTAACTTTACTGCAGTCACAAAGGCTAGGCAGAGCGCAGTAATGCTGCAAGAACCGATAATGGATACTAGGCTAAAGTCAAGAGTATTTGTTGGGGAATATACAGGATGGAGAATGTGAAGCATGTCATTGATGTCGGTACCATGTGTTTGGGATGACAACATAGCATAAGGTTCCTTAACCAAGGAGCCATTCAAGATGAGGTTCAGAATCTTTGAAAAGAGAAGAGATGTAAGGTTAGGTGCAGGTTTTGGAACATAAATTATGGGTAGGGTAAGGTTAACGTACATGACTGAACTAACAGAACCAATGGTTTTGAAGTAAGGACTTATTATGTCACAATGAGTGTTATTAGCTAGGTATCCGTCTCTCGAAAAGAAGAGGACAGAGGGCGAGCTCATGATTCTGATGCTGAGCTAAAGCATTGTGATTTAGTGAAGCAAATAACTTTCTCTCTGGGCTAACAACAAGGAATTCGTTCACAGATAACAACGAATACTGGTTCAAATTTTCAACATGAAAGCGCAAGGGAAAGCATGATATCTTTCAAAAAGGCTGTCCATTTTGGCTAATGGAACATCCACAATAACATTTAAAGATGTAACGTGACTTGGCTGCTAACAAGAGGTGGAGTACGCTAGGTTTTAGAGAAACCTGATGCATGACTCAAGATTCAGAAAAGATGTTAAAATATCTGTAGGGCACCAGCTCATTTATTATATGGGAAAGCACGTGTTGACTCGTTCTCAGTTAATGAAAGAAGTTAGGATAAAGAGTTCAGTTAGCACACTTACACAGTTCATAAGCTGAGCACATGGGGTATCTGGAGTGGTCCAGATCCCGAAGGTACATTAAGTATTATGCAATAAAATAAGATGAACATCTGAAGGGTTATATAGACTGAGCGAAATTACATACATATGACAATACACTGCGTTCCTCGAATAAAGCGGGCAAGGTATATCAGGCCTGTCATAAGCTGATGCAGTAGAAAAACACTGTTATGTGCGAATGGAACATATGGTCTTAAAATTTCCAGGGCTGCGAGTTTGATGGAGATAAGAGTACGAGCATGGGAGGAGCAAAAACGATTAAAATGGTTCCGGAGTGAGAAGACTTACTATTGCAGCTAAGTGTCCGTACAAAATATCATGAAGGCTCCCGCGACGTGAAACCCATGTACTCTCCTTGTCCTACTGGTCTAGACTGACGATAGAGGCTCAGAGATACCGTTACTACTGGAGATCTCCGGCCAGCACCATGAGGGTAGTACAAAAAACACACACTTGGACAAGTATGCATAATAAAGGCATTTAGAAAACAGCATAACACTTGGAGAAATTTAAGAAGTAATTCCGACATTTTAAATAAATTAAATAGTGTACACAGTCTCTGTTGCTATGTGTGTCGAAGGATTAGCAATTAAGGGGAAAGCCGGAACAGGCTTGCAAAACAAATATAAAATCATATAAAATAATACAAGACACTTGACACACACACATACATCCTCAGAATTACGATATTAAATTAAAACCATAATTTAATATTAAGCTGTTGTATTTAAGGTTTGGCGCGTGGCATAGCTGATGTCGGAACTGCCAAGATCATTTACATTGCATTTTAAGAAAACTTAATAAAATGCAAGAGACAATTTTAAAACATGCATGTGAACAAAATCACCTGGAAACAAGGGCTTAGGTGGTAGTATTGTTTCTGGCAGCCATTTCTGAACATAAAGTTTTTGGTTACTTTGTGCTTCATACTGATGCAGCAGTCTCTAACATTCTTTTACTTCAGAGTCTGCAGCTTCTGAATTCGAGTACAGTGAACGACAGGCAAACTCCCCTGGGCATGCTAGGCCTACACTATACAACAACTCAGCAGGAGATTTCCCAGTGGCTTCATTGGTGCGGTTACATAAACAAAATTATAAGTCTGGTATGTGCTGTGCCAATGTAGTATGGTCTCCACAGACTCTAAGGTGCAGTTGTGCCTTTACTTCCTGATTTCTGCATTTGGTCAGGTTCGTACATACGTGGTAAATGTCAATCGTGTGGTGTTCTACATGCCATTCCATACACAAACTTCTCCAACACAGTCTGGAAAATTGTGTGGCATTGTTACTAAGGAGTGTGTTGGGTAACCCCAGTGTAGAAAAACTTATTTTTCAAAGTGGCAGCAATATGATGTAGGCATGCGCTTGGTAATGCATACAGAGTCGCACCAACATATAAACGTGTCAGTTACCACAAGTATGAAACACTTTCCATCTGGTGAGCGTGGATAAGGGCCCATGAGGTCTAGGGCGATAGCTTCGAAAGGGTTTTGTAGTAACCTCGACTGCTGTTGGGTGGTTCCATCTGATCTACATATTTTGTAAACATTACACTCATGGCACTTGTGTACGTATTCTCTAACCTCTTTTGTGAGGCTGGGCCACAAATATGATGCTGTAATGTTACAGGCAGTTTGTGCTATGCCAGGGTGTCCAGACATACTGTTGTTATGAGCGACACAAATTCTCGCCCCTGGCGGCACGTAGAGGCACCACCAAATTCCTGACCGGCTGTTGTTATGTGTCTCAAGACGACACTCAATCACTCGCCACAACTCTAAAACTTCCTGTTCGCACTGACCTTTTATCTTATAACCTCAACGGACATTTGCTGTTGGTTTAACACTTACAGGTTGTCTGCACATGTTTCTGCCAGCGGGATTTGTGTTGGTTCGATCGCCGCAATCTGTTGCAAGGGCACTGGTGGAGTTGAGACGTTATTCTCTGGAGGTAAGATGATCTCCCATTCTTCTTCGTCTACAGCTGTTTCCATCTCGTTTGGGGAACGTGATAAGGAGTCAGCTAACTGATTATCATTGTCAGACACATGTTCGACAACGAAGTCAAAATTTTGTAGCAACATTGTCCATCATGTTAATTTGCTATCGCTTTTGCACATTTTGTGCAGCCACAACAAGCAATGGTTATCTGTCCTAAGCATGAAACACCTGTATTTCAGATGATCGCGGTACCATTTTATGGCTCAGATGATTGCCAAAGATTCACTTTAAGTTATGTTATAGCACTTCTTAGTGTTGCCAAATTTGGCACTGGAATAGTCAATAACACAACACTCTTGACTATTGCTTTACTGGAACAACACAGCTGCGATGCCTTCTTGACTGGCGTCTGTTTGTAAATGCAGGTGGTGGGTTGTGTCAATATGTGCGAGGACGTGGCACTGCAAGAAACTGTACTTTACTTCCTCGAACACATTTTGCATATTAGCATCCCACTTATACTTCTTAGCAGGCGAGGGCATTTCAGTGAGCAGGGCTCTAATAACTTCAAAATCTTGCATGTACTGCCTAGGCCAGTTTATTAGGACAAAGAATTATGTAATCGTTTACGTGTAGTGGGCATTGGATACTCTTGAGTGATGGCTAACTGCATTGATTTTGGGCGGTTTCTTTCCCCGTCGAAAGGTGACCAAGGTATTTGATGCTGGTTTTCACTATTCTGCACTTATGATTAGCACAGGTTAGGCCATTATTTGCAAGCCCTTCCAAAACAATAGCCTGATGGTGCTGGTGGTCTTCCCATATTTCTGACCAAACTACAATTTTGTCCAAGTAGGCCATTGCGAAATCACCTATTATTCCGTCAAGGACTTTCACTATCATACTCTGATAAATAGATGAGCACACCTAGGCCCAAAGGGCATTGCACAGAACTGATACCGTCGACCGTCTGGTACTGTAAATACGTTAAGTGCTTGTTTTCCTGTTTTACTGGAATTTGCCTAAATCCACTTTTCAGATCGAAGGATGACAAAATTTTAGCTTTGCTGAGAATGTTAAGTGCAATGTTTATACTAATGAATGGGGGTGGTGCACTCTCTATAATTTGATTTAAAGGCCTAAAATCAATACAAAACCGCCACACTCCATATTTCTTTGCTGCTAAGATTATAACCGAATTGTACCTGCTTTCTGATAGCTTAATTTATTCGTCATTTATCATTTCTGAGATTTGGCGATTGATGACATTCAGGTGGTGTACATCGTATTCTGTAGGGGATGTCCAGAGTTGATCGTTGTAGATTATTTTGATATCGTTTTCGGCAACAGTTGTACATTTAAGCAGATCTGGCGGAGAAAAAACGTATTTTCGATCATTTAAGATGTTTTCAAAGGAGGCATGGTACTTGGCCGGAACAATGTGGTCAAAGACATTTAGGGTTACTGGCTGTAGGTTAATCTCTACACGTCTGCCTATGTTGTAAACAGCGCATCTGACTATCTGCCATTCACTACTGAGAAAATGGAGATTTTATTCACAACACACTCAAATTCCAGTTCAAGTAGTTAGATTTATTTGCATTCACTGTATATTGTTTACAGTTATCATGTGCTCGTACAACATCAAGCAACACTTTGATATAAAATTGTGTGCAGGTAATACTGATTCATAATTATCAACCATGAAATGAATACAAAATATATTTAAGCATGAGTGGACAACAAACAGACTGGTACTTTGTACTCATAAAGTGCACACCTCACTTAAAATTTACTAAAATATTCAGTATTTTAAGCAAACATATAATCTTGCTATATTTTAATACCTTGATGTAGAATAATAATAAAGGATCTCGCACACTCAGCCTTCATGTAAGACACAAATTACCATATTATACTAATAGGCTGATAAATTTTATCTCGCAGAGTGTACCAAAATGTTGTTGATACCAAATAACATTAAACTTTACTAAAATACCCAAGCGAATAGTGGCTCTTCCATTTGTGAATTTATCATGACAACGAGAAACTTGTAATAAAATCTTTACTCAAATAATGACCTTTAAGAGAAAGACATGATTCAGTAACAAAATTTTTATTCTCTCCTGAGCCAGCACTTAATCAGATAAAATATTTCATCAAAATACCTAACGGTATTCACGCTTATTGCAACATGAGTTTGGCTATTCAGTATACGGAAAATCATGAACACATGTAAAGTCGTCGCTACAAGGACAAACCATATGAAAATTAAAATATTTCAACTATCTTACGATAGTATGTGCTAATGCGCTACACATTTAATTACATAAAAGGATATTTAAAAAACCACCACACTACTCGTATCAATGAGGCATTCATAAAAAAAATAGCTCACCAACCCATACAAAATACCTCAAAGTGATAACATACTACACTTACTCTTGCGTTCCAGGGCAAGTACCTTAAAACGTCATCCAATTTACCAGGTAGCAAAAATGCAGAACTCACTTCAAAAGCTCTCAAAATGCATGCCCTCAGAAAATTTAATTGGTTTGACATTAGAATATTTCTCACTCTGAATTCTGTTTTAACAAATACTGTGAGAATTCATTTTCATACGTTAAAAATTCACTGCCAATTAATCTCCATCGCCTGATTGTAAAATATGACTTCATTCACAAATAATTTGGTCACATCGAATTTCTGATTTATTAACTGTTCTGAAACACTTAGTGGCTGAACAGACCAGGACGACGGATAGGATGAACATCCAATGTGCAAAGTCAAATGCAACGAAACAGTTTTGTCAATTAATAGGTCCAAGGAAATATCTGTAGACAACTAAGGAATCTGGGTTCCAGGAGGCAAAATCACTGTCTCAACTGGAATGAACTTCTCTCAGCGTAGCTGTCAAAGCCATCTCAGTGCATACACAGAAAAATATTAAAACTACGAAAAAGCCAACGAATAACATAGATCTCCAGTGGTAACCCTTCCTAGGGCAATAGGCAAAAACCCCAACTCAGTCAGAGCAGGTGACATCAGAGCGTTCTTACATAACCGCTATTAATGGAGTTTGAGTTTTCCTGGCCCAATTCTACTCTGGCTGGAGTCTTAAAAATAATTACTGCAAAATAAAGTCTTGGCTCTTGGAAAATAGAAAGGCTATACAAACTCGTACCAGACTCCATGGCGACGTATTCTCTAACTGAAAACACTAAACAGTACAAAATGTTAAATATGAGCAACAAGCAGACAGGTAACTTTAAATTAATAAAATTCATAGTGATGCCATGACCTTGCTCGTCGAAAAGGGTGCGTACAAAGGCTACTCATAACTGCCAATACTGCCTCAAAATTTTGTTTTGTAAATAATTTTGACTCACCAGCAAAAATGTTATACAAAGACGAAGTGAAAGCCTGTCGTATTCGCCTCTCCAGCGAACGCAATCGCCGTACATGATGACTCAAAGCAATGCTGATATGGTTGACCAGAAAACAGTCAGCCTAGGTGGAGTAGGAGTATGCCGCCTTAGCGCGTTTCAGGCGAGACCCACATGATGATCATCGAGCAGAAGGCGAGTGCTTGTTGATCGGAGGCCGGAGCGAGTAGAAGTCGAAGCCGAAGTGATGGGAGGGAAAAACAAAAACCCTAACCAGGCAGGGAAAGGAGGGGAAGGAGAGAAGGCGTGAAAGGAGAGCTGGGGAGGGAACGAGTTGGCAGAGGAGAGCACGCTTATCCAGAAAAGTAGGTCCACAAACTGTTCGGCGACCAGGTGACTGTCGCAATTCACCCCCCCCCCCCTCCTCTTAAAACAATTATTTTGCCCTAGGACCCACTAACTGCCATCCACAAATTTCAAATACAACAGTTATACAAGAACAGCGCCAAGAAAGATAAGTGTAGGGAAACATAAAAGGTAGTTCACAGTATAATCACAGTTCACAGCAGCGGAAGAATAGAGAAAATACATACAATCCACATAACACATGTTTACAATTCAAAATATTGAAGTAAGTCCCCGGGGACGACAAATCTGAACACCATTGGCCCAACTGCAGAAGTGGACTCTTTTTGGGCAGGTCTTGATGATAACAGATTCAGTCCAGAGTCGATGCAGGGTTGTAAAGAGAGTTGATCACTTACATCCATTGGCACCATGTCAGGAAGCAGCACGATCTTCGTCGAAGCAAGCGCACACTCAACTCAGGTCAGATCGGTGGAAAGGTGGGAAGAGACATCACAAAACAAAATAACAACGTATAAGCAAAACTAACGACTAAGGAAAAGGGAATGGTTATGGAACACGAAAATGGGTGGAGGTAGAAGGGAGACAATAAAACTCGATACAAACAAAAAAAAGGGGGAGGCAAAAAGCAACTTATTTCCATACAAAATATGGCTTGAGGTTACTAATATGTGCCTTTCTAAAGGCTTTGCCAGTATTAATATCTGTAAACACTACAGAATTACGGTTGAGGAACTTCTCCATGCGAAATGGACCCCAAAACTTCGGGATCAGTTTGCCTGTCACATTTTGCATCAAATGTGCCAAATAAAAATTTCTACATAAAACAGTATCTCCAACACAAAGCTCTGATATGCCTCTACGACGCTCCAGTTTAGTAAGAAATTGCTGCTTAGCTACACTCAATTTACGAGTCACCTCCTCCAACAAGCGATACTGCTCGGCATAGCTCAAGGGGACAGGGAGGGTAGGAAGGTTCCAAATATTGAATAATGGATGGGCAAGGACACGACCTAAAAAGGGTAGGGAAGGATGACACCTGGTAGAATCATGAGAAGCACTATTGAAACCTACATTGATAAAATATAAATCACAATCCCAAAGTATATGATCTTGTTTATAAAATATTGTTAAAAAGGCCTTTAGGTTCTTATTGAATTGTTCCACCGGGTTGCTTTTGGGATAGTAGGGGACAGATGTAAAATTTTTAATGGCCCGATGGAAACACCTTCGAAGTAAAATATCTAACACTGTCGGTTACAATTTCCATGGGCGCACTAAAATTTTCCAGACTTGTTCAGCGAGGGCCTTAACTATAGAAGATGCTTTCATTTTGAGCAAAGGAATGAGCAAACAAAATTTAGAAAATGTGACCATTAAGATCAGAATACATTGACGCAATTTGTTGAGACACAAGACAATTACAATGCGCTTTTAACTGGTAGGTGGGTGCCAGTGGTGTTTCCCATACACCATACTTTGAGGCTCTGGGATCTCAGTGATGCTTTAAGTTCTGTGCGTTCGTCTCACCCATGCGTACTTACCAAAACACTTTCAATACAAAACATAGTAGTAGGGGCATGCTGTTTCTACCCCACTTTTGATTAATCGGATTATCAATTTGATATCAAATTGATTGATTATATTAAGGCTTCATCCAATCTTAATCCAATGAAACTTTAAATTCGATTTTATCCAATGAAATAATTTTGATTGATTGATCTAATCAATTGAATTGAATTAATTTTTTATTTTTATTTTAAAATTTTGCGTAAATTGTTAAGTGTATAGTTTGGTGAAAGAGTGTGCTAAGAAACTTTATCATTTTTTTATTTTTTTATTTTTTGGAGAGCGGCATGGTAGGTTCTCACTCTCTGTGGTCTGGCATTGTACTAAGGTGTGATGTGTTGGGGAAGGGGTATATATGTGTAGAGGGTCTTAATTTTTTGGAGAGCAGCATGGTAGGTCCTCACTCTCTGAGGCATGTCTTTGTACTGAAGTGTGGCTGTGTTGGGGAAGGGGTTTATATAGGTATTGTGTAATATTAATGTTTTTATGTTATTTAGTTCCCTCCTGTCTGTCAGGCGCATGGGGGCTAAGACACATCTGCTTCGACAGTTATCTGGCAGGTGACAGAGGTTATGTCGTATTTAATGAAATGAAAAGCGACATGAATATGATGTCCTGTAGGCAAGTAATATAATTTACAAGAAGGACTCATCGAATCGCAAATACAAATTTCCAATGAATTAAAGATCCCAGCTTTCCTGGTGTCATAAATAAATCAAGTAATAAGTTATAGCTACAATTTTCCTATCAAATATAAAATTTAAGACAGAATAATTTACATGTCTTGAATTAAACAGCACTCTTCCTAAACACATTAACAAGGGATTTGAAAACACCTACCTTACGATGTTAAATGATTTTTATATACATCTGTTCGATTGGGAGGTTGCTGTAGGAATTACCTCAGTAGAGCATTTGAGTAGATTTATAGGCTGTGTGTCGGGAGGGATGTTGATCATAGGCGACTGAGCTCTATATACTCGAAAAGTGGGAAACATTTCGGCGAAATAAAATGGTTAGTAAATCGGTATTGAAAAGAGAGGTGAATACAACTTACGTCCAAATACACACAACTATGTGGCAAATGGATAAAAATTATGTTTACGACGAACATACTAAATGAAACAAATATTTCCCTACAGTCATCTGAGCTTACCTTCTCCAGCAATCCTGCTGTAATATCCTAACTTAATGTCGAAGATGGAAGCACAAGTTAAAAATATGCAAACTTACTAACAAAGTGATAAAAAGTAATCAACAAAGCCAAAAAGGTATCCTATTTCCCAACCAAGCTAGGCATTATATTATTAACGACGTCCAATTCAAGCACCTACTCAGCTCTCAACACCAAAATGCACAGACAAGTAGACACACAAAAATTTACTTTACAAATCAATAAAAAAATGTTCTGTTTACGAATTCACCAGTTCATATAAAGCCTAACGAAATATTTCACTAGAAATTTTAAACAAGGAACAAGTACTGAAAGAAAAAAAACTTACACCATTTAATAATTCTCTTTTAAGAAGCAATAAAAATTTCATTGAAGCTCCAGACACTTGGGCCGGAATTCATAGCCAGAGGCTTGTTTGGCAAAGAAGCTATGAAGCTATACTCATGAAGAAGTTCTTCTTCAAGCACTACTTATCTGACAAATGAATTCATAAATCATGACTTGAAGTAATTATTGTATACGCACTACTTATTTGGGTCAAGTTGTGCTTGGTGAAGTACAGAAACAAGTATCTGTGTAATATCACTACCAATATAACGTAAATAAATTTTCCACTTTATTTACAGCAGTAACGCAGAAGAAATGAATTTGTACATTAGTATGATATTATTTTATTTTTTCACTGCTGTTTTAAATAATTTTAATTTGTTTTATCGCATACTTGAGATTAAAATAATTGTATGTGCAATAAAAACATGCTTGTTTCATGTGTTATGAAATAATTTTTTCAAATTTTTGTTAGCAGTGCTAAAAAAAACTCAGTTGGCGTGCACACTCGACGATTATTTGATATGTGTGTTCGTTTTAATGACATCTCGGTTAATTAAAAACCTACAACACCTTGTAATAATACAATTCTGAACATTTCCGTCGAACGGCAATAACCGCCATTCTGCGAGCTACATTATCTATCATAAAAGTGCTTGCTTACATCTTATGCTACTGTCCTGCCAACATAACATGTGTTTCAGACCTCGTATTGCAAACACAGGTCTGTACGACTATTGGAATTTTCGAATACTGTTTCCAATAATGGAAGAAACTAGTACTCCAGTGCCCATGAACTGTGCTCATTTTTATCATGTTTATTCGAGTACCTTGTTGGTGTTGTAAAAAATTTCATCGGTAGTTAATTATTTTTGTATGTGCTTTGATTAAGTGTGACTCATTGCAGGTACTGTTTTAGTAGTTTTCTTGAGTGAACTGTAATATTATTGGCATATGTTTTACCACAATGGCTCATTCCACAATTTTACAACTGCCATGCCTTTCCCCAAGAAGCTAGGTACATACTCGAAGTATTTACATTTTTTCGAAGGTTTTAAGTTTGTTGGTTTCAGGGAATGGGCAAAGTGTTGATTTTACTGAATGGTTATACTGAATGGAATAAATTATTTCGTATCAGTGATGGACAAACATTATTGTAGTGAAGTGTTCGTGCAAGGATTTCCATATAAAACACGTGTTCGAGAGGTTGCGAATTACAAAAAAAGTAAGTTAACGTGTTTTGTAAATAATGTATTTTGAAACAGTTACTATAATGTTTGAAATGCACATGCTTTAAAAAGGCAGCAGTAGCAAATATTTTGTTTTGTAAAGATATTTGTTTACTATGCATGTGTTGTACAGCCAGCGAGTGTAAGGTTAACTTCGGTAGTGTGTTTATTGCTGGACCATTGTACAATACAAAATGACACACTCGTAAGGACTGCAAAACAATGTTATTTCACGAAAGATTTTAATCTGAAGCTCCCCCATCAGCATATTTCTCCCGAAATATAAAATAAAGAGGGCACTAGAAACAAAAATTGACTGTCCAACCAACATAACCTCTTTGAGTAGTCTACTCATTCGGCAAACACATTCGTTCATAACCTAACTCTTTTGGGACATTCTGTTTGTGTTTATGTAATATAAATGATACAGTAGCCCAGTTTTGTGTACTAAAATTTATGTTGTGATTTTTTGACTAGCCTTTCATCAGCATCAAAGCTAAAATATTAACAAAATATTTGTTATGTATAAAAATCAGCTTGCTTCTGTGTAATTAATATTTCACCATAATAATGATTAATATCGGTTTTCGTGATAGGTATTAATATGCAATTGTCTTTATTTAAAAAGGAAAGACTGTTTTTTTTTTGCTGAATCTGTATGTATGACATTTTTACGTAAAAATGTTTGGTTCTCTTCTTGTTACACACCAGCCCTTAAAATATATAACAAATAATAAACGTTGAAATTACTTGATGATCATACTTAATGTCCCATACAGTACTTAATACTTAAATTGTTAAAAATTCATCCTAGTAACCAAAACCCATTGCACACAAAGATTAAGAAAAGGGTTGTGTTTTCACATCAAAGTGTAGGATTTTAATTTTCCCACTTGTCCTATTTAATTCCTGTTTCCATCAAATTATTTAAGGAAACATCATTTGTAATAAAAATATTTTGTGAATAACCTAGTCCTATTATAAATATTCGGTGCTTAAGTTCACAAGGAAACAGACGTGATGAAGTACTACTTATGCATAAATAATCAATGCTTCTTTGACTATGAATATTTGAGAAATAAGTAAAACTTACTTCATTACTGTGAATACATGATAAACATTACTTACAGCTATCAAAATAAACAATATGTGTATCTGACACTATGAAATGACAATCATACTTAACCACTAGTATAATTATTTCTTGTTTCAAGTATTGCTCAAATGCTCACTATGAATTCCACCCTCGATCTTAGAAAAACTATGAAATCAATTCTAAGTTACTTTAAAAAAAGAATATAGACATACATAAAAATCACTACATGGGTCCGAACAATTTCGTTTAAGTCTTGCGAGATCAGTTTCGGAAAATCACATTTAAAAATCCTAACTGAATGGAAAATTACATGGATTATTAGAAAAAAAATAGACACACACGAACTTCCAAATAAAGGAAACGATTGGCCCACTATTCATATACGCTGTGAATTTACAAAGAAACGTTTCACGTGAAAATTATCACATAAATGTCTTAATGAGAACAAACTTGATCTATTCGAATAATTTTAACACAAGCTCCGTCGAAAACATATCGCTGTAAAAGTTTTGCGAACCCTGTAGTTAACACTCGTACAGGAATTCACACATTAATTAATAATTATTTTAAAAATAAATTATAAGCGAACCTTAAATAGTTTCCACTGTATTTTATGAATATTAGGAGTGAGATTTAAATCCTGGCCAGATTATTGAAGAAAGGGCTTAACGAGAATCGCGACTAGCAGTCAGGCGTACGGTAGGTTGGCCAATTGTCGGATGAGAGGCCGGCAGCTTTCCGAACGTGTGCGGTGAAGTGGTAGTTCTTAGAGCAGAGACCGGTAACCATGTATGCATCCCAAGTTTTGACAAGAAACTAAAATGGCGACTCTGGACAGCGGTTGGAAGTAGCTCTGCCCTGCGGTTGGAAAGAGCCTTTTACACCGCTATGAGCCCCCTCCCTCTTCCTAGCCATGAAGCATTTGTTTGTCCAGCTTGAGGGCTGTTTGTCTGCCTCCCTCCCCTGCGGACGGGAATTTTGAACTCTCCCAGAGCATTGACCTGGACATAAAATGGTTTCCCATATTCTCCAACCCCAGACACAAGCTTGTTTGAATATTTAATTCCAGGAAAATAAAATTTCACAAGTCCCGCTGAAAAAAAATGATTTCATCAACACTAAGAATTATGTTCCAAATGTCTTTAATATGCTAAATTAAATAAAATATAAACCATTCCTAACTACAAATAAATTTTAAAATCCCACAGCAATCTAATTTTAGGAAAGTAAGTATAGTTTTATACAAGAGATATATTCACTAAAAAATATTTTTATGTTTTTTCAAACACGTCATTTTCAAAACACATATAATTCTGTTTACTAAAATTTACGCGATACACAGGTCAAAGGTTAAAGTGCGGAAAACGTACGTATTCTAATATATGTGTGTAGCGGAGAAAAAACCTATTTTGCACGTAGAATTTCTTTGCGAGAGCAATGTTCCCATACAAAATTTTCGGTTACAATCTCATTGAAGTTTATCCTTTTATGTTAAGTAATAATAATACATTCCAATTTATTGTAAACAAATAAATGTCATATAGAAAATTATACTTTCCTATTATGCATTTAAATAAAATTGTAACTGAGTCATGTCAGAGTTGACTGTATATAAACATGTTTCTTTCTCATGAACAAGGAATTGGGCTGAATGCTATCTCTAAGCAAGAAACTTCTATTTCTTTCACAAGGCAGCCGAGACCCCACTAACTGCTACCTGATGACAATGCCTTTGAAAGACAAGCCGTTTCACTGTTGGGCAACAATACCATCATTTTTCGAAGTCCTCTGCAGGAACATTAAATGTTAGTCTTAAAAAGAAATTCATAAACAAGTTTTAAATGGAATATAAGCGTATTGTATTGAAAATATCACTTAATTTACTTCATCTTTCACAGATATTCAAAAGTTTAATATTGTTAACATATTATCCAATAAATGATTTGAGGAATTAAAAACTATTAGATAAAAAGATATATAATTAATTTTAACATTGAATTTTTTTTTACTTTCAAAACAGAAAATATGAAATCACACAGACAAAATATCATTAACAATCTCTTTTTTTTGTTTTAAAAATTCATAAAATACATCTAACTAAACACTTCTTTTCTAGACATAAAAAAAAAAAATTATTTTATCGAAAAAATAAAATCGTTCAAAAGGAAAAGACTGTATGTAAACAGCACATCAAATCATGTTACGCATTAAAACTTTGAAAGACATCACATCATCTGACAAACATCATATCATGTTACATCAGAAATCACTAAAACCTTAAAAATGTCACCTTACATCATTAAAATCATTACAAAGCTTACAAACTTTTCACCATTTTACATCTGAAATCATTAAAACTGTAAAAAAACTTTACAACATTTTATGTTAGAAATCATTAAAATCATTAAAAACTTTCCACCATTTATGCCTGAAATCATGAAAATCATTACAAACTTTCCAACATGTTATGTTAAAACTTTACAAATCATTAAAAAGTTTGCAAACTTTCTACCATTTTATGCCTGAAATCGTGAAAATCATTACAAACTTTCCAACATTTTACATTATAAATCATTAAAATCATTAAAAAATTTCCACCATGTATGACTGAAATCATGAAAATCATTACAAACTTTCCAACATGCTATGTTAAAACTTTAGAAATAATTTCAAAGTTTACAAACTTTGCAAAACATTATGTTAAACTTTAGAATTCATTAAAATCATTACAAAGTATACAAACTTTCCACCATTTTACATCTTAACTCATTATAACTGTAAAAACTTTCCAACATTTTATGTTAGAAATCATTTAAATCATTTAAAACTTTCCAACATGTTACATTAAAATTTTAGAAATCATGAGACAACATTATGCCTAAAATCATGTTACATTTGAAAATCATTAAAAACTTTTTACCATTTTGGATCAGAAATCATTAGATCTTAAAAACTTTTCATAAGGTTACAACATAAATTATTAAAACTTTAAAAACATCATCTTACATCATGAAAATCATTACAAATTGTTCACCATGTTACACCTGAAATCATTTTACATCTGAAAATCATTAAAAACTTTCCACCATTTTACATCACAAATCATTAAAACTTTTCATTAGGTTACATCAGAAATCAAACCAAACTATATCCGAAAAAAAATTAAAATTGCAATGGAAAACACCATCATCACTACAATTACCGCTTAGAGTTAAGAGTTAAACTCAATGTATGCCTCTTCAGAGGAGCAACAGGTGGTGGTGATATTGGTGACAAGATAGGACTATGTCTTATTTCGTTAGGTGATTCTGTATAGGAAGGAGGCTGTGGGGAAATTAAACTTTGTTGTAATGATTCTGACGATATCATATCGGGAGAAGGTAAATCTGGAGCAGTCAAAGGACAAAAATTGAAATTTAAAAATTCTTCCAACTCATAAAATAATTCATTTGCTTTAACCTCTAAATGTGCGCCATTTTCATTAACCTCTAAATGCTAATCACTTTCATTAACCTCTAAATGCACATGATTTTCATTAACCTCTAAACACACATCATTTAAGGGGACAATTGTGAGGTTTAAGGGTTTGCAACAGCATTCTTTTCGCTTTTGTAGATGTTGCTCACATGATTTTGGGAGGCGTGTTGTGAGAAAGATGACATTGAAGTAGGAAGCTGTGAAGCTCGAGGCGACGGTGAAGTTGGAGACAGCGTCGAAGTTGGAGTGGGCATCGAAGTTGGAGGCAGAATCGAAGCTGGAGGCGGCTGTGAAATCGGAGATGGCATCGATGTTGGAGTTAGCATCGAAGCTGAAGGCGGCAGTGAAGTTGGAGGAGGCATCGAAGCTGAAGGCATCGAAGCTGGAGGTGGTAGTGAAGTTGGAGGCGGCATCAAAGCTAAAGGCATCGAAATTGGAGGCGGCATCGAAGCTGGAGGCGATGAAGTTGGAAGCGGCGTCCAAGTTGGAGATGAAATAGAAGCTCGAGGCGGCATCCAAGTTGGAGCTAACGTAGAAGCTCGAGGTGGAGTTAGCCCTAAGGAGGGCATTGACAATAGCGTTGTTTTTAATGGTGGAATACTCTTCTCCTCCAAAGAATACAATAAATTTGTTATTAAATGATCTACAGCATCTAAGTTGCCATTAAAATTATCCCAGTTAAAATTAATGATTTCATTTTCCAGAGCTTGACTAGATAAGCCAAGAAAATAATCTTCGTAGAAATGCGACATCACAATGCAAACCGCACTGACAAACTATTGGAGACAGTGGAATGGGGTGTAGAGGGTAAACCCCTATTTATAAAAAATTTCAAATTCCTATATAAACATTCAGGAAGCAACCCTCATCCCCACCAACCAGAAACCCAGAAAACCAAGCACCCATCGCCTTCCCGTATCCATGCCTTTCAAACAACTTAAACCCTTCATCCCATCCTATGAGACATAACTCTCTACTACCTTCATCCTGGAAGAAATGAAAACCATTTATTTAAGACAAGAATAAATGTGTTAGAGGTCAATGTAGTCGATAAAGTGATATTTAATTTATATGATGTGGATTTATACAAGAAGAAAAAATAAAATAGTAGTATAATACGTAAAAGATCTTTAACGGTATGCAATATTCTGCTTGTACAGATTTCTAATAATAATTAATATTATTATATTTAACTAAATGTTATTATATATTCTTTTGGAAAGGTTTCAATTACTGTTTAATAGCATAAACTGTTATGTTTCATAATATTAAGGCATTTCTGCAATATATATGTAAACCTTTAACATAACATAAATTTATCTTTGCTTATAATGTTATCAAATTCGATAAACATGTTACAAAGCAATTTAACTAAATATGTCCCTATTATCTTCATACATATTTTGTTATTCATATTTGTGCTAAGCATTTACAAATATTTTCTGTTAATGTATACGAGCATATTTCATTACGGTTAAAATTCCAACAGTGTTTGAGTGATCAAATATAACTTGCCTAATCAGTTTTTCAGCAATCTATAGAATGTTTGAACTCTTTCTCGATTGTTACTACTAAAAAGATGGGATATATAAATTATAGAACATTTTTTTATAATATTTGTAGAGGTTGGTGTGTAAATGGAATGTCCTCTTCAATAATCAATACTAGATTTTTTTAATTAGTTTATATATGTTTTGATATGGTGTAAGTGCAACATTTCATTGATTTAATTTTATGTGTTTTCTAACATAGTGTATTAAAATGTTATACTATGTTGCAAGTTTTTAAGACTGTATAGGAGGGTGGAAATTGATTCTATTTAATAAATTAATAAAAAAAATACATTGCTAGAGAGTTTGCGCGCAGGTAGGAAGATGTTTTCGTCTTACTATGGTCAATGGTTAAGTCAACGACCTGGACACTAGCAGGGTGGTCCAAGGCTCCTGTAGGCCTGTTTCATGAAAAGCTGTGCTAGAGATGCCTCCAGGGTATTGTGAAGCTAAATTGTTTCCGGCGAAGGTCGTTAGACTCAGGCATACACCCTCTGAGAGCTCAGTTTTGTGGTTGATAACACTGGAAAGACATTGAAGTTAAACCTGAACATTTTGTGAGTCTGGTCAAGGGGTGGTAACACTGTTAAGGTCATAAACCTCTGAACATAATGGTTTTGCACATCTTGAGATATTTGCAAATGCTATAGGTTTTCAAATTTTAATCGAGTATAAATTATTCAGCTAACAATGTTTCATGAGAAATAATTCTCGTGATTCATTTAGGTTAAATCATCTCTGTTTTTTTATATTCCTTTCTTAAGAAATCAAATTTTCACTTCATAGTTTTAAAGAGGCGAGGTTATATATACATACCAATGGAATTCATTTTAAAATATAAATTTATTGACAAGTTCTTTTTTAATATATACAAATACAGCTTGTTTAACAAATTTAAGTATATTTTTTTACTATGGGAGGTTTCAAAATATTAAAATTTATTCTTTCCGAAACAAACTCGAAATTGTTTACTCCAACGAGCTAACACTTACTGATATTCAATTTATACTTTGATTTCTGTATGCATAAGAATGTGATCATTGTCATCTTGACCCATCCTTATGATATATAGTTTACATAAAACCAAATAAGTTTTTATACTAAATTTGACTCATTAGTCCATAATTGTCTCTCATCCAAAATAGTGTCATATTACTTGTATAATTTCTATTGGGGACTCAGGAGGAGAATCATCATCATCTACTTCACCTGTCAGACATCATTGCCCAAGTTAGCATTAATTTAGAGTTTTCCTCTGCAGAGAAGAATATAGATTTATATCCATATGTTTTATGTAATTGTTTGAATGATGGACAGTTGTATTCTTTTTGAATATCTGTTATTTTCCCATTCCACACAATTTCTAAAATATGTTTTTGCTCGACTCCACCTACATATATTTCACAATTATTTAAGTATTGCTTGCAAATATCTTCTATATTCTCATACTCCACACATCCATTCTCCCATTTGAAACCATGGTGGTATTTGGTGACCTATTTATTAGTTTTCTTGTTTTTGGGAGTTAGATATTTCCAGTCGAACAAGGCTTTGAAGCTGAATACATTTGTGTGTTCTTCCATATCAGTAATAGCTAATTTTTTAATGATAAATTTATCTGGAGGTTGAAATCCCTGCACATTGCAAAACATCTCGTTGCAATTGTGGTTCATTGCCTACTGACTCAAGTCATTATCATCACCAGTTTATCTCTTACAGTATAGTTAGCCAATCTAACATGAATTATCAAAGCCAAAGCTTGTGTATTTTCTGAAATGGGTGTATTTGCAATTATTTCGATTAGTGAATCTATGCCATTATTACTGATGGTGTCATTATGTTTGCTTACATCAAATAAAAATAATATTCCTCTAGTTTTAAATGTTTGGGGTTCTAATATCGGTAAACTAATTTAGTTATAATATGTTTCCAGAAATTTTATGTACATATCATAGCAAATAAGGAATTCGCCATTACCAAAGTTGATGCTTAAATCCACATAGGGATAAGCTTGGCTCTTTAGTTACAGTTTAATATTTGATAACACAATTATCGAATAGTGATCTGTCTGCTTTTAAATTGTTTTGTCAGTTTGTTTGAAAACAAATCACAACATATCTAGGTTTTTTGGAAGAAAACCTTGATTTCACACTCCACGCTATTTTTTGTTCTGTTGGTGGGGTTGGAAAAGACTCCAAACCCCATGATCTGAACACAATATACTAGATTCTTCCCTTCTTCGATACACCATATTTCAAAAACTTTACATGTTCATGTGTGTTAATTTCAGTATGTGGCATTAGCCATTCGACACTGTTTAATTCAAATGTTACATCTTCCACATTATTAGCTGTGTCGTATATAGCATTCAAATGTGTATTACCGAATAGAATAACTAATTCTTGTTTAGCATTTAATATGACATGTTTATAGTCTTCAGCAATGCCAAGTACCATACTTAATGGTATAATGACTTTGTATTTTCTGCCTGGATTTATTTGTGGTGAATAATCACTAGCATTGCTCCATCCACACATAAGTCCTGTATTAGGATTGTTTACAGTTTGTGATAGGTAGTTCTTTATTGTGGAAGTAAATCTAACATCTCTTATCTTATCGATTTCCACTCCATTGAACAAATATGCAATTATGCTGATTAAATGAAGTGTTCTGTTTCTTACTATTTTATTGGTTACAGGATTGCTTGCATCGGCTGTCTTTTTAATGGTTCCTCTAAACCTTAAACTTGATTTCGATGGTAATGTGTAAATGTTGTAATGTATTGAATCCTTATTTCCGATGGAAACATGTACAGACCTGCTTAGAATGATTCATACACATGTATTTCCGAATTGGTGATTGCATCTTCATAGTTTATTGCTTCTGCAACATTAAGTATGTCTTCCCTTTCTATTAACAGTCTATTCTAATTCCTTTGAAAACAATTTGTTGCCTAGTGTTAAGTTCACGGGTAACTTATTTGAAGTGAGCGATTTAAGCTTATGTTTATGTCTTTTTAAAGTGTCTTTCTTCGAAATATGTTCCTTAGTGTCATAGTTGTGTAAAGGACCACCTACTTTATGTCCATATTGACTATTATACACAGTACCCATTATGATTGCAATGCGCACGGAATGCAACTGTTTATATAGCTTTTTTATGTAAATGGACTGTAATTTCTTTGTTTCTAAAATTAATATGTTAACCGACTTGATCGGCAATTGCAACAACTATTTCATCAATATGATTCACTATTACTGGAAGATATATAAATGTATTCGGTTTTTCAATTATTTTATATCCTGTAGCCACCGCACATGTGAATTCATGTAGCGTATTTGTCAGTTTACCAGTAAAATATGAACTGCCTACAATATTGACATTTATATGACATACATGTACCGACAATATATTTAAATATTTTGATGATTTGTGCAATTCATTAGCGGGATAAACACTCTATTCACGACCTAACATATTTGAAATCGAATAGTCTTCCGTGGAATCGATATCGATGTTACTGTACATCGCACCAGTTAACGTATTTGGATTTCCACGTAGTTAGAAATGTTCATGTTTAGGTAATGCTGCTTTAATGAATCATTCTTTAGTCATCCAACTGATAAGATCCTACCAGTATCCTAATCTAAAACAATACAACAAGAGAAATATCAATTATTACCGAGATTTTGTTATTAATTGAATGAGTGCGATATTTCCCTTTTACTAATACAGAAGATATTGTGCCTCCGAATGAAGCATTGCCCAATTCCGTATTTATATTTGACGATGTTTGTTGCGAGCCACAGCATGAAATAGAGCAATATTTTAGTTTTGGTAGACATTCAAAAGTTGATTGCTTTTATCCATTACAAAGTTATACACATATTCCCAAACAAAATGTGCACGATAATGCAAATATGATAATTGCATTTTAAATTCACAGTATGAATCAGCAAAATATTTACAATGATCATGTTTTGGGCAATATGACATTTACAAAGTTTAAAGATATGTGTTTTACTGTTGTAAAATCAAATACTGTTTTCTGCTTCCCCTATATAAAGACATATATAGGTCTGGATTTGAAAGTTTTTTAATCCCCAACCAAGAATAACAGAGTATTTCAAAGTTTGGACACAGTGGTATAAAACAGAATCATTACAACAGCTGTTTAAACAAAAATCGTGATAGGAATTGTGATTTAAACTGACATATAATACATAATGTGGGTATGGCTGTGAAAGAAACTGGTGCGGTAAATAAACATTCCATTAAAGACTTAAACACCATTACACTAAATGTACTTAAATCACAATCTATTAATATGCAAGAGAAATTAATAAAGTAAGTTGATTTGATTGATAAAGTTTATAAAACATGAGAATAATTGCAAACATTTTAACCAATATTCAGAATGATTTGCAGAGTATCGTAATGAATTTAGAATGGAAGAACGATTAAATAGGTTTATTAAAGACTTCAATAATATGGCAAATATAATATTTACAACACAACTTGCAGAATTGGAGATAATCTAAGAGTTGTAATTAATTAAGTGGTAACCTCTATTATTACAAAACGGCTTGAAACACAAGTGGAAGAAATAATGCAATGTATAGTGATGAATTGGAAACACAAATAATTTTTTTTCATTAATGATTTGAAAGCTAAAACTGTAGCTAAATTAGACACTGTTTTAAGTAAAGTCGACAAGATTGAAATTACCCAAAGAATTCGATCTAGTGTAGCAGTTAGTAAACCAATTACTTAATTTATATATAAATAGTGGAAAATTAATGTAATATAATCAAAACATGTCTGACTCTACTACGGAATAACATAACGTTATATCTGTTGTAAAGGAGAAACATTTACAAGCCAAACGAGCCTGTATGGAACGGGATGTTTTTAACAAAGGAATATTTAAACCTGTTACAAGTTGAATAAATACATTACATTCTGTGTTGAATACACCTAATGAAACACATTTGGAAAATAAATCGAAAAAAGAACATTTAACAAAGAAGAAGCAAAACCTTCTCATTTAACACAAAGTTATTTAGCTTTCAAACATTCTTCACCAATGCGCAATACAACATTTGGTGTATATCGAAATGAAAATACATGTTTTCTGGGAGAATCTGTAATTATGTTTTTACATGGTAATAGAATTACAATAGGTGATTACAACATATGTGGGTCAAGAATTATTTGAATTATTATTTAAAAACTTTCCAAATGGATATTCCGACACCAATTTGCAGAAATACAACGAACTTGTTTGTTGTACGAATGTGAATATTCGTTCAAGAGATGAAAACCACCCGAGAATACATTTATTAAACAATATCGTCGAAAGTTGAATATAAAAAGACGAAGTTGGCGATCAGTTTTTCCCTGTCTATTAAACAATCCTAACGAATTGGTAGATAGATTAAAACTTCTCATCACTTTAAGAGATTCTTAGAATAATTCACATACAAACAAAATTGTTTCTATTATTGAAGAGCTGATGGAAGATGGATAAATTTCTAATCATGTTCAGTAAAATCGCTCAAGAACTTCATGCCCTGCCAGGATAAGGTTTCCCAGAAGACCGGTTATTACTAAGGGATTAAATGATCTTTTTCAAGATGATTAGTGTGAAATGACATTGCTTTCGAAATATAATAAGGGATACAACTATATTTAAACCATAATATATGTTAATTCCAAATATAATTGAAGTATACCTTTGAAAAACAAAACTGGGAAACAGGTCAGCGATGCAATGAAAATCGTTTTGCAAAAAATTATACCAAATTCGCTCCAAACATATAAAGGATCCGAATTTTTTTCTGAACTATGCAACGTATTCAGACTTTAAACCCAGTGTGGTGGAACAATTGAACAAATCGATCAAGCAGCTGATATATAAGCATTTCACGTCGAAGGAGACTTACAAATGGGTGGATGTTTTGTCTGCAAAACTTAAATTTTATAATTACAGATATCATAGAACTCTCAATATGGCACCCGAAAACGTTATGGGCAATAGATTGATGAAACATGCATACAATAATGTAAAAGTATTTGATGAGAAAAAGCAAAAGTTTAAAATTGGCGAATTTATACAAATCTCAAAACAGAAAGCCCTCTTCGAGAAAAAAATACATAGTTAATTTGTCTTATGAAATATTTAAAATTATTTCAGTTAGATATACCTATCCCAGAGTGTATTACATAGAAACCTATGATGGACAGCCTATAAAAGGCGGATTTTATGAGTACAAATTGCAAAAAGTTTGTTCTCCCAATGAATATTTGGTTGATAAAATCGGCAAAAGGAAAAGAGATAGGTCTTTGGTTCGTTGGAGAGGTTTCTCAAAAGCACACGACTCGTGGGTTAAGAATAAAGATCTTAAAAGAGTATAATATAATGTTTGTGGTAATATAATGTATGATGGTAAATAAAGAAATTGAAATGTATTTGATGTGTTTTTCATTTAATAAATCTATCGATATCGATGGGGTTTGTATGTGCAATTTATTGTGGAATCATTCCACTTGTTAATTTTATTATCGTTTTATTTAATTAGCTTTTGAGCGATAATCTGTTACATTTATTTCCTTTTAATAATATAATTCTTTGAAAATTGCGTAGTTAAAAAAAAAACATTTAGAATCTGATTATTTGTGTTTAGGGGATAAATCTATATTTATTTAAAGGTGTTTGATTTCTTAAGTTATATTTGTGCCAGAAAGAATACTTTATGGGCGAGACTGCAAAGTTCTTCCAAACTGTTTACATGACAAAGGTCAGGGGTTATTGATCCTTCTCTAGCTTTCGGCTTGAGGGTTGTAGAGAGAGGGGAATGGAGGAGTGAGAGAGGACAAAAGCTACCTGGCTGCTTGGTGCATGTTCCCTAATGGTATTTCCGGCTAGTTGTTCTTGACCACCCAGGGAGTTGGGGGTCCTACATGGGCGGAGGACAGGGTTCCGGAGATTGAATCTATTTGTACTATCATATCCTTTGTAACATGAAATATGATAGGAGTAAAAATATTTTTATGTGTATTAATAAAATAATTTTTTTTAATAATCGTCAATTAACATGTAAATTTCTCTAAGGTGTGAACTGTGGGATCCGCAAAACATTTATTGTGATAAGTTTACAACGGAGCATGTGTTAAGATATTTTTTATACTTGGGAAATGGTAAGTGTTTTCCCTGCCATTCACTACTTGCTTCCATTTTTGAAATTTCTTTTCAATCATTTTACGTTGAGAGAGAGGTGCGTGTGTCTAGTATGGTATTGGAAATATAAACCAGTGAATTCCTAAACAGGACATTTTTATTGATTTGTGAAGTTATTTTTTTTTTTAGTTATTTTAATGTCGAGGAGCTCCACCATAACATTAGTCTACAATCAGATGGTGCCTCTGGTTATTTCCAACACACAGCAATAAGTCGATGTAAGTGCTATGCTGGACTCATTCCTACAATAGTCTCCAGATCGAATGGACGTGTTTTAAAATCATTTAATGTTGGAAGGTACATGTAGAACTCGCAGGGAGACGTATGTGTATGTCTAGTACGCTATTGTGTTTGGTTAAAATTTTAATTAATTTATAACTCTAAAATTCCTAGGGAAATGGGATATGTTTTTAAGTTTGTTTGGGGTATAATTCAAAATGCGAATTTGGAAATTTCGTTAGGCTTCATACAAACCGGTGAATTCTTAAACAGGGCATTTTTATTAATTTGTAAAGTAAATTTTTGTGTGTCTATTAGCCTGTGCATTTCGGTATTGAGAGCTGAGGAAGTGCTTAAATTAGATGTCGTTAATTTATAACACCTAGCTTGATAGGGAAATAGGATACCTTTTTGGCTTTGTTAAATGCTTTTTATGACTTCATTAGTAAGTTTGCATATTTTAAATGTGTTCTTCCATCTTCGACATTAAGATAGGATATTACAGCAAGATTGCTGGTGGAGGTAAGCTCAGATGACTGTAGGGAAATATTTGTTTCATCTAGTATATGCATCGTAAACATAATTTATATTCATTTGTCACATAGTTGTATGTATTTGGACGTAAGTCGTATTCACCTCTCTTTTCAATACTTATTTCCTAACCATTTTATTTCGCCGAAATATTTCCCATTTTTGTGTATATAGAGCTCAGTCGCCTATGATCAACATCCCTCCCGACACACAGCCTATAAGTCTCCTCAAATGTTCTACTGAGGTCATTCCTACAGCAACCTCCCAATCGAACAGACGTATATAAAATAATTTAATGTTGTAAGGTACGTTTTTTCAAATCCCTTGTTTTTGTGTTTGGGAAGAGTGCTGTTTAATTCAAGTTGTATAATTTATTCTGTCTTAAATTAAAAAATTGATAGGGAAATTGTAGCTATAACTCGTTACTTGATTTATTTATGTCAGGATAGCTGGGATCTCTAATTAGTTTGAAATTTGTATTTGTGATTCGATCAGTACTTCATGTAAATTAAATTTCTAGCATATAGGCAATAGTATTCGCATCACTTTTTGTTTCATAAATATGACATAACCTCTGTCACCTTCCAGACGACAGTCGAAGCAGACGTGTCTTAGCACTCAGGCACCTGACAGACAGGAGGGAACTAAATAACATAAAAATATTAATATTGCACAATACCTATATACACCCCTTCCCCAACACAGCAACATCTCAGTACAAGAACAGACCACCAAGAGTGAGGACCTACCATACTGCTTTTTAAAAAATTAAGCCCTGTTACACATATACATGCCTTCCCCAAAACATCACACCTCATACAACACCAGACCTCAGAGAGTGAGGACCTACCATGCTGCTCTCCAAAAAAAAAGTATCTTAGTACACTCTTACACCAAACTATACACATGCCAATTCTCACAAAATTGAGATATTAAATAATTTCTTACAAATAATTAATTTAATTAAATTAATCGGGTCAATCATCTAAATATTTTATCGGATTAAAATCGGATAAGAAAATTTGATCGGAATAAGATTGTATTAAGCAATATGTTCAATCAATTTGATATCAAATTGATAATCCGATTAATAAAAAGCGGGCAGAACCAGCATGCCCCTACTACTGAACATTTCACTTTAAAACTCTTGGAGAAAGCTGGGTTTCATCGATACAAGAATACATAGCTCTACACTGGTAAGATTTTTTTTATTTACACCAGTTATATTGTGCCAAAGAATGAATTTTATGTTTAACACTTGGACGTTACTAGCCAGTTCCGGTGGGTGATTCCCCCAGCACGCTACTTCGCATGCGCACTCCTAGATGGGTGATCCACCATGGTACATGATAACACAGTCTCCCAAGGTAAGGGGTCTCCAGCCACTGTGATAGACTATAGATTTTACCCAGAGACAGGACACGGTGTATGAACATGAACATTACCACACGCACTAGCACCTTCTCGACGAGACTCGTCCCCGAACCATGTGTTGTGTGGTGGCGATCAATACCCATAGCGGGTTAGGGCATAAAATAATGACATACATAAATATCACTGAATCAAGATGGGACACGACATGGACAGGCAAAATAAATACGCAAATGTCTGAAAATCGCTTTAGATGGTGTGGATGTCTGTGTATGAATTTCTTAAGAGACCACGTGTGCAGATGGAAAACACATTATTTCACATTAAATTTGGCAAGAACTGTCAGGCAAAATGATGACTATATTCAGAAAAATATTGCTTTTAAGTAACAAGCATACAAAAGCTCAAAGCACGTAGGATGGCGGGGAAATCCAAACATGTGAAGGAACTGTGTGGTAATACATAAAAAGCATCAAACATCAAAATACACGAACCCTGAAAGAAGATTACACATATTACTCTGATATCAATTAAGGTGCATAAGATGGATCAAGAATAAGCCCTCTAAATGTGGCAATGGCGTGGATACGGACTTGGTGGTAGCTAACACAGTGGCAGTGTGCGTTGTGGCCGTAACATAATTAAACACGATAAAAACCCTGAAGTAATTACACACAAATATTACCCTCAACATTACTTGCCGCAATTCAGCAGAAATTACAATGACAAGCCCTTAACACGGGTGGATGACACCTTATATATGTTACATAGGCCGCGTGGCCTCTCCGACATTATCTCCTCCCATCTTGTTTAAGTAGAAAAAGCCACAAGGGGCTGCAAATTTTAAGTTAAATATATAGCATTGCGCTGGGATTGTCTGGCAAATGTACGCGGAGCAAAGGTTAACCGGTATACTTAAGTGAACCATGGAAATCTAACTCAGTGCAAAAATATGAAATGTGTACGTGACAGCATCTTACCTCGCCAGCTCTCCTAAAACGACTGCCCAGAGGCAGGGGTCATGCGGACATACAATGTCTGCCTACGGGTTTCACACAAGCGGAAGTGCTATGCACTCCGAGTAAAATATTAATAATTGTAATTTAAATGGCACGAAAAGCAAGTCTGTTCATTTTCAACAACAAGACTGTTAATAACTTAATTTCTCTAGGTATATAAATGTCTTTGAAAGGGGCCTTTGTCTGAATAGGATTGTCTTTTTCTTCAGCGCAGTGCACACTTTGAATTTCAATAGTGCAATATTACATAAACACTTAAATACAAACATATTATACTTTACATCAAATTTTGGGCACTGAAAATAAATACATAACACTGAAATGAATTATCCCATTTTGGGAAAGTCCGTGCAGTGGTACCGCACCATGTGTTTACCAACCACATGTTATGTTAGCGGTGAGCGCCATCATGGTCTGACTGCTGCTGGCTCTTAGCCAGCATTAACATACAATTCAATTTTTTGACCATATTAAGGGACCGACAATATCTAGATGTACTGTAGACCAAAGGGCTGTTGGTATTTTGAATATGGAATGTCCTACATTGATACCCTTTCCATGTTTACACCCCTGGCAGGCTTCGCAAGTACGAACATATTCTGACACATCCTTTCTTAAAGTTCGCCAAGCAAAATTCATAGAGATTTTGTTGAAAGTTTTATTAATCCCTAAATGGCCCCCAAAGACTGAGTCATGGAAATAAGCTAGAACTAGGGGTATCAACACCAAAAGTACCAAAATTTTCCTCCTTGCCCATTCTTACCCATCTTTATCCAGAACATAGGGGGCAAAGGAGCCATTTTCACTTCATCAGTCATCTGGACACAATCCGATCAGTGTACATCACCAATCAGCCTTCACATAATACATAACCTAAACATTTTACTCTGTTAGATCCTAAAGTTACGTTCTCTGGGTTGAACGTTAAGCCAAACTCTCTCATTTTACTCAAAACTAAACAGAAAAGTTCTAAGTGGGAATCCAGGTCATTACTGTATACTATAATATCATCAACATAAATGAAAACTAATGTATATTTAAATTCGGACAAAACAAAATCATGATCCAAGACAACATGTGGCTACTAAAATTTCAGCCCATGGGAATTCTGGTAAACTCAAATTGGCTTCAGGGCATACTGAATGCTGTGTATTTATGGCAAGAAGGATCTAGCAAGAATTGATGAAAGCTATTATTAAGGTCTAAAATTGAAAAAAAAAAAAAAACTTAAGCCTTACCCAAATGCTGGTACGCGCAATCTATTGTAGGAAGAGGGAGCGGATCTTTGAGATTTTTTAAATTTCCCAGCTAATGGTTCACGAACAGATGGTACTAATCACTGTCTCGTTTACATACAAGAAAGCCATGTGAACAATAGTCTCCGAGATGGAAGGGCCAAATACGCCCACTGCCAACAATTTGTCAGTATTCTCTCTAAAAGTTTTCAGCTTCGGCGGAGAGCATTTGAAGTGACGGTCATGGACAGGAATGTCATCAGTGAGAGAAAAGCGATAAGGCAACACATCGCATTTGCCAATACGGGGCGAAATCACATCATGGAAATCTTCCTTTATCTTCTGAAGTTCTTTATGAAAATTAGTCTGGGCCTGATTCTCTTCACAAGATAGAATGGTGTACAGTGTTTCACTCGCCATAAGGGCAACCCTAATATTAGGGGCAAATCCAAAATATATATAGACTTCATCGAAATTCACATTTGCCCTAGTATGTCATAAAACTCTACGCCTATAAATATGTCACGAGAAAGACAGGTGATTACCCAAAAAAATTATTCCAGGAAAATTTTCCGATCTTAAATTGCAATTTCACTACCAGTTTGGATCGAATTATATCACTGGTGGCAATGCACAACTGTTTGTCACTATGATAAGCAATGTGATTATTATGAACTACTTTTAAATTTTTAGTCGTGTAAAAAAACACTGGCTAATCACGCAAACTGACACACCAGTATACACAAGAGTCCAATAATTACAGTCGCTGATCATGTCATGCACCATACGATGCTCCAATTTCCGCATGGACTTAGGGGGAAATCGACCAGAGGTCCAGAGCCTACACATGGTCTAACCTCATTTCCCTTCTTCGAACAGGCATTACCGAGATGGCTCACCTCACCACAATGAAAACACCTCCTTTCATTCACGGAACAATGAGGTAATTTGTAAGTTTTATAAGTGTGCCCTCTTTCAAAACAGTTCATGCAACAAGTGAGGGGCTTGGATGTTAAAGCGCCCGCCGGTGACACGTGAGCACTGTGGAGAGTGTCTAGCCCGAACAAATTGCCGTGGCTGGGAGGAGGGGCGGCGGAAACGTCTGCTGGTAATCAACAGTGGCCACTATCTTTCCCTGCAGGTTAACTGCATAGCGATGCAACTCTGTCAAGTTTTTAGGCTTGAATTCCATCGCACTCAAAACTTTAATGTGATGGGTCGAGTTACCTGGGATTATATAAATTAAATCAGCTTCAGAGAGCCCTACACATAAGGCCTCATTATAAGCGCACACTGAGTACAAAATCAGGCACAAGTTCGTTCGATTCTTGGTAACAAAAAAACCTATTTTCGTTCACACTAGCTCTTTAAAGACATGGGGAAACCAAGCCTGGATAACACTGCATTTAAAATTCTCAAAGATACCGCTGGAAGGGAAGGCTAATTACCTCACGTAAAATTTCAAGCATGAAGCCCCTCACACTTCAAACAATTGTGTGCAAAATCACCTCTTGTGAACACAGCTTTAAATTACATATTTTAGCAATTGAAATAAAAAAGACATGACACAGACAGGATCGAGGGATGTTAGTGCCGGAACACAGTCTAGAGAGGAAAGAAAAAATTTGTACAGATGAACTGGAGACTGAGCGTAACTCACAGGCGGGATGGCTGGCTGAGGGACAGGTGACTTGGTGCCTTCTTTCCAGCGAAGATTAGCCACAGCAACGTGACTGAGTTCTCCAACAGTTGCCGCCTCGTCCACCTCAAGTTCAAGGTCTGGGAGAAATGATACAAGGTCGTTGCTGGCCAGCTGGTAGACAAAGCTGACGCTTGAAGTCATGGCCGAAGTGTGCAAGAAAACAAACAGAGAGCATGAGCAGAGTCGCTGCAGTTTAAAAGTTCCCTTGTGCCGTACACTACTGATACAAGAGAGCTTTTATTCAAAACATGCTCAAATTGAAGTTCAAATGGTTAGATTTATTTGTGCTTACTGTATATTGTTTACAGTTAACATGTGCTCAAACAACATCAAGAAACACTTTTGAAATAAAATTGTGTGCGGATAATACTAATTCATAATTATCAACCATGAAATGAATACATGATATATTTAAGCTTGAGTGGACAACAAACAGACTGGTACTGTGTACTCGTAAAGTGCACACCTCACTTAAAATTTACTAAAATATTCTGTGTTTTAAGTGAGGATATAATCTTGCAATTTTTTATTACCATGGTGTAAAATAATAATAAAGGATCTCTCACAATCAGCTTTCATATGACACACAAACTACCTTATTATACGAATTGGCTGATAAATTTTATTATGTAGAGTATATACCAAATTGTAGTTGATATCAAACAACATTAAACTTTACTAAAATACCCAAAATAATAGTGGCTCTTCCACTTGTGCATTAATCGTGACAATATGAAACCTACTGTTAAATATTTACTAAAATAATTACCTTTTAAGAGAAATGCATGATTCAGCATCAACATTTTTATTCTCTCGTGAGCCAGCACTACATCAGAAAAAATATTTTATCTTACTACTTAGCAGTATTCACACTTACCGCAAAGTGAGTCTGGCTATTCAGTATACTGAAAATCATGAACACAGGTAAAGCCGTCACTACAAGGGTAAAACTATATGAAAATTATAATATTTCAATTCTCTTACGATAGTATGCACCAATGCACTACATACTTAATTACATAAATGTTACATGTTCCTGACGTCATCCTATCCCTTGTGCCCATTTGTTCCAACGCAGCTGCATCAACCACACAGCAACAACTCGACCGATCGACATTAGGTCGCGGTCTCGATCAGTGCAAGTTGACAAGAATGGCATTACACTTTTCTTGCCACTATATCACTCATGGTCGCGAGTCATAATATTTAACATTCACCATAAGAGATAACTCTCGTGATGAATGGATATGTGACCTAAACGAGCATGTCCCGTGAGGCCATGACTGTTAGACACAACAGTCGTTGGAGGGAACACTGGGGTAAATAGCGCCGCTTATTCCCACGAATTTTCGATGTGCGTGATGTCGATGGGTCCCATGGCCGAATCCGGAGTGCGATGTGGCTCCGAGTGGTTTCAAAAACGGGGAATCAAATTCCAGCAGGAAGTGTGAAGTGGCGAGCGGTTCCGTAGCAGCATTAATTAATAGTAGCATTTTAAAGCATAATTCATGGCTATTACACCACAAACTCACTAGGGAAACTGCCCGTTTCAGCATAGAGCATCGAAAACATCCCATAGAAAACAGTGTGTAGCTCTGCCCTTAGTTACGAAGTCCGTGTGTCATAACATTCATACACATTCCCGAAATTAATTACATAACGATACATGCCGATTATAAAATGTTAATTATAAGAGTGTACATGTAGTCATCTATCGAGAATCAGCCACCTGAGACATCATTTCATTTAATATCATCCTTCAACTGCAGTGACATTTTTGTGACGTCACATTCTTAGCCATATCTGGGGCTCCGGCGTTCACGAGTATGTTACCAATGTGTTTTAGTTTAGTAATCTTAATTATGTACAACATCAATTTCACTTATCATGTTATTCATTAAGTTCAGTTTTTTGCATGTTTTCATTTTGGTGCCGGATTCGCAGGATGTGCGGCGAAACCGACGCCATGTCATTAGTCAGACTTCAGCACTCCAGACAATCAGCAGGACAGACGGTAAGCTCCACTTACCCCTCTCGGCAATTCAATATAGGCTGCATTTTTATTTGATATCCATAGTTAACGTAATTCAGGAACCTTTTAGTACTTTTATTTAGCCGAGAGGAGGTCTCTTTGCATCCTGACATAATATTCCAGGACTTCACACGCAGGATGCATTCCACGTAATTACAATCTAAAGTCCACACCTTATTTACCAGCAGTAGCGACCACCGGTAGGTCCAGAGTGCTGGGTCTGCTTAACTAAGGTACACATTAACAAGTGCAGTAACATTCCGTCGTACCTTTACAGAAATAAAACAGCCATACCATAATTAGACGTGTTTTATTGCATTTAACTCTCCTGAGCTCATGGGGTACTGCACCCTAATAGCAGCCTTCATATTTACAAGTGTATTTCAGTGTGTTTTGCATTTACGAGGCCTGCCTTCCTTAAGCAGGGTAATTTCAGTGGTAATATAGGCGTGCGAAATTGCCGACAGCTTTGCCCACAGGCAATATTTTACCTTTATGTAATATAACAGACAAATTCGCTCAGCTCTCCTTCATATTGACCGCGTATCCAGAGTTACTGTAGGCCGTTGCCCTTACGACCCCCATCAACAATCGTTCTCTATACCGAACGTGGTGCCAGGCACACCATCAGTTCCTGTTCCCCACCTGCTCTCAGGTAAGACATGCACACACCACCAGCACCTCTGGAGGTGCAGCGCATCAAATTGATATTTTAAAAGAACCACTACATTACCCATATCAACTAGGCATCCATAAAATATATGTCACCAGCTCACATAAAATGCATCAAAGCGATAACATACTCCGATTACTCTTGCGTTACAATGCAAGTACCATAAAACATCATCCAATTTACCAGGTAGCAGAAATGCAGAACTCACTTCAAAAGCTCTTAAAAAAACATGCCCTCATAATATTTCTCACTCCAAATTCTGTTTTAACTAACACTCTGAGAATTCATTTTCGTGCATAAAATGCACTGCCAATTAATCTACAATGCCTGATTGTAAAATCTGACTTCATTCACAAATAAATTTGTCACATGAAATTTCTGATTTATCAACTGTTCTGAACCACTTAGAGGCTGAACAGACCAGGACGATGGATAGGGTGAACACTCAACATGCAAAGTAGAATGCAACAACACAGTTTTGCCAATAAATAGGCCCAAGGAAATATCTGTAAACTACTAAGGAATCTGGGTTCCAAGAGGCAAAATCACTTTCTAAACTGGAATGAATTTCTCTCTGTGTAGCTGTCAAGGCCACATCAGTACATACATAGAAAAATATCAAAACTACGAAAAATCCTATGAATAACGTAGATCTCCAATGGTAACCCTTCCTCGGGCAATAGGCCATAATCCCAGCTCAGTCACTGTGGACGACATCAGAATGCCCTTTCACAGCCGCTACTAATGGCGTTTGAGTTTTCCCAACCAAATTCTACCCTCGTTGGAGACTTTAAAATAATTACTGCAGAATAAATTCTTGGCCCTTGAAAAATAGAAAGGCTATACGAACTTACACCATATTCCAAGGGGATGTATCCCCTAACTGAAAACACTAAACAGTTCAAAATATTAAATGTGAGTAACAAGCAAACAGCTAACTTTAAATCAATTAAATTCATAGCGCTGCCATGTACAATACCCTTTACCTCGCACCGAGGATATTTTGAATGCTCTTCAGAATTCACGATATATTACTACCATAGATCTCTTTTCAGGGTTTTATAGTGTACCTGTCAGGCAAAAAAACCACCATAAGCTCGTCTTTACAATTGACGGGGTTGGTTTATTCCAGTATAAAAGAATGCCAATTGGCCTCTCTACCTCCCCTCTATACTTTCAGATGTTCATAAACACCCTCTTAGGTCCACTCAGATGGACAGCGGCTATTACATATCTAGATTATGTTTTCATTCTGGGCAACTCCTTTGACAAACATTTAGATAATATTAACAAAGTTTGTGAGAAATTGAGACTATTTAATGTTAAAGTCAACACTAACAAATGCACCTTTGCCGAACAGACAGTCAAAGTTTGAGGCCATATCATTACTCCCGATAGCATTTCTACCAACCCCGATAAAGTCTCAGCCATAGAATGCATGGCAGCCCCAAAGAATTTAAAACAATTGCGTACTTTTCTTGGCATGACACCATACCTGCGGAGATATATCCGGGACTATGCAACAATTGCTCAGCTGCTTATCAAAATAACAAAGCATGCTATTCCCTTCAAGTGGCAGGAAACTCAGGAAAAAGTGTTCACTAACTTGAAACAAGCTATCTTACAAGCCCCTGTGTTAAAGAAATATGATGAGGACAAACCAAACATTTTGACTTGCGATGTGAGTAATGACGTAATCGGCGGAGCCCGCCTACAAGAAGAGCTGTATTGCAAACACCCTGCAATAATTTCATTTGCATCCAAAAAACTCAGTTCAGGAGTCGTGTTTGAAAACCATGGAGAGAGAACTTGGAGCTATTAGGTACTTGTGTAGCCATTTCCATCAGTATTTATACGGTAGGCACTTCAAAATTGAGACTGATCACTTGCTTGCATTACCTACGTTCTATGGTGAAGCACAATATTTATATTCAGAAAATGGTGATAGCACTCAGTGAATATGATTTTGAAGCTACCATTGTACAAGGTAAATTAAACACACTCCCCAACATGCTGAGCGGAATTCCTACTGCCCCTGAAGTGCTGCCAACACGTAAAATTACACTTAACGACGACGTCAAAGAAAATGTGCTTACTTGAACCTCCCTGTACTCAGCGCTCGTAGAAGCCATCTTACAGGATACACGTACATTGATTTTAAAAATTATGTGAAATCCTGCCCCACTTGCCAAAAGATTAAAGCCAATAACAAGTCTATAGACAAAATGGCTTCTATACCCCCCCCAGCCACTGCTAACAACTTGGGCTCTGGATGCGAAAGGACCTTTAACCATAACTGTGCGTAAAAACAGGTACATTCTTGTCATGACGGAATACACGACCCAATATGTTGTAGTGAAGGCAGTACATTCTATTGATGCAGCCACATGAGCGGAGTTTATCAAGCAGGTTGTATTGCAATTTGACTGCCCCCAGCTGATCAGATAAAGGGACTAGCTTCCAGAACGAACTAATTTGTCACCTCCTTAAATCGGTTGGCATTAAGAAACTCACCACCACCGCATATAATCCTTGGTGTAATGGCCTTGTCTAATCTTCCAATCATATCATTGGTGAACAGCTTGCAGCCTGTGCTAATACAGATCAGGCAAACTGGGATTTATATATCGCATTCATAACATTTAATTACAGTACTAGCATTAATACTACAACTAAATTTACTCCATTTTATCTGTTACATGGCATAGAAGCCTCCTTTCCAGTGCAGATAATCGCTAGTCAGCAGTCGCCTCTGGCCCATTATTGGTGTTGAAAACTATTCCAAGATCATGGGACAGCAAAAGTTAATCTACTTCATGCCCAAGTGATTCAGAATACCCAGTTTGACTGTACTTATTGACGCCGTTGGGTGAGACACAAGACGAACATTGACACAAATACTTAACTGGTAATATGGGCGCCAGCGGTGCTTCCCAATCACCGCACTATTGAGACTTAGGGTTCTCAGGGATGCTGTGGGTTCTGTGTATCCGTCTCAACTGTGCGTACTTACAAACACGTAGGCAATACTAAACTTTCACCAAATATCACTTTGAAAATAATCACTTGATAAACTTCATGTGGCTAGGACACTGTCACTACTGAATAAAACAGGTAGGTTACTGATGCTTGATTTTATTGTTACTATGCGTACACATCACTGTGCCAATGAAATTATGATTATCTCGGTCATGACTAGCCAATTCCGCTTGGGTGTTCCCCAGCCCACAATTAATCTAGCGCATGCCTAGATGAATGATCTCACAGAGGTGCGTGAAAGCACTGCTTTCACAAGGGAAGAGGGCCAACAGTAGCGAGGGTGGACTGACAGTTTTTCCCTGAAGACAGGACACGGTGAATTACAAATAAAACCCTTGATGAAAACATTTTAACACGTGTGACTACTGGGCATCACTAACAAAAACTCGTCTGGGTTCGCCTGCCAGCACGTGGGTAGTGTGGTGACAGCCTATACACAGAGCCTGCTAGGACGGAAGTAATTGCACTGTACACAAATTGCAAAATTACATAAATTACATGAAGACCCTTAAAAGATGATGGGGCATGAGATGAGTATTCACAATAAACACATACTTGAGTGAAAACAAGCTTAGGTAGCGTGGATGCCGCTGGATAATGTTCGTAGCAAACCATGTGGTGCAGATGAAATTGCAATATTTCTTCTTGAAAACGGCAAATTAAATTCAGAGAAAATATTATTCTGAGAGAGAAAATTATCCTTTTTACGATTTAAGTGATAGCAGGCGTGTGGCATGCCTGATGGCAGTAAAATCTAACATTAACCTCACAGCGTGGTCAAGTACAAAAAGCATCAATTACACGAAAAAATATATTGAATCCTGAAATAAATTGTAGCACACATAATTTTACACAAATAAAACTTCATGGATGGTACAACATAGACATGGCATAGGATAGCCATGTGGTTGTAAATGAAATTGCAGTAAAATATTCAAACATGAAAACACCCTTAAAATACATACATAAAAACAAAGCCTTTAAAATTGTGTGCAGCAATAATACAGAAATTGCACTGGAACGCCACTAACATAGGTGAATGGCACCTGATTCAAGTTGCACGGGTTGCGTGACCTCTCCGACATCTTTCTCCTCTCTCCTCGATTAAGTTTGAAAAATACCACAAGGGCGAAATTAATTATTTAAGCGGAAGCATAATGTTGGGGAAATGTCTGGCAAAACATACGCAAGCAAAGGTTAATCGGTAAACTAAATGGACTATGGAAACCTACATCAGTGAACAAATGTTATAGTGCGCACGTGACAGTCTCTTACCTCGACAGCTGCCTACGACAGACTGTCCAGAGGCAAGCGTCCCACAGACCTACCATCGCCACCTTTGGGGTTCACATAAGCGGTAGTGCTATGCACACAGAGTAAAATATTTATACTTTGAAAAATAATAGTGACACAAATTAAATAAAATATGTTTTATATTTTCATAATGTTCTTATGTATTTTTCATATTAATTCAGTGTATCTTTTTTACAGCATTGACGCCGGAATATCAGTGTTCTTAATCTCGGTGCCACAGGCACTTTGAATTTCATAACCAAAAATTATCATAACAAACACTTTAAAATGTTTCAAGACATATTAAACCCTACAAATACAAAACACATTTTACACTGCAAAATATTATTGATGTGAGAGTTCAAAAATATTGGCCTCTTTGCACACGTACATGGACATGTGACACGTGCGTGGTGAGCGCCATCATGGGCTCTAGTGCTGCTGGCTGTTAGCCGACGTCATTATAAAGAGAATACCTATGTTAAATGATTACGTCTGGCTACGTAATAGAGGCAGGCAGAAGAATTTTAACGCACTGCTACCGCGGCCCCTTTAGGGTGACCGATGTATTAGGCGACTCCACTGTGCGTATTCAGATGAACAAAACTGGTACACCCAAGTATGATACCATGTGTAAACGGCACATTAAGCTCAAATTCATGCGTTAAATTAGTCTATTGTCAAGTGTTTTTTTTAAGTGTTATATTGTTCAGTGTTTAATATGTGCCCTACAAATATGTTACAGTCTATGCCATTATCTCCTGGGAAATACAAAGTGTATACACAAGTGGGTCCACCGCGTGAACCGCCGCCTGTGCAACCTGGTCACGTCGCAACTTAGAGTGCGCTGACAACAATCTAGACTCAGCACGGTGTTCGCAGCACAGAGTCGACCAGCGCAAGGCACTTGCCGACTTTACTGACTGTCGCTACACCAGGCGAACACTGCAGCGCAGTAGCGAGCGGAGTGGCGACTCCACACTAGCCAGCTTTATGCTGCCTTGACCACCAGTCACTGTTGTTGACACTGCGCTGTTATGAGACACACCAGGCGCATGTGCAACCCGTCGCCATGGCAACACCAACCACAGCACGCGTTCCAGTAGCGGAGTGGTGATTGCACAGCCTGGTGTGTGGTCAAAGTCATCACCACACTGTTCTTGGTTCTGTGAGCTGTCCTGGCAGCACCAGCTCCATTCCGCACACACGTGGGACTGTACTATACTCCTACTGCAGTCGACTTCTTTTACGAGGAAATTATTCCACTTATTTACTTAATACCATTGCACCTCCCCAAACAACCCACAACACTTGAACAATACTTACACGTAACGTGTGCTGTGAAGAACTTGACATCTTGTCAGAATGGAAGAATTATATATGACTATTTGAAGATAATCGAAAAAAGTATCCTGAGAGAATTCCTGGATGATGATAGTTCCCAGTTCCGCCACAAGATGGGAATACAATTACTCAGGGATCTGGGTACTTGGTGCTTTAATATATTAACTACTAAGCACTTACGTGCCTTGTTGGACAATGACGCCATACTAGATAACCAAGTCACTGCACTTGCTGATAAAAAAAAAAAAAAAAAAAAAATAATGCCCTCAACGTAACCTTTAAAGTCATTTATGAACTAGAGTATAGAATGGAAAAGAAAGTAAACAGCTTGGCTGTCAACAGCATTTCAAAGCTGTTGCAAACACAACTATTAACTGTCAGTAAGCTTGACAATGTTGAAGCACAAAATCACTACCTCTCTACAAGTATTTTAAGAGTTGATCAATAACGTTGTGCTTGAACACTTGGTCCAGTCGTATATTCATGCCTGACGATTGAACAGATTACCTCTCAATGCAGTAAACAAAAGTCAACTCGCAGACGACCTAACGAGACCAAAATTAAAGTTATTCAAACTGAATCTCACCTTAAGTATTGATCTTTCCGACGTTATAAAGTATTATTCCCATGACCTAGTAGAATGCTCCCTCACATCATCACAGATGGTCATTAAATTGCAAGTCCCCATTAAAAGTATATACACCGCATGGCAGATATACGACCTTGTTTTAGTCCCTTATCGTTTTCAGAACCACTCGTGTATCATTCATACCTCGTCACCTACAGTCACCATTGATCCTGCCATGGACATTGTAAAATCCATTTTCCGCACTCCCGACACCCCCATGGATGTTCTATTCATCCCTAAGGAATCAATTACCTGTACCAATGCCAAATGCATAAAAGATGCAATTTTACTTGGATGCTAATCTATTGTTTACATCCTGCAAGTTTCAGTGTTTCCCTGGTACGTCATTCTCTGTCAAACGTGTAATGCCTCACCAGTATGTTATAACAAACCCCCTCTTCCGGTACAGCAGTCTTATGTTTGAATGCATCCCTCAATACCAATGTTACCAACCACAATTTAGGAAGTGTGGAACTGCATGTGCCATGTGGTTGTCGTGTTACCACCCCCACCCAGACTATCATTGAGGCCACGCGCCTGTGTGATGTTCGTGCGCCAACTATTATTCTACAGCAAACTGTGGTACCCGTCCATTGGTTGAATGAACAATCGTTCCACCGACAATTGTCGCTGACATCTGGGATTCAGTTTTCCAATATTACTTCTGTCCTTGATACTGACTGGCATTTAAATCTAACAGACTTACCTGTGTTATCACCTGTTGATGCATCCCACCATAAAGTTTTGTTACACACCAACAAGCTGTTCTCAATACTAGAGCCAAGCCACTTTGATTACGCCTCTATGGCGATTATTCTTTTACTTGTTTTTGCTGTCATTATATTATATGTGAAACTAGTGCACATGTCCATACTTTTGTCCCGTATTTACACACCCTCATGAGCGCTACAACCATGTATTTGCTTCCTCACAATGATTGTGTTGAAACTCTCTTGAATATACCAAAGCTGCAAAGTAAGTATATTTGTTGATTAAATATGGTGTTTACCCGACATTGGTAAGGTATATATTTTCCACAAATACGAGTTCAAATATAAAAACCAATTGCTACAAGCAATGCTATTTCTTGGTTATGTCAACAACAGCACCTCAGTGCCTCTCCATTGGCTTCAGGCCTGCTAGTAAATATGTATATAAATATGTACGTACCTTAACTTTTATTAAGATCCAATGTCTCCTGGCATTCTTAGTTGTTTCCAGTTTGAATTGCATTCAATGCTTACAGTAAAATAATTGATTTAATTCACGTGGCTCTAATAACTGAACCGTACTAAAGTGCATATGGTTATTTTTTAACTTTATTTTATTATAGATTAAGGCCAACAACAGTGGTCCTTACTGAATGTTAACATGTTGACTGTCATATTGATAATCTTTACGTGTGCGTTAAGTATTGCGTTCATTAGTGCACAAAACTTTCATTTTATTCCTTTTCCTTTACGTTACACTAAACAAGGTATCTGTGTATATATTTACCAACTATATTGTACCTATGTCAAATAAAATTATTTGCAAACCACACTACATATAGTAAATGAATGTAAACTATTAATATTGAGATTTTAAGAATTATTGTATTAGGAGCGTTTTCTATATTTGTGTTAAACATAATTGATAGTAAGTATGTTGCTATTTACAATTCGTGCCCCCATGAATATATTATAAACTCACTGTTGACACCAATTCAGTCTTTTAACCATAAGTATTCATATATGCATTTAGTGCTACAAACAATTGTGTGTTCTCCAAAATTGATTAGCCACAGACACTATCATTACAAGTGCAAAATGTTAATCGGACTCGGAGCTCTGCCTGCGTGTGAGCAGTTATTATATTAAAATCTGGTGAATCCTAAAGAGTGCATCTTAAAAGTGAATCATACTAAGTGACTTGGCACACTATAAGTGAAACGCATCGACTATGAACATTCAACCACATGCCCCAGGTGTATCTATAAGGGTTATAACAACCTCCTTGCAATATTTGCATCTATATTACTGTTCTCCATTAGTATTTCACTGTTTAATCAATTCCTCTTTACGTGTCGTGCAATGTTTAGCTTAAGTTTCCTTGTAATTGCCAATCTTATATTTTTCTTAGCTTTCAACTTAACACGTGGCTTACACCATTATGTATATATCACGTCGGTTATCACATATGGATTGCAAAAGAGTTATTTAAAAATGTGTCAAAGAAAACTGTACTAGTTCCGAACAAACTACTGTGTGTCAATGTTGTAAGTATTTTCCCAGTGCGAAAACAAATCTTACGCTGATCACCGGCTATGAATTACTAAGTGTTCTTGCAAGTTAGACAAAAGATGGCACGATCGTCCAGCACTGCCAACCTCGGGCATGCTTCCTACCTTTCACACAGGGGGTAACTTCCCAATTATATTAAATATCTCCTTTGTATAAATTTTCACTTTCAATATAACGAACTTAAAGTTCCCTATTATAACTGTTAAGTTTCTTACTGTTTCAGCCAGACAGCATGTTTATTTACCAATCTTTTATTTTCCTTACTAATTCATGTCCTGACACATTGTGGGGCGCACTCGGCCATGCGTGTGCAAATTTTCAAACTTCCTCTTATCCATGTCCACCATCTAGCTATAGGGGGATATTTAACACAACATTAAATGTGGCATTGGACATATCTCCTATCCTGTGGTCTCGCTCCACATGCTCAGAAAGATTACATTTAAGTTTTGGCCACCTTATTCATATATGTTTCTGTATAATAATTTGTTAATATTTCAAGGCTTATAATTTTTCAATTCCTACCTTGCCGTTGCTAAAAATCTCCTCTTAATTGATTTTCCAATATACCTTCACTATTACTTAATTGTTACACGAGTTCTCAAGTTTAGCCTTGCCCCTACGATACTGCCATTAATTATCCCCGCGATTACCACCGTTCATTGACGTTGGTCCATGGCCTGAGCTCCTCTGCCTATTCCCGGACCTTTGCAACCACTCTACAAGGCTCCACATTGTGTGACTCACCTATAATGCTGCCACAGACGGGCCGGCTGTTATTTTGACCTGGGGGGGGGGGGGGGAGGTAGTGTAGCAGCCAGATAGGGCCGCTCACAAAAATACTAAAGTCACGACGGCCAGAAAAGAGAACAATACTTAACCTACAATGGACTATAGATCGAGACTGTTTTCTAAACAAATGCCGCTGACCTACTGGGCGAATTGTATAAAACAGCCATGGAGACCGCACCCCATCCCCCAGTGTCATGATGATCGAGGTAATGCTGTGTTAGTTGCTGGAGCTGGTAATGAGAGAACATGACACCAAGGTCTGGAGGAGCTCTAGGTCATTCTACTGTAGTTTTATGGTGAACATAACTATTGAACTGGCAGTTTGGTGTAAAACACTACTTCGAAACCCTGTGCCCTAAAAGAACAAATTATATTAACTGGCAAGGTTCTGCGAGTCAGGAGTATAGTAAACGTAATCGGCATTGTGCTATCTACGAGTAATCACTACTATTAACTTGTCATTAATACGGTTGTATTCAATTTAATATATGTCAGATGTTCAATAAAGGTAGTTGTATTTGTGAATTACTGGAGTTGTTAGTAAACTGGTAGAGCTACGTCACCCATTAAGTACATTTACCCTTCCCAGTCTTGATAATAAATCTCAGGAGGAGACTAGTGGTCCAGTGGTGAGAATAGGCGTAGGAGAGGGGAAGACAGTACAAGATGACTCAGACAGGCAGTAGGCACTAAGGAACGCAATCAGGTACAATTCAAGGCAGTAAACGGCATTGCAGAAAATCAGAACAGATTCACACAGGAACTGAACATGAACTAAAACTAAAAATAGAAGAAATACCAACAACTGGGGATTCAATTCAGTATCTAAATTCCCAACTTGGTGATAAATTGAAATATTAAATGAATACAATTAAATTCACCAGATTCCTGTTACAAAACTAGCTCTACAAACTACTAAACCAATGGTAAACACACAATTTGAATGAACGCTTAAATCTAGGGACTATGGATTTAATTTGAGTAGGCCTACTTTAAATGTGAAAGCTTGGGAAGAGACAACAAAAGAAAGATAGGGTTAAACACAACATGCAGGCAGAATCTGCAGCTTCTCACATTGTGGACATCAATAAATAAGGAAGTAGCCCGAGAATGAAAAGGTTTTGTAAACAGTATAAGTGTTCAATTGACTGTTGTTGCTGTAGCGCTGTGAGCACAGAAATTTTTTTGTTTTGTATGATCGCGAATTCGTTTGTGGCTAGGCATGTTTGATGATAATGCTGTATGCACAAGGTACACTGGAGAGTAGGGATACATTAGCCCATGCACAGTAAACTGGCGTACAAAATTTTGTTGGCTGGAAAATGGATGTCGGAATTTGGTTTATCACGTCAGAGCTGTCCATGTGTTCGCAGCACAGTTGCTCATTGGGCTGGTCTTACAAGCGCACTTGCAATATTGTTGTGCCTAATTCGTACTTGGCCACTACATCCTGTGGGGTAAGATGCAAGCATTGCCAATACAGAGGCGACTGGATTCCTTCAGGTGTCATGCCAGTCATTGTCGATGGTCGCGGCACGGCAGCCGAGCCAGGCAGTGGGGGTCAAGGCCACTACTCACTTCTCATAGTTGTCCCTGTGTTCACATGGAGGGTTGTACCGACTGGCGGTGAAGGGAGTGTGTGCACCTGCACACGTGGCCTGCTGCGCTGATCGATACTCCCAGATGGTGGTGTGGTACTAAAGTGCAGTGTGCCCATATATGACCATAAAGAAGTATAATATACTCACTTCTTAATAAAAGAATTCAGTCAATCCTTAGTAAGAGTAAAATGCAAAAACCCACTAACTCTGCAATAAATGTGGTTCACAACAAATATAAAGTAAATAATCTAAGGACTGCAATAAACAATAAATTCATTAATCATGCTGGGCGATCATACATAGTACAAAGAAGACAAAGGAAAAAGGTAAACACATTAAAACATACTAGTGTAACCAAAATAGACTCAGAGGAAACTAGAGTTAGTCAAATAATAAAACCATACTTGTGGTTGTGCATTACTAAATATTTTGTTCATGTTTGTTTTTTTAAGATTATGTTACAAAAAATATATAACGCCAAATGATAGTTCAACAAGACAAATCCAGTAAAACTGGAATGAAGCAGTCGCACCGTTACACCGCGGATTCGGTTATACCGCAAGGCAATTTATATCCCCTGGCCTGAATAAATAAATAAGTGGAAAACGTGTGGTCTGTCGGCAGGTGGTCGTGAGTCTGGGATGATGTATGAGGCGGAGGGAGTGGGCGCACGTTCTCCCTCCTTTCAGCGCAGAGATCTATTTGACTGTTTCATTACAGCCAATATTGTATGGTTTTCCAAATTCAGTTTCGATGGCGTGGTGCGATGTATTTTACAGAAGAATTCATTGTGGTAATTTTTTTATGTGACCCTATTACACTTGTTCTGCTGTTTGGTTGTAAACGGGCCAAAAAAAATGTTCCTGTAAAAACCTTTCCATCTTATCTGGGTGTTGGATCAGTGTGAGGAATGGCATGGGTACATTCCAAGCCATTATGTCATACTAGCAAGTGTCGTGCTGTCTCACATTTACGGGCACTTGCAAGTTAACATGAAATGTGCATGCGTTTTATAGCGTAACACATTTTAAACAATTACTACAATTATTTGATGCCAAAAATGTTTAACTAAAGTAAGTTAAAATATGGTGCAGTACTGTCATAAAAGGGATGCAAACTTCTGTGGGGCATGGGCATTCTGCGTAAAACTGGCTTGCAATACGAGGGGCTCTGGGTTCAGATTCTGGGTAAGATAGGGACCAAGTCATTTACAGGCCTATAATTAATTACCTACACCGTATAGCACTACATAATCATTAAAATAATACTGTAAACACTTTAATTATAATGTGTATAGAGCAGCTATAACAGTAGGTCTTCTAATTTTATGAAAAATATTCCAAAATTTAAGGTGGACTTTGAAATTTGTGCTTCTAAGTCATTTATAGGCCCATAATTAATCTACACAGTCATTATAATTATGATGTAACCACTTTGATTATAATGTATATATACCAGCTGTATATCCCATTTTCGAAAAAAATAAAATTCCGAAAATTGAGGCATGCCTCGAAATGAGTGCTTCTACATAATTTAAAGGCCTATAGTTAATCTCCTACAGAATATAGCACTTAATAATCATTATAATTATGATGTAGACACTTTGATTATAATTTATATATACCAGCTATCCGGTATGTCTTCCCATTTTCGAAAAAAAAATTCTGGCAGGAGAGCTATTGTGGACAAGGGTTAATGCAGAAAGGCAGCACATGGGGCAGGGGGTGAACCCCCTTCTTCAACCCGTGTGACAAACAACTCGCAGCGAACACCGCCCTTGGTCGAATAAGTACATCCTTTGCCTGGAAAATGCAGTATTTTTTAAATTCTTGTTTGAATACATGCTACCCTTCATCACAGCACATTTCTTTTCTGTTTCCCTCCCTTGGGTGCTGTCAAGTCCAGTGATGCAGATAAAAAAATAAAGTTTTGATAGCAAGGGGCTAAACATTTTACAAGTTACAGCGGTAAATAACACCACTTGCTCGATGTTTGACAGATAGGTGTCAAGCCCTATTAGGGCACTGGCTTTTTTTTTTGCTACTGTACTCTGACACTCCCAGAATAGCACGGCCTGAGTTATGTCTCCCAACAGCCACGTTATATCAGCATTGTACTGTACTTTGTATTAGAAAGATATTCTAGTGCAATAAAATTAATGTATGGTAACTTCATACTATTAAGTTAAATGCACAATTTATGGTCCCTGGGATGCATCCCTAATATCTAAAGCTGATAATTCATATTAGACCAAAAATAAATAATTATCAACAAATTTAATACACATAATAAAAACCGTCGAAAATTACATGTGTGTAATAAAAAAATATATTTTATCCACTTGGCTTGAGTCCAGCGAACACTCGCACGAAAAAGAAATATCTTCAGAGATAAGAACCAGCTGTGGGAGCAGACGAAAAGCCCAACAGTAAACAATCAAGACTAGTAGTTGGGGTTATATCAGGGCTTTGCCGTAAACACAAAACTTGTGAGAAAATTTTGTAACCAGGATAACTTGAATAACTTTAAATATGTGAATTATGTAAATTACGTCAACCCTCTCAACAACAGAGCGCGCAAAAAAATCAATGAGATAATTAAGCAATACGAAATGGGGAGAAAATAGTTCTTTGAAAACTTTACTCACCAACAAGGGAAAAGAAAAACGGAGACAGCAATGAAGTCGGCATCACCAAAATTTCAAAAATAGATCCAATGCACAACCTAACTATGGCTTAAATAACACTAAATGACTTGGCCACTACTCTACGTCATGGTAATTTGTGTGAAACACCAAAAGGGGCATTTAAGTGCCGAAAAAGACCATCACGGCTACCACACACCGCAAACACATGGCAGCAAGCCTAGGCCAAATGTGTTTTACAGATAGTTCCAGAGTTGCCACTAGATCACGTGGGCTATCCACATGAGGCTAAAAGTGTCGAAAATCTCGGCAAGCATGGTCAAAATTACGCGAATAAAGACAATTTTTTTTTTGTATAACCACGGATACGCCAAGAAAATTGCCAGTACAGCAGCTGCAGAAAAAAATGACGAAAGGGGAGCAGCTATAGACGGCAACAGAAAGAATTTGCAACACAGCATTACGCATCCAGTTATACGAGCAACAACTGCAAGAAGCACGAACCTGTAGGTTTCCAACACAATAATTAAAATAATAAAGGCAACGGGACATTTAATAATATTCCTCCCAAAACTAGTAAATGACTTAAATACTACAAATTAAGTTTAAAATTTTTTTAAAAATTGTTTACTGGCAGCGACACAAAAATAATTGTGACATTTTAAAATGCCACAGGGGAAGGGGATGAGAGTAGGTGCACCCGCCTGCTCTCGCTGTGTAGTTCACGGCGCGGTCACATTATGGCCGACTTGTTGCATGTATCCTGCAACGTCGATGTAATGGCGGCTGCAAACCTGATTTTGGAGCGCTTTTACACTACGTGGTGTGGCATCTCTGGGCATCTGGCTGGTGTCAGAGCATTGTTCCAGGTTAATAACACTGCTGCCAATGTGCTCTTTATATTGTCAGGGGGAAAATAGGTGGGAAAATGCTCAAAGAGGAGTTGAAGTGTCGGAAAATTTTGGAGGTTTCTGAATAAAAAAATTTGAAAGGAATGACGAGGGAAAAGTATACCACACGGAAGGGCGACAATTTAATGCCTGTTAGTTGGGTGGTGCTGGGTTAGTGGAAATTATGAGGGGCAGTGCAACAATTTGTTAGGTAGGTTTTGTGAAGGTATACCAGACACAGTTGGCAGGCAGTGTCGATGATGATGATCTCAGGGTATGGCGGGCTGTGCGCCCAGATGTACACAGTCCCTCGGTGAATTGTTAGATCAGTCTCTCAGGCCACGAGAATCCGACGTTCCTCACGCCAGATACTTACATTGGAATGAAGTAGGCCTATTCAGGCTGACCCATACGCCTTTAACTATGAAAAGCTCTGAGTTAAGCATGCTGATTGTTAAGCTGACTTACGTGGAATTAGTTGATAGTGGGTTGTAGTGGATATGGACCCGTAACACCTGAAGGTAGTGCTTGAAATAAGACACAAAGTCTGAAAACTTGCATGTAATTATCCTTGCACAAACACTCCACATCACTCTAGGTGATAACTTTAATGCGGGTTCTGGCATGCAGCTCGCCAAATAGGCTAAACAGCAAACATACACAGACGTGTATAAAAATGAATTAAATTGTACGTTAGGCTTACCCGGGCAATGCTAATCCCAGGGAAGAAAAGGTGACGTGTCTGGATACAGAAAAAAAAAAAGGTTCCGGTAAGCTTCACCAGAATATTGCAGTTAAGTGATTGACGCAAAAACGTGAAGGCACCCAGATCACCATACCACGTGTGCCGACCCATTGACACTTGATGGTGACTGAATCTAGCGAGCTCAAACTATGGCAGCAAACTGCTCACTCTGCACTACTTTTTGTTTTCTAGAACTTGCACAAAAATGAACAAAATAAATAAACAATATTCCCCTGCACATAAACAATTACAATTTAAGAGTGCATGGCATGAAATAAGGATGAAACAACTCCGGTGAAAAATATGTGAATTTGAAAATAAACAAAATTAAACACTGAAGCGCTTATAGGGGCATCCTACACTTTCCTGCACCCGCACTACACTGCACGTGGCACTTGTCATGCATTGGTGATGCAATGGTGCCGGTCTGAGAGGCAGGATGTCACCCTGTGTCAATAGATACCGTATATCTGGATTTCTAAACAAACTTTCTCCCTCAAAAGAAAAATACATTTTTGGAGGTTTCTTGTGATGATCATGTTTACACAAATTTAAAGATTATAAAACAATGAATCAGTTGACTGAAGTTAAAATGTAAAAAAAAAGGGTTATTCACAAAAAGATAATTTAATGTTTATTATAATTTTTACTAACTTTGTAACTACACTGCAATGTTAAAATGTAACCATAAAAAAATTGGGAAAATTCCTTGGTAAACATTCAGGATCAAGCTAAAATCTTTGTACAATTTTTACAGTACATTCAACTACCAGTTTTTATTGGATGATGCAGCAAGAAGGGCTCAGTTTCATCAGCAACAGTGTGACAAAAATACACTTTAAACAGTACATTCGTTATAAAATTTATTGAAACAATGATTTGACACTTGAAACAGTAATTACATCAAAATCAGTCTAAAAACTGAAATTTTACAAAAAATTTTAAATTTCAATTTCCACATATTTAGCAATGTATAACATATTTCTTAAGGTAACAGAATATCATATTAGACCCGTTGTATTAAAAACTAAGTGCATGATGATTGTTACATTCTTTTGGTTAAAGCATAAAATTTATTTTAAATACTGTAAAGAAACTTAGCTAAATTATTTCACCTATAACACATTTGTTAAATACAATTCAATCATTTTTCTTCCAATGTATAATAATAATTCATTTCAAAAAATTTGCTTTCTTATTACAATACAGGCACTATACATCCTTTTGTTCGTCATGAATCAATGGAATTTAAAACATGTTTACATATAGTGATGTAAAATATCTGCTGGATATAAATTACTATCCTGCAATACACTTACTTATATAAAGAAAAAGTTTAATTTCTAAGCAGAACACAAAATTTGTATTATAAAAATATGAATTCAAATAAAAATTACAGTATTACTTTAAACTGAGGACAAAAGAGAATATCTAGCCCATATTGTCCTCAAAAATTATCATTAATGATCTTTAATAAAAATAAATATGATAATCTTGACAGGAAATAAGCTGCTGTAAAAACTACAACCAGAGAACTGGTAACTAACACATAGAAAAGAGGGAAAAATCATGTAAGTATACACACTACAAGAGCAAAAATATGCACTATAATACTTCTTCCCACTGCAAAGAAAAATATACAAACAAAGGATTGATCGTAAAAACAGGATAATCAAACAAAAATTCCTTGAATAGCAGCCTCTACACAATTGCATAAATACAATATCTTTGAACATATTTTGTCCCCTTTTGCTTTAAGTATAAATACTAACAAAAATTAAAGCTTTAGTCATTGATTGTAAATCAGTTAGACCAAACAGATGGCACATAGCACCACTATGTAGTAAAGGATGAACTTAACTTATCAACAGAAACAAAACTGCAATTATTTTATGATAAATCTCACATTTTACAAAACTGACACACATATCTCTATCATTTCTTGTTCAGATAAAATAAATATAATGTTTATATTACATATTTATAAATGAAAAGTAGGTAGAGACCTGAAGTTTTTGACTGCTTTACACAAATGTCCAGTAAACCAATGTGCAGAAACATAACTAACCAAATTCCATTTACCATATTCTTACACCTCGCCTAAAATGTTTGCATAATCACAAACAATTTTACAAAAATTTATAATTTATAATGTATTTTTTTCACATGCTATGTACAAAAGTATACCAACTCAAAAGATTTACACTTTTTTATGATACAAAATTTACCCATGTAACATTTAGAGGGTGGTGGGTTTGATTCTGGTTGGGTGCTCTGGTGGGGTGGGTTTATTTCATGTGGTTTTCCAGCCACATTCCAGGTAAATGTCAGGGCAGCTATTTAACCCTTTTGCCTTGAATGCTGGACCACATCTGTAACATGTTATCTGCAGCAACAGAAAAGTACCACAGAAGGAAATTAATGCTTTCCTTTTGTGGAACTTCTTCCTGTCTGATTCATGTTTGCCCTAGAGATTGCTTCGAGCACTACCACGCTAAGAATAAATACAGACAATTTTGACGGACTTGTAATTTTAAATCAATTAAGAACTATCATCTATGTAAAACCATTAAGTTTTAATTTACAATGGTGTATTTTTACATAACACAGATTAAAAATGCTTTACATCAAAAGACGATGAAAACTACCAAATTAGTTAATGGTACAAGTGAAGAGAACAGATGTTGCATACAATATATAATTTCCCAATTCACGCCCCAGATAATTGTGTTTATCTTCTGTTCTGCACTAAAAAAAAAAAAAAAAAAAACACACTGTCATCACCATTAAAGTTTAAAATTTCTCTACCCCAGATAATTTAAGGGTCAAGATTACCTATTTATCTCCTAGGATGTCACATTTTCATATCACACATAATCAACACATGGGAAATATTGAGCTACAGTGAAATAAAACACTGCAATTACAATGTCAGTAGATAGTGGTGAAATTTACAGATAAGTGTATTAATGACCTGTGTTGTGCAGGACTGTACAGCTCTTGCCAAAATGAATTATTTATTAAATTTAATGTTTAAGGAATTGCGGGTAATTTAAGGAAATAAAAATTGTGTTTGAAAATGTTTAAAACAAACATGCAATGCAGTTTATTAAATGGGCATTTTGCAGAAACTACCTCACGTAGGATCAAAAATTATTGCAGGATATTAAACTAATTTTATGAGAATTATTTAATCACCAACAATTTGATATGTATTTAAATGAAGTTGTTTAACTAAAGCTTGATATAACTCAAATAACCCTCTTTATGTGTTGTAATTCAAAGGTGTTTTCTAGGGAAATGGAAAACCATTAATTAAACAATACTCACATTTTTCATGTTCAAATATTAAACAATTAATGCTAATCAAACCAGACTATTGTAATTAAGCACAATACAATGTTAAAACTTTATTTAACACTCCGTATCATGGTTAGATGATACACACATAAAAATGTGGCAACATCAGGTGAGTCAACACAACAAAAAAATGTATAGCACAAAAGTTTGTGTCTACATATTACATATTACCAACTTCAAAACTCTCCCTTAATCTGGAGACTCAATGCCCCTGCCCTTTATACACATACTGTGTTTAGCACCAGGTAGTCCTTTGGTCAAAATGTCAGCAATCATCCTCTCGGTGGGTGCATAGAATAGGTCGACCAGCTTGATCCTGACAAAGTGAAGGCGAACGTCGATTTGCTTCATCCTGTTGTGGAACACTGGGTTATTTGCCAACTTCTGAGCCCCTTGGTTATCATTTAGTAACACAATGTTGGTTTTCCTTCCCAAGCAGTTCATGCAGCAGACTTCTGATATGGCTAGCCTCCTCTGTTGCCTCGGACAAAGCCATGTACTCAACCTCTGTACTGGATAAGACTACTATTTGCTGCTTCCTTGACTCCCAGGCGACGGCTGCTGCTCCTAGTTGAAATACAAAACCTGTATAAGATTATCTGTCTTGCTTGTCATTCACCCAGTCAGCATCCACGTAACCAAAGATGCCATTTCCTGTTTTTCTGTACATGAGGCAGTAGCTGGAAGTACCTTTCAAATACCTTAGCAATCTCTTTGCAGCCTTCCAATACTCTTCATTGTACACTTTGTTAAATTGACTAAGCACACTCTCAGCATACGCAATGTCGGGTCTCGTCCACACAGCTAAATACATTAAAGAGCCTACCAAGCATTGGTACGGCAAACACAAGTCCACATTGTTGATAGGGTCTACTTTACTCATGTTGCAATTCACATCCAATGGAGTGCTGACTGGTTTGCAGTCACTCATTCCAAATCTATCTAGAATTTGAGATAGGTATTTGCATTGATCGACATAGATTTATTCTTTCTCTCTGTTCCGCTGAATTCACAGTCCAGGCAATTGCTTGCTTCACCGAGATCCCTGCATTTGAATCGTTTCATCATTTCATCCTTGAGCGCTTCCCTTTTTTCTCCAAGTCGTTTGAAAAAATTACAAGGTCATCAACATACACAGTAACAATGACAATATTTTCCTTACAAACCTTGCTACATACACAGGGTTCATGCTCAGACACTGTATAGCCCATCTCAAGCATTGCACCATGAAGTCTCTCATTCCATACTCTGGATGACTGTTTAAGGCCATACAATGTTTTCTTAAGTAGACATACCTTTGTTTCTTGGCCTGCAACGACAAAGGCCTCTGGTTGTTCCACGAACACTTCCTCCTCCAGCTCACCGTTTAAGAAAACTGTTGCAATGTCCAGGTGGTCTATGTCCCATTCCTGTTCAGCTGCGAGTACCAGCAGTATCCTGAGCGTCGAGTTCCTTACCACAGGGAGAAGGTTTCTCCATAATCAACCACACCTTCCTGGGTGAATCCTTTTGCGACCAGCCGAGCTTTGTATCGAGTGACACTGCCATCTTCACCTTGAATACCCACTCGCTCTTTACCACCTTTTTGTTCTCAGGTGCATCAGTCAGGATCCATGCATCATTTCTGACCAGTGAATTATACTCTTCTTGTATTGTAGGTTGCCATTTGTATTTGTTTCCTCTTGAGAGTGCATCTGTGACAGACCATGGCTCAACACTGTCACACACAGTTTGGTATATCACCATGTCAGTGAACTTCCTTGGACACCTTTCCCTTCTTGGGAACCTTCCTTCACTTTGCGGTGGACACTTCGAGACTTCTTGTTGATTATTACATCCCTTGTCTGCCGACTGCTACTCTGATATGGTGTCTTTGATGTTAGGCTCATTGTTCATGGACAGAGGTGGCAGGGGAAAGCCAAGAAAGTCTGGTGACAGTCTTCCATGGTGCATTTCAGTCTCCCCTTCACATTCTGGTTGTGTGAATTTCACAGTGGACACTTCCATTTCATCAGTCACGTCTAGACATCTAGATTCCCCTTCAATGAACACAACATCGCGGGACCTATGGATTCTTTTAGGACTCTTGGGGTCAATGAGTCTGTACCCTTTTGTATCTTCGCAGTATCCCACGAATATCATACTTCTGCTCTTGGCATCCCATTTATTTTGCTGCTGTTTGGGTACATGCATAAAGGCGTGACATCCAAGCACTCTCAACTGGCTCAGATCCACCTTTTGTCCCGACCACGCTTCTTTAGGTGTCATGTCCTTTAAGGCCTTTGTCAGTGATCTGTTCATTAGATAAATGGCTGTGTTAACGGCCTCAGCCCAATAATTTTTATCCAGTCCGGCATCTTGCAATATTGTGCGACTTTTCTCAACAATGGTCCTATTCGCTCTCTCCGCCACTCCGTTTTACTCTGGGGTGTACTCGACTGTTAAACTGATGCTTTATTCCAGCCACTCCAAGTATCCTTTGCATAATTTGGTTGACATATTCCTTTCCATTGTTGGACCGAAGTATTTCGACTTTCTTTCTGGTTACATTTTCTACCTTAGCCTTGAATTCACAGAACTTACTTGTCACTTCATCCCTTGACTTAATGAAGCAACCAAAAAAAAGTCTTCTGGGTGGCATCATCGGTAATCATCAGCAAATACCATGCACCATTTATGGACTCTCTTTCCATTGGCCTGCACAAATCTGTGTGAATAAGTTCTAGTTTGTGTGCTGCTTTCTTGGATCCTTTTGTGTCGAAATGTTTTCTTGAGTGCTTCCCTTTGAGACACGGGATACAGCTAATTTTCACTCACAAAATCTATACCTAATGCCATACCATCTCGCAGTAACTTCATGTTATTCCAACTCAAGTGCCCTAATCTCCTATGCCACAATATGTGTGTTACCCTTCACTGCAATATTCGCTTTGATTGGTACCACATTTAGTTTATAGATGCCCCCCATGTCAGTCGCACTTGCCTTCACTTCACCTTCAATGCTGCAATCAGTGTCTTTATAAATCTGACAGCCCTCAGCAGTGAACACCGCTACAATGCCTTTCTTCATGATTGCACTGACTGACAATAAATTCGTTGATAAATTGGGCACGTAAGTAATGCCTTGGATTGTTCTCACGTTCACCTTGCCATCTACCTGAATTTTTACGTTCCCTGTATCAGTCGCACACAATGCCTCACTATTAGCACACATTACTTCTTGCTCTTCTGAAACATGATAATCCTCTAACCAATCTTTGTGGTTCATCATATGGTTGGTGGCGCCCAAGTCCACATACCAATCACTTCCATTTCCATTTGCAGATAATGCTGTCAGTAGCGACCAGTCACCGTCTCGTGATTTACTCCTTCCTTGCTTCTTGGGACAGTCACATGCCTTGCGGCCTGGCTCGTTGCAACTAAAACACCTGAATACTCCACTGCCCCAGGTTTTTTTTTAAAGTTCATAACTCTCACTGGTTTTGAGGACCACTCATACCTTTTGTTGGCAACAAAGGTTGAATCACCTGAATGTCTCTGATCTGCAAGTGTATGTTTAATGTCTTCCTAAATGAGCTTTCCCTTTACAAAGTCACTTGCTATTGTGGCCCCTGAGCTTTCCATTGCCATCACAATGGAATCATATTCAGATGGTAAGCCACTGAGCATGATGACTCCCACAAACTCGTCAATCGGTGCACTTATGTCAGCTAGTTGCTGCGCAAGTGACATGACTTTAGAGACATATTTTTCCATGGTCTTGTTTTCCTCCAGTTTCACTCTGAAAAACTTCCGCAACAGACCTAACCTCCTTAAGTCCCTTGTTTTCGTAAGCACTTTTGAGTTTATCCCATGCTTCCCTAGACGTTTTTGATGAGCGAACATGCATCAGGCAGTGAGGCTGTATCATCAAACAAATCTTTGCTCTTGCCTTTTGATCTTTCTTCGGGTCGGCGGCAACTTTTGCACCATCCTGGAAGACACAATCCCACAAACCTCCATGCACTAGGTAGAGCTCCATAAAAAATTTCCAGTTATTTTAATTACTGGTACCTGCCCAATTCTCAATTTGTGTTAGCGATTCGGACTTCACCATGGTAGCGAAAGTAATTGCCGCTTCGGCAGAGCTCATGACAATAAAGGATTCAGACAACCTCAATTACAGCCAGTCGCCAATGAGTATGCAAACCTTGTGCATTCACCATGCTTAAATAATTATGCACATGTAGCTACATCCTGGGCTCATAATATATAGAGCACAAAAGTTTGTGTCTACAGAGTACATACTACAAACTTCAACACAGACATATACATTTGTAATTTGGGCACCCAAAAACCTATTGGTGTTTGAACTGTCTTGTACAACATTTTCTGCAGATTAATTATAGACACTGTGATGATTAAAGAATAGGATGATATAGGCAAATACCTATTTCATTTAAGATTACATATTTATTTGCTGTTAGTAAATATACACAACTTATGTAAATGAAAACATTCTGGTAAAATTAAGCTTCCGCCTTATTTTTGACATTAATGCCTTTGCATTCCTTTTTTTCCTACACAGTGTTTTTAAAGTATATAACACTAGGTTTAAAAGTACAGAACTGGCAGTTCTGCTTGTATTACTTTGCTAGCTGGCAACCTTCATTTAGTTTAAATGACATGAAATAAGGAACCCAATTTTTTAAACAGTTCAAGTAATTACTTCAGGAAAATAACTTTAATCATATATTGTATTGCATAAATTCCTTGTTTGAACACTCCTTAGTGTAATTACATATTGGAATGATATCATTATGTATCAATATATAAAGTTATTAATGTAATATTTAGAGAACAGCTACCCATGTCTACTACAACCATTTAGGTGTAAGTATCTAACATATGACACCAAGTTTTTAAATTCTGTGGGTATAAAAAAATGTATTTTTTCAGGAAAAGGAGAACACACTGAGTATATATGGACTGCATACTTCATGTCTGGTGAAAATCTTGAAAAATTGGCAACTTATGACATTTATTTGAAGTTATATTATGTGATACAGACTTGCCCAGAATGCCTAGTGTCGGGTGCTGTGAATGTCCTTCAACTCATGAACTTGAAGATAATTTATTCCAAGATTTTGAAGATGACTGTCACTAAATTACATTAAGATTAGAAATCTCTGTAGACTGATCCACAATTGAAAATTTTAATTTTTATGAAATATTGCAGACTCTAAAAAAAAAAGTAAAGACCTATTATGTTTACATAGAAAATAATCTGAGCAAAGACAAAAACTTTTATTACTAAGTCCAACTTTGCAGAAAACTACTTTTGTCATATTAGCTAACAAGACAGTCTCGACAAACATGAGCACAGCAATCCAGTCATTTAATGTATACCATATTAAGTTTGTTTAGATTTCCAACTGGACAGATTCACATTAATTTTCCAACTTGCAATAGCAGATACCACAAATAACAGCTAAACAGGAAATGTTGAAAACTTTACTATTTTTCTGAAAGTATAGTTAGTCAATACAATATTTGGACTTTTTTTTTTTTTTTTTTTATGTGATTTCATTATAGATTTAAATCTGGATGCTGAATAACACATTTTTACACTAGCTGGTGGTTAAAAATTATGCAATGGTAATGGAACCACTCAAGCAGCTTGCTGTCAAATATATGCCAACAACAGTACAAAAATCATATCATTATTCTAATAGAAGCTATAAACACAGTCTATTCTTAGAATTTACATTCAGTCTGAGCAACAGAATATTATTTATTGTATTGAAAGAAATTACTGGCTAAATTTTAATATGTCTAATAGTAATTTATTGTATGCATGAGTTTGTCAGTGTTCTGTCAAAATAAACTCTGAAGTATTACGTAAGCTTTAATGTGTGTGTGTGCAAATAAGTTATTTTTAGTTGCGGCACCCCTGGAGGAGATGGCAGTAGAAATGGAAAGGGAGAGGATGTTGTGCAAGCACATTACAGAAGATGGTATAATGAAGTTTCTGGGAGAAAAGTGTATTTTTGTAGGGTTTCAGAAAATACAATTTTAATCTAACTTACAAAAATCCATTTTAAATGAAGGTCAAAATTTAAATGAGAATAAGCACATGTTTGATGCTAAAGAAAGGTTATGACATGATATATATGGCAAGCATTTGAGAGAAATGAGTGTTCAAAAGCTCCCCTAGCACGTAAAAATGCAGGTACTGCCTAATTTAATTTCTTTTTGAACTGCAGTTTTCACAATATGTAAACACAAATTTTAATTCTACATTTTTTAAAATTTGTTTATTTATTTTTAATTTTTAGTACTAGTATTGCATTATTCAAAGTGAAAATAGGGCAATGAAACTGGGTATGGTAAGTATATATCATTTTTATTTTAATTGCAATTTGGCTCAAACAGTAAAATAGAGACAGGTGAATGTGAATGCAATGCAGGTCAGTCAAGGTGTTGCAAACTTATTGCTTCCATTGTGTTTCTTTATTAATTGTGACATAACCACTTCCAAGGCAACAATAGTACAACAATGAAGAAAACCAAATCGTGTTTGTGAAAGTTTGTATTTAAAGGGTGTTGATGTTCAATCAAAGTTTGCAGTTGCCAAAAATATCAACTTGACCCCACTACAAAATTAAGTCGTATAAACAAATAAAACACGTCAACTGCACTTAGATTACCACGTTGAAAGTGAAACGTAGGAGTGAATATTTTTTAACAGCAGATTTGATTATTAAAAAAGTGATACATAATGTAGAAAAAAGTGAAAGTGAGATTTGCTTAAATACATTAGAGAGTTACAAAAACAGAATACTCACAAAGTGCATAGGTAGGCCTACTACTGTGTTAAGTGACCAGTATTAAGTTACTGCCAACTCTGTTAAATTACATTCATAGGTACCTGCTGATATGCAACAATTTTATAACACTAACACAACAGGAATGTAAAATAGCTGTTAGGACAAGGTGTCAGTATCAGTGTTATGCATGGCTTCAGCAAAGAAAATTGTGCAAATGGGAGTTCTTTGGCTTTTTGTCGATCATCACACTTTACTGCAAAAATCCAAACCTCTCTTCTTAAACTACCGTGCTTATTAAAAATCTGAAAAACTTAATAACTTAAGGACTGTTTCTCAATGTGGCATTGCACCCCACAATACAAATGTATTGATTTATTTTTTGTGGTTTGTTATCTATGTTTAATAAAATACTAGAAAGATTCTTGCACGTATTCCACCAAAAGCTTACTAAGCATGCTGTGAAAGTGCAGCATGCATCATTCACATGCGCCCTGTAATCATGCAGTGATAAAGGGAAAACCCACATGGTGATCGAGAATGCCATCTCTGGCAGTTTTTCTCCAGCTACATTCATTTATTAAGTTTTAAAATACAGCAAAATATGATCATACATGGTGGCTCGTGTGTGTTCTTGCTATACATGAAATGTTAAAATAAATAAATAAACTTCTTGAATCTGAGAAGGTAATATCCACCTTACAAACTTCCCCAGTGATACAGGCATTTAAAATATACCAGCTTGTAGGCAATGTACAGGGAAATGAAACTGCGGTTACATCAGAACAAGTATATATAAAAGCCATACGTTTTGTCTTCATTAATACGCTTTAAATTAACACTTTGCACACAGTATAAATATTAAAAGTTCCATATTGACAACACGTTTGATCTAAATCAACTTGCCAAGATATCTTTTTTTTTTCGCTTTTAATTAAAATACAATTATAAAATATAACTGCTAAAAATTTAGAAATTCGGATTTTGCCTATACTCCTAAGTAGTAATATTTTATTGATTGATTTTGTGATAAACTATTGGACATGGATAAATATTGATCATACTTCTCACAAGCCTGGTATTCGTTCCCTTTGGCCACATCAAAGATTGCCATATCCAATGATGTGCAGTATTCACTGGTGGTGCAACATCTAAAGAGATCCTGCAGTTTATGGGGCTGTCACTGTATGTACAATGATACAAAAGTACCATTACATACGCTTTAAATAAAACCACACAGCCGCACCACAGATGTAGCATCCTCTGCATCCAACTCTTTGACACTGTTTAGCATGTCATCACGATGCAATGAATGTTGTCACTGGATGCAGGAATAGTGACACAGTTTACCCTGACAAGTCCCACTTCAACTTGATGATGGTCACATTAGGGTTTGGCCTCATGAAGGGCAGTACAATAATCCAACATTGATTTGTGAACACCATATTTCCGAGAAAAAAAGATGTTATTTTTTGAAATGTCATGATCACCTTTTGTGATTACTGGAAACACAGTTCTAGATGAGTTTTTCTGGCCCAATTTCCTGCCATTTTGTCAATCTAACCATCATGAAAATTTGCAATACATTAATACCTTGACATGCAAGATCACAAGTTATATCCTACAGAGAACATCTGGAATGTCATGGAAATCTTCTTTACTGTCAACATTTGCACTAACACTGGGTCATCTACATGTGATGATGTGCGAACAATATTGGAATAAACATAAGGTCATTATTCAAAACCTCTACTATGATGGAATGTTTCCTCATATGGATGCCAATGTTATTATTAAAGGAGGCCCAACCTTATACTGAACTAGTGTTGCATGTATGCCAAACAGAGCTTACTCAAGCTCAAGGAACAACTCACTAATACTTTACAATATATAATGTATCTGTCTGCAATGTTTCAATATTTCTGAAATATTGACAGATGGTGTAGCAATTTCCATGTACAACAGATTATTAAGCCAAGTTTTAAAATTAATCACATGGATTCTAAGATAGGTAACTCCATTAGGACTTGCTGGAGGACAAGTGTTGCCAAATAAAAGATAATGCTTTTAATGTGTTATACCATACCTCCATGTTTGTAATGTGAATCATATTACATCTGTATTTTCATTGCAAAGAAATGCTAATGAGATACAAGAAAGCCAATTTTATTGTATTCTATAGCCAACTGAGCAGAAAACCCTAAACCACTTATGACTGTTTGTGTTCAATATATTGATTACTAACTAAATTTGTCACTTACCTAAAAAAAAAAATAGGAAATTTTTAAAAACTTATATGCAATGCCTGAATTCTGGGTTGACAGAAGCTAGATTTTGAAAATGACTAAACAGAAACAGTCAGAACATTAAAATGATATTCAAGGTGACAGTTTAAATTAATATATGATCCTTTTGTCATCAATAAAACATGGAAAAAATTAATTTTACACAGTTGATTGAAAATAGTGAGTTGTGTATTAAAATCATAATAAAATAGAATTTATTGAGAGAAAATAGGTACCAAAAAAGTCTAAGTTGTTAACTAATGGCTTAAAAAAAATTCAGGATTACCACAATTTTGAAATCTACAAACAAATATTTCTGTTTAACTGTTGCATAAATCAAGTGAACATATCTGATTCCAAGATACCATGTGTGAATGATAGATGTCATTGCAAGCTGCCACTTTCAAATGCACAAAAACTGGTTTTCCTTAACTACCCTGGATGATCAGCAACGACATTAACCTTCGAAAATGTAGAGCCAACTTCTAAAATGCATATTTTCTTGCTCCCAAGGAATATAACCTCACATAACCATTACTAAGGTTCATGTAATAATGATTTACAACACACTACCTTCAAAAATAAATGATGTGGAAAACAAGATAAATCATTTTCAGAAATGAAATTTGAGCTGTCTGATTTTGCTAACAGTTTTATAAAACTAGCATAAATTGCAAGGTCCTATATTTACACTTATTACTAAATGTGAGACCTCACCCACTTAAATAGGCAGCACCAATCAGTTTCAGTGGTTTCTGAGTAATTGTATTCAACAATAGTGAGTCACTGGCAGCCTTATACTCAGGAACTAATAAAAAAGGCATATGTTGTCACGTAATAGATATTCTCATTAATAATACCTGTGTAAACACTCTACGCATTCAATAACTGTTAAATACAGCAAAAATAAAAGCTATTAAAGGCAGTGATTTATATAACCATTAATTTAAATGTATCTTTACCAGAAGAAACACAAACAACGAAATGGGCATTATATAGATTCTTTTTATATGTGGCAGAATTCATGACCTATTAAAAACTGACTAACAACTGTATTAAAATTAGTTACATAAGATTTAAAAAAAATTTGCACCTTAATTGTAAACAATTGCTTATTGCTATCTTTCAACCTATACTATAGTTGCTTTGCTGATTCACGTAACCAGCTTACTAGCAGTTTGACATAACCTATGTTTGGGAACGATGAGAAAGGAAGTGAAAAATAAGTGTAAATGCATTACATATATTAGCTGATGGATGAAAATAACCAAAGGACTATTCAGATTCATCAAAGGATGAACCAACAAATATGAATATCAAATAGCACAAAAACATTACAGTGAAAAAGAAAATAACAAAAATAAAATTACTTTTATAAGTTGGCAAAAAAAGGACATTTTAATAAATTAAAATAATGGGACAAATTAGATAATTTGTGTGGGCATCACTGTAACTAGAAGAAACAAACTTGTACCACAAAGAAACTTAAGTATCTGATCAAGCCATTTTGTTTCTTTTGACATTGTTACAAGATCATACTAACACTCATTACATCTCCGTTAACCATAAAAATTAAACACACAGTTTTTAAATGAATCTAAGACTGTCTCCAGCAGTGTAATATTAAATGGTACTTAACAAACTGGAAAATTGGTTAGCTGTGAGTATTTGAGTTCTGCAAAGCATACTGGTACAACAATCCTTTCTTCTTGCAATAATTTACGAAAATTATTTTTAAATAGTGCTCATGTGAATGTTACTCTACATTACAAACTTACCACAGAACAGACAAGAAATACAAATTTTTGTGACCTTTACAATGCACTGATACAACCGTTTGCATACTACTGAATAACATAGCACATCATTTTAACATAATCAAATTGTTATAGTACAGTTACACAAATTATACCAAAATAAAGCTACTGAACTATAATAGCAGATGATACCTGGTTTACTGGACATCTCCATTTATTTACATTCTTGTTATTACAACATTAGCACCAACTGCAGACAACAGCAGACGTAAAACACAGAAAACCATCAGGTACTTTTTATGATACAAGTCTGTACTATATACTCTTATTCATCAGTACTTCCTACTTCATTATAAAAAAAATACCATACAAAAAGTTCAAGTCTCTACTCATGAAATTCATAACATTAAAAATATATGAAGTAAAACAGATCTTCATATGAGTTTTGATTATGCCTCCTCTTATAAAATCTTAATAGACTTATTTAATTATTTACAAACAATAACATAGTCTTAACATGTGGAAGCCAAGACAACAAACATTTAGTGCTGAAAAAAATATATTGACCAAAATCAATTTAATTGCATTGTCCTCAGTACATGAAACAAAAATAAAACTATACATGCATATCAAATATACTATTATAAGCAGTTAATCTAGACTGAGAGGAATGTAAATAAAGATGTACAGAGAACAACAATTAAAGATTGTGTGACTACATTTTGAGGTGTAATATGTTTGTGAAGTAAATTGCTACTTCTGTTATTATTTTATATTTTTTCGGAAAACAAGCTAATATCAGTAACAAAAAAAAAAAAAATCCTAGTAAGGACATTGTTCACCACAAGAGTGCAAGCTTCACCATTATTTTTACATAAACAAACATGTCAAAAGCTTTTGACTCTCAAGTACAAATATTAAACTATCAACTGTCCAAATTTAAATCTACATATATATATATATATATATATACACATAGGTGTCAGGCAAGGTGGTTCTAACAGCAACTACTCTCTTCCTTTTAGCCTAAGAGGTCAATTCACTTTAAGTGATCCAGTAATAATTGGCTGCTTTGCAAGTTGAAAAAATTAAGACCTTTTTTTATATTTAATTATCCTTAAGCCCTTATATTTCAAAACAAATGTTGCTTAATTTCTTTTTATGAGGTGGTAGACATATTTGTGCCATGGTTTGTGTAATTATTTTGTAATTGTGACCAAGTGGAATTGATTACATTTCAGTTTATGGCAGTTCAAGGCTCCAAGTTCTAAAACATTTTCTTAAGCAAAATGCAATCTAAATGTTTGATTACATGGCATTTATTTGTTAGTCTATTTCCTCAAGAAAATTTTACAAATCTGAAATACAGTTTTTTTTTCTTTCTAGAAAAATTTACTGTTTACAGTATAGTTTTCGCAAAAATTATACGAGCTCGAAGTCTCCAATTTTTTGTATAAATTCTGTTTGTTTGCCTGGTCTGTAATCTTAGGATGCAAAATAAATTCTGCAAATTATATGCTTACTAACACCAAAAATAATAGTGAAGTTGAATTCTACTAGAAATAAAGTTACTCCTTGCAAAAAATTGAGCTTTTAATTAATTTTTGTTGGAATTCGTATAATTCTGTGTTTGAAATATGTGTAATTTGTTTAGTATTTTCCAAAAAGTAAACAAGATTGGATTAAGGAACATTTTTAAGTTTAAGAGGCACAGAGTTTGGGTCACTTTGTTTTATAGACAGCTCAGTAAGAATTGGCATAACAATAACATTTGCATGTCGAACAAATTCACAGTGTTGATCACATATGAATACTAATTTGTAATTCCAAGGCAATGTTAATGTTTATATGATGTGAATGGATACACATCCCCATAGAAATTAATCAGGGCTTTTAAAAAAAGTTCAATTTAATGGAAACAAATTATATATTAGTTTACTATTACATTGTGTGTGTGTATCAGCTTGCAGAAACCCCACACATTTTTTTTCCCCTGGTTTTTAAGATGCCCAAACAACTGCTCCCAATGGACATACACACATACTTAAAATGTAGCCTCTGACAGATTCAAGTGAGCAGCATGTAATACAAAGTAATTCACAATACGCTGCACTCCCAGGCACTAAGAGCTCGACCTGACAATAACACACAGTAATTGTTTAGCCCAACACCAGCAAGCATCAATAATAAACTGTGAAACCACCCCCAAGTGAACTACACCCTATAGATATTTTAAATTTTGTGACACTGCTGTAGCAGTAACCCTCACTTGGGAATGTCCCATGAAATAATTTATTTGGTTTTTTAATTTACTAAAATGCTTATAGTGCCTGCTGAAATATCCACTTAACAGCTACATTTGGCTACCATTTCATATTAAAGTCATTACCAAATTACCAGAGCAGATAAACTCTCTCTCCTCCCTAGAATTTCTTATAAATCTGCTGCTGTTAAGAAACTAAGTGAAGAAAGTTGAGAGCTAAGTAAGAAAGTTAAGAAACTCGTTAACCACTTGCCAGTTATTTGCTGCTTGGTACTGGAAAAATGCAACATCAGGGCAATATTATTATGTTTTAGCATTAATTTGACATAAATGACATAAGTTTTACAATTGCAGGATTCAGTTTGTAGAAGTTACTAAATTAAAGATGTTTTACCGCTGTATTGATTTCACAAATAAAAAATTCTATGTATTCTTCCCACAACATACAAAGGTTTCAACATGTTATGATGCATCAAGTGAAGACTTTACATGTTCATTTCACACAAAACTTGATTTATGTTAAAAATTTCAAATCTCAATCTCTGTAAAAATGACAATAAAAGCCAGAAAAACCCAAATGTTTACACTATCTTCACTGCATCTAACAAACTATCAACAATAACCCGTTTGCTTTACCTGTAAGTTCCTTGCTACACTTGGGCTTTAACAAACCAAACATGAACTACCTTCTCCATTCTTTTGGGAGGCTCTTCCCCATTTTCAGGCATCTGATGCCAGCCAGCCACAGACTAAAGGTGTTTGATCATGCTGTGATGCAATGAAAAATCTATTCCCCCTGTTCAGCAAAACATCTACTCGGGAACCATCCAAAAGGCAGCAACCTATTGAAACATGCTAAAATGGCAGATATGATGGCTTTGTTTCAATTGTTTAGACTATCGCAGCTGTGGTGAAATATATGCAAACCCCAGACTCGAATGTGACATGCAAAATTGTGTTTAGCAGAACTAGTAATATTTTTCATGCATATGCTTATTTAAACATGTCATGCTGTCCTCTTCCTCTTTTCTTTCCCAAATAAAGAGGATGGGGGATCATTTTATATATTAGATAAATAATTTTTTTATTTTTTCATATTTAAGGGAATGTAAATATGGAGTATTCGTACACTGGTATTTACATAGTACCTGGGAACTTTTTCTATAAAATCAGTGTTTTAAAATATAGATGAAAAAAATTCCTGGCAAAAGCCTACCTGGGATTGAGCTCATGGCCACTGCTTTCAACTCAGGTTTTTGGACCTTCTATTACTTGAGATAAAATAATATGCACAACAGCCTGTGACATATTGACGAATGTCATGATTAACCATATCTTTAAATAAAAATGAGTCTGAGAATATTTCACAATACAAATACATGAGGACAAAACATGTATCAAAAATTATTTTTAACTAGTCAAGCAGTCAGTACTGGTACAATTCATATGGTCCAAGCCTAGTTACACTGGACAAACTCTTAATATCATTGTTCATGAATATATAGATAAGCATAGTTCATAACATACAAAAATCTCTCTTATGTGAGCACATTGGAGGAACATTCAAACTTGCACACACATGTACATGTTCAACAAGTATAATGATGCACTGGAGTTCAATGTTTCTCTGACGACTGGTCTTTCTTTGGCTCAAAATATAAAAGTGCACTTGAAACAACAGCACAATGCTGAATTTACTGGCTGTTATAGTTGCTGTAGTCCAGAAATGCTAGCCAGTGTATGGAAATGGATCTCCATCACAAATATATTTTCCTGTAACAAACAATCCTTTAATACGTGACTAGAAATAACTGCATTTGTTTAAGTTAAATATTTTTCAGTTGCTGCCTAATAAAATGTAAGACATTCCAAATTTACCATACTTTTTCGATTACCAATATTTACTACTAGAAAATAGTACCAAGGAAAGTCCTACTGAACAAAAAAAATACATGTAAATATTTTAAACCAATATACACACAGACAAAATTACTACAAAATTATTAAATATGCCTTAAAAAAAACATTAAAAATAAATAAAAATCTGTGAATGAGTACCTAAATCATCAAAAGTGACCGTAAATATAAAAAAAATAAATTAAAAACAACAGAAAGTGAAAGGAAATAAGAGAAAAATTATAAAACAGGAAACTTACATCTGTCTAACCTGATGTTCAGTACAGAAAAGGAGTCTGAATAACACGAGAAAAAACAACGCTAATACACAGAAAAATTACCAGAACAGAAACACACAAAACCAAGTGATTATAATCCACACAAGAAACAACACAAAAACTAAAAAAACAGTACATGGTTCTACAGAATGGCCAAAATTAATGATTACAATTTTTTATGTTAATAACACAGAAAATATTAAATAACAGTGTCTGAAATAGGATTACAATTGATGAGGAAATGGGGAGATGACAAGGTTTTCTTTTGAGCAACATAAGTGGATTTTAAAGTGTTATTGGAAATGTGAGAACATGATTGAGGTGCAGACACATGAGGCAACAATTAAATTATATAGAACTATCAATTGCCACAAATGAGAGTACTGGGCCAATGAAAATCCCCACATTGTGGTAGAGCAAGCAGTCAGTCTTCCTGGGTTAACAATGTGGTGCGCGTTATGTCTGCCAGAGGACTTGTGGGGCCATTCTTCTTTGACGGAACTGTGACAGGTGAAAGTTACATAACTTTGCGTGTTCCAGTCCCCAGCCATTGGCACAATACTGGAATAGCAACATCTATGGAATAATTTATTCTTAAGACAATACCATCCAGATATAATTATGTGCTCTCCTTGTGATACTATGTCCCAAAATAACGTAATATTGTACTAAAATAGTCCAATTTCCAGCATTGTGTTGGCAGACCATCTTGGATGTGGACACCAGGTCTACCCTCATTTGAACTGGGCCCTCACTCCCCACAGTCACCTCCTACAGGTGGCTGCCCCACTTGGCATATTCTGCCCCACACTGGGTATATTCTTACTGTGAGAAAAAAGTCCCTATTTCTACTACCTCCCGACTTTATTATTTAGAGTTAGTCCAGGTCTTATATGTAACAAAGTTCATTATATATTTTGAACATGCTTGATGCTATGATGATTGTGGCTCATTTGTCAAGTGCAATTTTCATCATACTGCCACCAAAAATCCAACCCCACCTGGCCTCATATGCACTGGGAAAGGGCTGTGTTGCCTGGATGCAAGACCCATCAAAGCCACACCCATAATGCTCCCAGCTAAGGGAATCTCTTAAGAGGGACAGAGGTCAGAGCATGGTGCCACCAGGCCAAAACCATCATTGGCCAGTGATTCAAGCCCAGCCTCGGAGGCAGGTACACTTTTTGGCAAACTAAGCATAGGGAACATTGAAGAATTTCCCATGTCCGCTGAGCCCAATAATGTGGGTTACCCAATAGTATCATCGAGGAGGAATGTGTTCCCTTAAGCTGGCAAAGACTAGTGTCTTGCACATAACCATCTTTTTCTGCAACTATATTTCCAGCCAACCATATGCTGCTACTAGGAAGGGCAATCTCCCAGACACAATTCTATCTCCCAGACACAATTCTATCTTCCAGACACAATTCTCGGTCAGAGTCTCATCCCACTACTGAAAAAGACTCTTCAGGCTGGAGAGGCACAGTTTTTTCCAATAGTTGAGGTCATACCCACCAGGTATGGTAACACAGCCCCAAGCCCACCTGGGAAACATATGGGAGGTGACCTAAGTCACCATTTCAAGGGTTTCCGCCCACTGAATGAGTCCAGAATTAGGCCTGCACCATACAGCTATTACTGCCTAGTCCGCTAACATCTAGGACCCACAACAGAGCAACAAGAGTCATAGTTACTCCTGCCAGGTGAAAATTACAGTAAATTGTTACAGGAAAACAATGTTCCATCTGTTATCCAACTCTACCCAGATGATGATAACTTTTTCCAGCAAGCCTCTGAACTACCTCCCATATCCCTGACACTAGTGGTAGGTTATGGCTGCCGGCATGTGCAGACATAATAGAGGTGACAGTGCACCAAGGGATATTGCCAGATGATGTCAGTGTCATACCTACATTCTTGGGGTTGGAAATGATTCATACATACTGAATTTCAAGGGCCTAACCCTAATGGTTTACAAAAGGCAGTAAACTAAAAGCCTATAAAATGATTATGACATGACTTGAGACAGGATGGCTGTTACCCTTTGTTCAGGTTTGGTTTGTTTACATACTTATTATATACTGCATAGCTAAGTTATGCCTGTATAATCCAATATGACATCAGACACAGGCACATAATTGCATATTCTAACATGATGAGTCTGATGATATGTAACTGGTACATTTATGTCTATGTTTTAAAACACAAACTAAAACAAATTTAAATAAAAAGTTAAAGTACATACATTTTAGTTGTAAAAAGTTATCTTTTTTTTTTTTTTTTCATTTTTGCAACTCCTTTTGCTCTTTAAGGTCAAATATATATAATTAAATTATTAGAAAATAAAGCAAACTTATGTAATTCTGTACTTGACAAAACAAGCATTGTTATAAAAAAATGGCAGTACCAAAAAGTGTAGGGTTGAACCTATGCTCCATGAAGACTGCATTAAAACCTCCTGCCTTGTGATTTCTCTTTGTAGTTGAGTAATGTAGGTGCTTTCTAAGCAAAGGGTTGCAGATTCAGAGCTGCTCCCCATCGAAAGTTTCAGTAGAATTAAAAAATATTGCTTAAGGCAAGAGTTCTGCCTACAGAAAATTGTACATATCCGTATACATTAGTATACCAATCAGTCAGTGGCGTAAACAAACATGGAAAATGTAGCACATGTGGCAGGTGCACACACTAGCAGACAAAGAAAAAAGATGGCACTTGATTAATGCATAGTTAGTAATTAAGTAAGGGAAGTAACTTTACTAAATAAAATAAACTAAGCAAATTAAGTAAGATAAACAGGGTCAGTAAGTCGGATAAGAAAGTTAAGTATAAGTATGGTAAGCTAAGTAATCAGGTTAAGTAAGATAAGTAAATAGGGTAAGTGAGGTAGGTAATTAGAGTAAATAAGTAAGGAAATAAGTATGGTAAGCAAGTTAAGTAGTGATGGTACGATCAGTTCCTCTGTTTCTTCGAACCACTGATTCTTAAAGGAATCGAACCGGAACCGGAATCAACTTAATTATACCTTCGGTTCTCTATATCAAACCTCACCTTGTCTACTAGGTAGTTTCACATTTGTATTAAAGTCGTAGTGTACTCTTATTTTCGACGCTAAATGAGGTTTAAATCTTTGCTATCAGTACCATTTTAATATACTAAAACGACCCTTTAATGAGAAATTAACATAACATTAATAAATTGTCTGATATGCCTGTTGCACGCTGCCAAAAATATGAATAGCATGGCTACGGCTTTGTTTAGTTTCAACACAAAAATATTCAACATTTATGTAACCTCGTGTATTAATATTTTCATTAAAATGTACCCACGTCTGTGGTGGAGTCGTTACACTTCGCAACAAGTATTTTAGTGCTACATGAGAATGTTAACAAAGTAAACGTGCACTGTTGGTCTTGATGTAGCCCGTACAGCCAGATGATTCAATACGACAAACGATACAAGATACATGCTTGTAAATTGGTATTTTACAATATTTGAAACTTTTAAAACAGTTTTTGTGGGGTGGTAAATTAATTTAAAAACCCTGTACCATACAGAGCACCATAATTTCTCACTCGTTACACAAAATCATATTTTTTCCTTACGACTTGCTGAATATGTGTTGGCTAATCTAATGGTATTTGAACACAACAATTCAATGTTTTCTTGCTGCGACGCATCCTTCTTTTGTAAGTGAATAATGTTAATGAGACATGGAAAAATGTTTCAATATTGCAAAGGCTTCGCTATATCAACAATAACACACAACCTAAAATAAATTTTGCTGGTCCGAGGCTGGAACTTCAATGGAAATTCATTGTAGAAGGGTACATTATAAGTTTTCATCTTGGCAACACTGCACTAACTGTTTAGCATCATCACAAGTGCATGTTTACGTTTTTGTTTCAGCATGGAATAAATTTGGTTGGGAACCATGATAAATTTTAAAACATTTCAGGGTTTGGAATAATTTTAAGGTTGACATTTGCAATCACTGTGGTACACAAATTTTGTGAGGAGTGTCAGAAAGCACTTATAACCTCAAAAAACATGTTTACACGCAACACAAACACATCGTCGTGAAAAAAACTTTGTTTATTCCCAGTGTTAGAAAAAATTCTTAATAAAGGTGAAAGACTCGGTTTTGGCACAAATCCTGAGACAAAATAAATAAGTTGGCCGCTCACTTATTTTCAAAGTCCTTAAACAAGTATGAGAAGTGAATGTGCAAGTTTAGTGTCAACCAGTACGTGCAAGTTTAGTGTCAACCAGTACAAGAACCAGTAACCAAATTGAAGAACCATAACCAAGAACCGGTACCGGAAAATTGTGGAACCGTCCCATCACTATAAGAAAGTAAAGTGAGCAAATAAAGTAAATAAAATAAAGTAAAATAGAAAAGTAGGCATAAAGTGAATAAGTTAGTGGATTCTCTTCATTTTTACTTCACCTTTTTTATAAAATCGTTCCTATCAATACATTTGCAGCCTGGAAAAATGATACTTATTGTCCCACAGACCTTACAAACTTTATGTTGTCCATTTTAAGCATGTGTACTACGGTGATATTTGGTAGTGTTAACACAATTTTAAGATTGTCTTATATATATATATATATATTTATTTGAGAATAAAAAAAAGACAATTTTTTAAAAATATTTTACAGGTTCCACTACGCAAGCTGAAATCAATAAGTTAACAATATAAAAAATTTGTAATTTTAAAATTAGAGAACATTTGTAAAAATACTTATAACCCCACGTATTCCTTAATATACAAATTGAAACATTTAACATGATCAAGTATAAGAAGATAATGGGTTCTGAAATGTCAAATTAACAAGCTTAACGATGCTGACATTACAAAACATTGTTTACCACAATATCAGTACACATTAGAAGTTACATGTTGCCAATTGACAGTGAAACAAGCCATATGAGTTAACTTACTGCAAGAAGTGAATTAACTTGTGTACCTTACAACACTGTAGACTTGCGTTTATTATTATTGTTCGTACAGATCAACGTGCCAATGAAATTATGATAATCTCGGTCATGACTAGCCAATTCTGCTTGGGTGCTCCCCAGCCCGCAATTAATCTAGCACATGCCTAGATGGATGATCTCACCAAGGTGCGTGAAAGCACAGCCTTCACAAGGGAAGAGGGCCGATAGCCGCTAGGGTAGACTGACGGTTTTTCCCTGAAGACAGGACACTGTGAATTACAAATGAAACCCTTGATGAAACATATTAACATGTGTGATTACTCTGCAACACTAACTCAAACTCGTCTGGGCTCGCCCGCCAGCATGTGGGTAGTGTTGTGATGGCCTATACACAGAGCAGGCTAGGATGGAAGTAATTGCACCGTACACAAATTACAAAATTACATAAACCCTCAAAAGATACATGAAACAAGATGGGGCACGAGATGAGTATTACAATAAACACACACATGTGTGAAAACAAGTTTATATGGCGCGGATGCCGCTGGAAGAAGTTCATAGCGGACCATGTGGTGCAGGTGGAATTACAATATTTATTTGTAAAAACTGCAAATTAAATTCCAACAAAATATTATTCTGATAGAGAAAATTATTCTTTTTACGATTGGAGTGATTACAGGCTTGTAGCATGCCTGATGGCGGAAAAATCAAACATTAAAGTGACAGCACGGTCAAACACAAAAACATCCATTTACGTGAAAATTACACGGAACCCTAACAAAATTTAACATAGAACCCTGAAATAAATTATTCCACACATGATATTACATAAATAAGTGCTCAAAACGCAATGATGGCGTAGTCATATACTTGGCATTGGTTAGCCATGTGGTTGTACGTGATGTTGCTGTAAAATATTCAAACATGGAAAATACTATCAAATACACATATGAAAACAAAGCCCTTAAAATTGTGTGTAGCAATTTATTACAGAATTTACGATGAAATGCCTTTGGCAGAGGCAGATGGTGCCTGATTCAAGTTTTCGTGGATTGCGTGACCTCTCCGACACATTTCTCCTCCTTCTCCTCGATTAAGTTGAAAATGCCACAAGGGCGCAAGAAATAGTTAAGCGGAAACATAATGCTGGTGAAATGTCTGGCAAAACATACGCAAGCAAAGGTTAACCGGTATACTAAAAGTGCTATTGAAATCTACATCAGTGAACATGTCTCTTTATGACGGCGTTCACGCCGGAATATTAGTGTTCTTAATCTCGGTGCTGTGGGCACTTTGAATTTCATAACCAAACATTTTCAAAATAACAACAAACACTTAAAAACATTTTAAGACATATCAAACCCTGAAAAATAAAAATACAAGAGACTGCAAAATAATATTTATGTGACAGTTAAAAAATATTGGCCTCTTTGCGCACGTGCAGGCACACGTGACACGTGCGTGGTGAGCACCATCATGGGCTTTAGCGCTGCTGGCTGTTAGTTGGCATCAGGTTTATCCACTGTTTCCTATTAAAGCATATTCTTTACTCCAGTAGGCTAATTGGAGGCTGCTAGAACACCTTACTTCAATATAAATTTACATCTATAAACAGAACATAACAACTATTCTTAACACGGGATTCAAATCTAAGACCATTTTCACTATAACCTGATATCCCAACCAAATAATCCACCTGGTTTTCTAAATGACGAAATAATATAAAAAGAGAAAACTCAAAAAGTATAAAACTACCAACTATTGAATAAACTTCAGCTACAAAACTATTGTATATCTTTTGAAAAGGATATTCATAAATGTTTATACCTGATACAAATCTGCGCTTGGCAAGAGAAATCCTGTACCCTTGTCCAATAAGTTCAAACTCCACTCCAGACAAAGTTGTACCCTCACAATTGAATTGTACAGCAACTGTGCCCTGAGAACTGGGACCCAATAACACTTCAACTCGAGCACGCAGAGAACCAACACCATGGTTTTCAGTGTACTGTGAAAGCTCTGTCAGTTTCCAAACAACTCGTTCACTTTCTGGTGACCTGCAAAACATACATAAAATTTACAAATTTAAAATATTTTACACACAAACTTAGAACAATTTGCAAACAACATAATTAATGTGTTAGCTGCAAATACATTAAAAAAAATTGAATTTTTAAGTATTACAGCACTGACAATATTGTATTTAATAATAACCTATAAAATGAAAAGGGAAAGAAAAAATAATAACAATACTAAAAAAATATGTAAAATGAGAAAATATTCATTGTTGCTCCCTAGGGTTGTATGTGACTTGAGCATTAATTGTTTTTCATGATACAGTAAACCCTTGTTTTAAAAGACTATAAATGTGGATGAGCCATCCATTGTTCTGGCATGTCATGATATGATTAGTTTATTAATTTATATATATATATAAAAGTGAAATCCAGCATTTCGATACAGTACCATGTTTCATCAAATAATTGTTGCAATATCATATTAGGAGTACCATTATTTTCAAAGGCTTAAAAAAAACCACACAGCTATTTTTAGCAACATAACATCTTTTATTTACAATGCTGGCCATGCCCGCACATGTACTGATGCACTTCACATCAAACCAATCTCTTCACACTCTGAGGAGCAGAGAGGTCGAGTGTGATCAGATACTTCTCCAACTACAAAGTGAGGAAGGACTTTACTGAAAACAACCCTGGCCATGACTAGTTTCACCTGAACGCAGACACTGATGTCTGAAGTTGCCCAATACTCCACAGGTGAGTTGTATATGGATGGGTCCCTGCATTGAGGCTATCCACCTCCAGCCTAACTGGCTGATAAAGGACAGGCACATGGATGCCATGCTGTTTATTAGGCAATCACCTCCCCAGTCGCTAGGCATGGTAGAGGAAGTCAGGTTAGCCAGGTAATGTCGATTAATACGTGAACATCTACAATGACAGCTGAAGACATTAATTGTTTCAGCCAAAGGAACTAAGAAAGTGATATGCACTGAGTTGTTGTGCAGTTCACTCCCTGATATCACATGTTTGCGTAAACAAATCATTTCTGAACAATGTGTGCCATTTTTATGAGGAATGGCTGCCAACTGCCAACAGACAGCATAACCAATATATTTTCTCCTTTTATATCAGGATCGACCCCTAAATATACAATCTTAATTTTTTTTGTAGATGCGCACCACCAGCCATTTCTATTGAGGAAGACAGCTTATAGCAGATGCTGTGTTCACTGCATGGATTGTGTGTGTGTGTGTACTCACTCAAGTTTGTGTTCATTGCTAATGTTATGTAATAAAACTCATAAATTAATTTTAAATATGTTGTATACTAATAAATATACTACTTTATTTCCTTTAATAATAAATAACTACAAATTAGGAGGTTATCTTCTGATTTTCCCACAAAAAGCCACTGGAAACATATTTTGCACTCAGTAGAAGTTATGCAGTACTCAGTACTTATGCAACAATTGAAAAGTGGAGTAGAGAGGTTTAGATGGTTTTTAACATTGGAGTCTTGAGAGCAGATGAGTATGAAGTGAGACAAGTATTATGCAGCACCAGAAAAAGTGGTGGGGGAAACGGAAGATCTCCTAGAAAACCTGCCGATCAGCAGCATCGTCCCGTACAATTCCCATGTGCGAAGATCTGGGAGCAACCCCAATGGGAATAAAATCCAGTTCACCTTGGAAGGAAGCGAGTAGTCTGAGCACTACACAACCACTGTCCCCAGCAACAATTGGATGTTTATGTACATCAAGCATTTAATTTTATCAAGATTACCAGTAAATGTAAATCTGCATGTTGTTCCCACCTCCTGGCAGTGTCAACATGGATGCAATGAGACTGGTGCTAAATGGAATCTGCTACCATACCCGAGAGACAGACATGTTACTCCAGGCAGCCAGATACATGGATGACACAAGAGATGAAACTGGGGTGGAGCAGCAACACAATGAAAACAGAGGATGAAATAAGAACATACTGAGAAAACCTCCACAACATGAAAGTGTCTACCGTGCTCCAATACAATAATTTCCTGTCCATTGGTGCCTGGGATTGAACTGGCAGCACCAACAGTGAGAGAAAATTGTTAAACCACTGAGTCAACCGTGGATCCTTGGATATCTACTTTCTGACAAGTTGAAGAGGTCCCACAAGGCACTCAAGTAGGTTTTTTAGTGCCACTGGAGCCGACGACACAGTTCCTGGGATGTAGCATTCCTGGCAGCTCATTGATTGCCGCCTGCAAGTATGATCGAACCTAGCAACATGGTTTGCCATCAGCTGAGTTAATTAAAAGCAGCTAACAAGAGTTCACATATAAAAAAAAAAATGAAATTTGAACTTAAGTTTGGTTTCTTCTCGGAGGCTGTTTGTACAAAAATCTGAACATTGCAAATTTGTTTTGAGAAGTTTGAAAGTTCAATAAGTTGAAGAGCTATCAAACAACATAAAACTTTAAGCACAAAGTTTTACGCAGTGAAGAAAGACATTTAGTTTCCTTTACCACATAAATTAATTTTGTAAGGCAGGGTGTAATATTTTATCTGCACACACCATTACTGAAATTTCATTTAGGCACAAACCGCACATGATTTCTACCACGCCATTTTCATTTTATCAAAGGGTTTTATATATTTGATGTAATTTTACTTAATTAAAGTTAGTAATTATATTTAATAGCTTTTTATTTGTGAACATGGTAGTTAAATGCAGTGTTCTAATGTGTTATGAAATGTTTCTTCTTTGCATCTAACACTATCAGGCAACTCCAATAATTAATATTGTCTTGTATACAAAACTGATTCTCTCCAAGTAAAAATGTTAAGATGCAATTGAGTAGTTGAGCATAACAAATAGCCAAAGAATTATAACAATGTTTACCTACAAAATAACTTTTTTTTTATATATATATAGTAAAATAGTTTAATTAAATTTTTTAATTAATATTCAGTTTTATTTTTGGATTGTTAAAATAAATCTTATTACATTTCTCACCTTGCAAATGAAAATAAAAAAAGGTTTTCCCCCCCACTAAATGATATATATTATTTTATTATTACAATAATTCTTATTCACTTTTTCATTCAATATTTGCGGAGTAAGCTTTTTCATTCCAAACTTTATTGTTGATATTTATTATCAGTTACTGGTGTGTGTGATTGCATTAAAAGAAGAGGACATGTGGTGAGTTTCTTGCATTTTACTAGTATGTGGGGGTGAGGAGGTAGAGCCTTGTATTAAGTGTGTCTGGGGATGGTAGACATGGGCACCCTATCGTGATTTTCAATGGGGATTTCTTCTACTAATGCCCAACTAAAGCACTGATATTACATTTTTTTTATACATGCATATACATAAATACAAAACCATAGTCCACAAACAAAATTTCTATTAAAAATTCTTTGTGTATTATTGTTGTGTTTCAATAAAAAATTTTCACAAATATTAATCAATATCAAATGATCAATTATCAGCATTTAGAAATATAACAGAAACCAAGATTCCAGTTTTGTTATTTATTTTTTGATATTTAATGTTTATTTTATTGAAAATTCTACAGAAACACTGAAATTTTTTTAAAGTCTATTTTGTCTCTCTCTCTCTCTCTCTCCCCCCCTTCCTCTTTCTATCTTTCTTTCTCTCTCTCTCTCTCTCTCTTTGTGTGTATCTATAAAAACTTTTGAATCTATAATCTGAATTTCACCAAACTGGATACATTTATAACAACAATTAATAAGTTCCCAGCTTTAGAGTCTCTCATGTCAGGTACTTATTTTTCACATATTTTGAGAACCGTATTATATATCAGTAAATATTAATCACACATGAACCAAAACTGGTACATTAACAGCAAACATTGTCAGCACTGAAATCAAAACTTTTAATTTTTATTAGTCTGCCAGTTTAGAATGGATTGCAGAGGTTTTGACAGCTCTTAACACTGGTGTCTTGAGAGCTGATGATAATGAAGTGAGGTATGAAGCAGCATCAGAAAGCAAGGGTGGAGGAAACGGGAGATCCCTGAGAAAATCTGCTGACCAGCAACAATATCTGGCATGATTCCCATTTGTGAAAATGTGGGAGTGACCCCACTGGGAATTGAACCCAATTTGCCTTGGTGGGAGGCGAGTGCTCAAGATGCTGCACCAACTGCAGCCTCCTGCCATACAATAAGGTAACCAAATCTGTAATTACACCACTGACTATCTTTCCCCTCACCACCATAAAAGTCTTTGCAATATGAAGTGCCAGAAAACTTCCAAGTACTGGTTAATTGGACAACACATTTACGCCACCCAATAGATAAACTTCTAATCATAAATATTTTCCTACTCTACTGTTTGTCAAAACACAGAGAAAGATATAACGAAAAAATATGTCTCATTTAAGGACCAAAAAATGTTGCTTGATGCAAAACACAATATTTTCAGATAACTGTTTATTTTTAAGTAAATGTTAATAAATGTGAAATGGGAGGAAAGGAATGAAAGAACAAGGAAATAGAGACATCAATACTACAAAAGCCAACTTTTATAAATAAAAAATCAACTCACTGCAGATGATACCATATATATAATATCACTAGTACAAAGCACACATGCTTTGGAAAATCCCCCAAAACACACATTTTTTTTCACTCACCATTCTGCAGGTGGGTTCGCCTGTAAAGACACAAAACCACCTTCCACAGGTGCTGAAACCACCACATTTAGAAGAGGAGATGGTGCAGCCATTGCATGGGAATTGTACTTGTAGTCAATACGCAATGATGTGCGAGTGGGTTCGCACTTCCAGTATGCAACAAGTTGAAAGGGGCATGATCCAGCACCCCTCTTTGGTTTCACCTACAGTACAATTTCAATTTTGAATTATACTGTACAGTTGCAACTAGTAATGATAGCAATGAGGCAGCACGTGGTGACATAGCCAATGTTTAACATTCATAAAATTATCACAAAATTGAAGGCACAAACACCATCAGCCTTTTCTTGTAAACTATTCAAAATGCCATTTAACTAGAAATTTGTAACAAAATTTGCAAACATAAAAGTTTAAAAATGACAGACTGGGTTATATAATACAAAAAACAATACATGGGTAATTTGATAATTTTATATTTCCAAGTAATACACATAGTTGAGTTAAGATGTTTGTTTGGGTGCTTAGCAGCAAGTTTTTGAGCACCGGAGAGGGTGACTTAAGATGAAGTAGCAGTGGACTGCAAGGGTGGGGGAAATGAGAGTGCCCCGAGAAAACCCACTGGCCAACAGCAACGTCTGCCATGTTTCCCACATGCAAAAATCAAGGTGACCCCATCAGGAATTGAACTTGGTTCACTTTGGTGGAAAGTGAGTAGTCTAACCACTACAACATTGGAGTCCCTTATCACACATTTTAATCAGTGAAAATTAATATTAGCTGTCATGTTCATTATTTTTTTTTTTTCAGGACAAACATACATGGGCTAAAATTTCCATCATTTAACTGGGAAGGAGAACAAAGGACAAATCTAGCAGTGAGCTCACCTTATATTTTAGCACTTCCACATTATAATATGATGCTGCAGGATTCTTTTCAGCTTGCCGTCTTAGATGTGCAGTGAGAGCACTCATGTTAAACTCAAAGATGCTACTACTGCTATTTGATAGGCTTGAATCCCTAGAAAAAACAGTTACGAATTGACACATTAACATAATTAAAGCATAATTTAAGCATTGCAGTCAAGAATTCAAAGCAACACATATTTGATTTTCAATGCTGAAGTGGTAAATGAGCAACAGGTCAAATATTTATAACAGAAAATCAGCTTCCGGATTTTTGTACCAACATTCACATCCCAAATATCCTGAAAAGTGCCCACAGTCGAAAAGTTTACAATTCCGGTATGTGTGTTTTTCAGTTATCAGCAAAGCATGGAGTTTCCCCACAAATGATTTTCAAGAGTAGCCCCCCTGCATTAAAAAATACTTTACAAGCATAGCCAAACATTATGCACAGAGCCAGAGTCCCAGTGCCAGCAGGGGAGTAAATCCTCAAATCAGTGATTCAAGGCACACCTGCAATTTTTTTTAGGTGGTGATGCGAAGCGCCATGCATCAGCAAAACTTGGAGTTTCCCCATAAATAATTGTCTTGTGTAGCCTATTTGCACTGAGCAATAATGTGTGTGTGTGTTTTGCACACATATCGGAATTGTAAAAATTCTGACTGTGGGCACTTTTCAGGATATTTGGGATGTGACCGTCGGTACAAAAAACCAGGATGGTAACCATTCCTACAATGGATACTTTTCAGGATTCAGTAATGCAGTGCTTTGTTAATAAAATCAGAACGGTTACCATTCAGGATTTTTCTGCGCAAGTATGGATGCAAAATTTCCAGAATGGTAACCATTCTGAATTGATACTTTTCAGTCACCCCTTAAAATGTTGCTTGTATGACTTTTATGAACAGTAGTATTCTAATGTGAATTTCTTCCTCAAGATGACGATGAATAACTCACCATCATCATGAGAAGACCCGACCATAGCAACATCAGCTTACCGAATAATCTTATATTAGGAAAATTATTATCAGCATAATATGCATGCTGCAGTTTGATTTAAAGTGAAAAAAATGCTACAAAATAATACCTACATCCCAGAAAAAAAACACTGTCATAAAACACGAAAGATTAAAATTATTACAACTAGTACAGAACAATAAATTTATCTGCTGTTTTTTCCAAAAGCACTGTGAGGCAATACTTGATAATAATTACTTGAATTATAATCATGAAAAACATATCTATTGAAAAATAACAATCACAATTGTATTTTTGTGTTGGTAGGTTCTGAGGTTGAGGCATTGGTAATTTAATGGAATAAAAACAACCTTTGTAAAGGCTTTTCTCAATAAAGTGAGCACTTTTGAAAGCCCTGCTAATTTTCTGCTTTCAGTCTGTTTGTTGCATATCTTTCAGCATACATATCAAAATACGCACTAACATGTGACTTTCAGCTGGCTTATATATCCACTATATATTCATTAAATAAACAACTAAAAATACATAATATCAAAATCAGTACTATTAACGTGTAAATGTAAATTAACTTATATTGGTTTGTGAATATTTAATGATGTTCATGATTCTTTTTCTGTTTAGATATAAATTAATGTGTTTAACTATGGTCAAGGCTTCCAAGGTCACAAGAAAATATGTTTGGTTTAGGTTGTCAACAGAATATCACAAGAGTAAAACATTATTTTTACCATTGTAAAAACAATGCTAAGATGTTTAGTACATTAACCTTTAAAAAGTGTGAAAAAATGAAACGCTCACACATTGATTAACATACGAGTCATAAAAAAGGCGTGTGATGTATTCATGCCTTCATACAGAAGACAATATGCTTCAAACAATTGTTAAATGATCAAAGAATTATAGTTAACAACATTTATGAGTAGATTTACAATGCATAAATACCTCACAAATCAATATTTCAAACAAAACTACGCACACGCAAATGGCAGGCATTGCTATTACATCATGAGTCAATCAATCAATCAATCAATTTTATTCATCCAAAAGACCATACATAATGGTGAGATTTACTTACATACTACATCAAATTGAATGAGTTGCTAAACTAAAAATTATGAATAATTTACAGGATAATTTCTATATATAAACTTAGACAAGCTAAACAAGCACAAATAAATGTTGCTAAACTATGAAAATGATGAAAAATTACAGAACAATTTCTATAGGGCCTTAAAGACAGCTATCAGTGAAAATAAATAAAGTAAAACAATACACACAAGTGTTTTTTTTTTGTTACAGAAATGCAAATTAATAAGACATTACTAATATTAATAGAATGCATACACACGGTACTGTACTTTAGATACAAACAAACACCAATATAGGCCTAATAAAGATTGAAATACAGTACATATTTCATATATAAGGTATATAGAACTTGACATATAATACAAAATAATAATCGGATATATAAAAAAACCTATAACATAAAACAATAAAAAATGTTAATCAGAAGTAAAACAGACATGTTAGAAACAGGGACAATATACACAAATCATGATTATACAAAATCTTCAATCTTATAAAAGGACTTGTCTATGAGGAATCAAAATAATTCAAATTTAAATTTAGAGTACTGCTTAATATATTTTAGAGATGACTGTAATTTATTATATAATCTGACACCAGCATTACTTACAGGTTTCAAGGTTTTTATTTTATTGACCCTCTGTAGATAAAAGTTTCTATTTGTTTGGGTATAATGTTTGTGTATATCATTATTTATACAATATTTATGTTTGTTTATAAAAATAAAAAGCAATACTTTATATAAATATATACAAGGTACAGTAAGAATACCAGCAGATTTAAAAACATCCCGGCAGCTGTTGGAACACTGCATTTGGATTATTATTCTAATTATTTTCTTTTGAATAGTAGACAGTGACCGAAGATGTGATTTACTTTGGACCCAATAAATTATCCCATAACTGATGTGAAGATGAACATGATCAAAATAGGCAGACCGCATACACACTTTAGTGGTTATATGTGAGAGCACTATAAACATATGACATGTACTGTTTAATTTATTAAGCAGACAACAAGTGTGTTGGTTCCAAGATAGAGACTCATCAATTTCAATTCCAAGGAAACGAGTATGTTCAACAGACTTAAGTTTAGTATTGCCTAGCAGGATATTTGGCTGTGTTGCTTTTAATTTAGAAGAAAATAATATGTAATTAGTTTTGTCAAAGTTAAGTAACAGCTTGTTAGAAGTGAACCAAGAATTTAATGCACATAAGGTACTAGTAGCCAAGTTATCTAATTTAGTGTCAGCATTGGTCTGAATCAGAACATTTGTATCATCAGCAAAGGAAATGACAGGCACATTTGTAAATTGGAGACTTAAATCATTTACATATATTAAAAAAAGAAGTGGTCCTAGAACACTTCCTTGTGGGACTTCCACATTTACAATTTTAGGCTGAAAATAGAAGGACTCACTAACATTATGTTTGTTTTTTTATTAACTTGAACTACCTGCCTTCTGTTTGATAAATAAGAATTCAATCATTTATTTATTCTTCTAATCCCTAAGTTACATAATTTATCAATGAGTAGCTTGTGATCAACAATGTTGAACGCTTTAGACAAATACAGGAATACTCCAAGAGCATCCCCAGATCTGTCATTGCATTTTGTAACCAGTTCAACAAATTCACCAATGGCTGACTCAGTATTCCTACCCTTCATGAAACAATGTTAAGATGCAGAGAGAAGATTATACTTAGTTAGATAACTGACTATTCTATTATTTATTATAGATTCAAATATTTTAGAGAAGGAACTTAGAAGAGAGATAGGCCTATAATTTACAATTAATGAAGAATTTCCTTTTTTAAACAATGGGATAACTTTATTAATTTTTAAGTCATTTGGGAAAATACTATTAGTAAAAGATTAATTTATTATATGGACAAGAGGTATTAATAAAAGTTCTGAACAGTCTTTAAATACTTTGATAGGAATTCCATCAAGTCCAGATGATTTTTTATTCTTAAGGTTTTTTATACATGTAATAATTTCAGAATTTGTTACAGGATACAAATACATTGTGGAGTGTGATTCTTTTATTTTCCAGTGTAATGTACTCTGAATAGGTAGTTTAGATCTAACTTAATTAGGAACATTGCAAAAAAAAGTTGTGTATGTAATTTTCAGTGAAATAAGCTGATTTTATTGGGGCTCCAGTTAGATCAACCAATTGAGGGGTTTTAATGGTAGTTTTTGATTTACCATTGACCCTGCTTATTATATTCCAGATAGTCTTGGATTTACTATCTGAATTTATTATCATATGTTCAACATGTTTCTGTTCTGAAGCTTTTACTATTTTTTTAAAAATATTCTCTATAGTTACAGTAATAAGTAACAAAGTCTACTGATCTATCATATTTGCTTCTACAATAAAGATGTTTCATATTTATACTAGAAATTTTGATACCTTTTGAAATTCAGCTCTTATCAGATTGAGATGAGTATTTAACACAGTTTTTTTTAGTAAAATACTGTTCAAATCTCAAAGTAAAGATATTCATGAACGATCTGAACTTTTCATCAACAGTTGTAGCTTTGAGGACTGAATCCCAGTTTTCAAGTTGTAAAGCATCGTAGAACAACAGAAATGCACTATAATCCCTAATGTAGGTTAAACAAGTATTTGTCTCAAGCTTGGAGCAATTGAGTTTTAATAGTTGACCATAATGGGCTGACAAACTGCTCGTTACTATTTTTAAAGATGTATCTAATATATTGTTGCTAATAATTACATGAGCTATTGTAAATGTACTGGTTACAAAGTCAGTTAGAAGCACCACACCATGGTGCTGGAGAATTGCTAAATATTTTTGTGTGACCTCAGTGGAACTTAGAGCATTTGTATTTATATTGAAGCCATCACATAAAACTACTTTCTGTCCAATTTTGGATATTTTAAAAAGTAATTTATCCAATTTATTAAAAAAAAATATTTATGACAGTATTAGGGGATCTATAAACAAAACACAAATTACTACATACACACTGTTATAGACATCAACAATCTCAACAACAGCAATCTCAAATATTTTTTTCACAGATAAACACTCCAAGTCAGAGCTTCTTTTGAATGGTAAGTCATTTTTAACAAATATACAAGCCCCACCACATTTATATGTAGTTCTACAAAAATAATTTCCAATATTGTAGTTATTTACATACACTAATAATAGTTCCTCTTTGCTACACCAATGTTCACAAATACATAAACAAGAAACCTCAGAAAAATCACTTGCAATAAGCCCTAATTCACTAGTTTTGTTTCTAATAGACAGTATATTCTGTAGAAATATACTAAATGGAGAGTACTCATCTGAATCCCTAGGTTTCCCCTGCTGCAGCTTATTGAAGTTTTGCTGCTGATTTTGGCAATGCTGCTCTTGCTGATTTAGACGTTTCTTGTGCTTGGGATCACAGACACTAGTGTTTGTACAGAAATGTTGAGTTACCTGATGCTGATAGTTAGTTGCAGGCCCTAATGAATTAAACTGGTTATTATCAGTAGTACAAAGAAGTTTAGGGCCAATATTTAGTTTTTTGGCTCATGATAGTCAGCTATAACATCTGCTTGCGACCTGATTTCAGCATTACAGCACTTCAGTACTTCGTCTACAACCAATGTTTTGCCTTTGCGATTTGTACGTAAACCATGACGAGTGAATGCATCTCTAGGTAAACTGAATACATCAATAAGTCTTACATGGGAAAATCTCACACAGAAGTCCGCAATATTTTTGTTTGTTTTTGCAATTTCGAAGTTGACACATGAACCTGGCAACAATTCATGTCTTTGCAAAATATTACAGACTGCCACCCTTGTGTGGTTAAGGCCAGATAATAATTCCTTTAGGTTTACAAGAATGTTACTGGACTTAGTTTTATACACATCATTGCAGCCTGCATACGTTACAACAAGATCCTTCTTTGTGAAATATTCACAGTTGCTCTTTGTGTTTTTTGACACCTCTGAAAATAATTCTCCTGGTTTAACCATTCCACAGGCATTTACCTTTTTCTGTATACACCTTGCCCTAACCTCTTCTGTTACATGTCTGCCTTGACTATCTGAGAATAAGAATATTTTGTTATCCTCTTGAGAACTGAATTTTTTGGTTGGTGCCTGTTGAACATTTATTCTGATCAGATTTTCGTTGCGGACACTCGGGTTAGGTTTTTGGTTTTTCCTACAATTTGAAGATGTGTGCTGTACTTGGCTACAGTTATCATCTCCAACAATTTCAAGAGTGGAAAAGCTGTTTGTTGTGGGAACATCAGTTTGTGTGCGATTATTAGGTCTTAGTTTTACTCCTTTGACCACTGCCGACCAGGACTGGTTTCTCAAATTCGCCTTTGGAGATACACAATTGCTTTGTAGTGGTTTTGTTTCTACAATCTGCTTGGTATTTTTCAGTTTGGATTGTAAAATACTAATTATCTCTTTAACCACTTAACACTTTAACCCGAGTTATCTCGAGTTGAATAAAGAGTTGAATAAATGCTAACCTGAGTATACTTGTGACACATTATTTTCATGTCCGCTGTCTTTTATCCCAGGTATACTAGTTATTCTTTCAGTTTAAAATGTTCACTTTAGATAGCAGCAGTTGTCGACTGTGTGTGTGTAGTTGACGTTATGAAAATGAGATGGCAGCACTATTTGCTGGCTGACTCACCTGATGATAATAAGTTTACTTTGTTGGGGACAGAGTTCAGCATTTACATGAAATGTTTTAGTTTTTCGAGTTCGCGAAAGAGTACAGCATTAACACAGCTCTATTTTTCAATATTCCTGGCCACTTCACACATTCATATCATCTAGCGGCCAGAATAATAACTACGTGAGTTGTACAGTGATATCATTTATACAGCAAATTTCGCTATACTTTATACGGCACACAAAGTAAGCAGTTTCGTTTCATTTTCGCACGCGACAGACATAATATGCTACGAAACATAAACTGTAATTTGTAATCTCTCTATTTTATTTTGATAGTGTTTTATGGTGAATGTTGCAAGACAGTTTATGAGTGACGAAGTAGACAGTTTCATTTTGTTTTGTGCTTTTGTGCATGAGTAGCATACAATGCAATAAAACATTAAATGTAATTTATGCACTCTCTTAGTTATTTTATTTTATCTTGTGGTAAGTGGAGGGTCATATTGGGAAGACGCTTTGGCAGAAAGTGGAAGTGATTTATCGAACATGAGTTTTGATTCTAATATTGATATTTCGGACTCAGAAAGTGAGAATGTGCTTCAGTCAGCGCGAATCTGGTGCAAAAATCAATCCAGTTCCTGAATCACCAGCACCTCCAAACTACGCATTTGAAGGTATGCCTGGTGTGAATTTCAATGTAAGTGACGATGATGATATTTTTTTTTATTTCCACCAATTTTTTGACGATAATCTAGTGAAACTTATAACTGATGAGACAAATATATACGCTACTCAGTGTCAAACGAACTCACCTGTTACTTCAAATAGGATGTGGCAATCTGTAACATATGATGAGATGTGTATTTTTTTGGCTCTACATATTTTGCAAAGCAGCGTTAGGAAACCTGAAATGACACAGTACTGGTCAAAAAATCTACTGATCTCAACTCCATTTTTCTCAAAGTGTATGTCTTCAAGAAGGTTTTTACATATAAAACAATATTTACATTTCTCCAACAATGAAGACTAGAATCCAGAGAATCACCCCAGCCCTAAGCTGAATAAAATTGGGAATATTTATGAAATTCTGGTGGAAAAGTTTCGTAACCTTTGTACACCTTGTCAGCACATCACAATAGATGAAAGCCTGCTTTTGTACAGAGGTCGGCTGCGATGGGTTCAGTACATTCCTTTGAAAAGGGCCAGGTATGGTATAAAAATGTACCTGCTGTGTGAGTCCAAGTCTGGATATGTATGGAACTACACAATTTACACAGTAAAAGTTAGCAGTCTTGCTAATTTATGTTTATGGGACACTAAGAGCACCTATATCATGATCAGAATCACTAGATTTCACTGTGATGATGTTTGCCATGGTTGCTGAGGGAGCCACCCGTAACATGAGTGTTTTAGAAGCCATTGTGATAGGTCCCAATTACTGGGACTAGTTGACCTCAGCCTGCTGTTCCAAACGGGGAAATGAAAAAAATAATACAGCATTTTGAAAATCTCACATTTATTACCGTTAGAAATGGGACTAACCTCCCACAGACCCTAAGTAGTGCATAGGAAAGGTTACCTTTTTCCATTATTCAATTTAATTTACTGCCCAACAGTAAACTGAAATGTACACCAGGGAAAACCAGAGGTAAATCATATAATCCTGAACGAGGTCAGTTTTATCCCTCTACCTGGGAAAACCATCACAGCCTCCCTATTATAGAAAACATCCTATGGTGCCAGATGATACTTTAGACCTGGTAAGATAAAAAGATAAAAGTGAGGAAAGAGAAGGAGACTAAGAGAAAAACATGAGATGATGATGATGATGATGCAAACAAATTTCAGATCCTGCAGGCACAGGTTGGCTGTAATTATATTCTTATCCACCATACCATGGAGGATTACCTTCTAAAGCTTAGCTGGCCTTTCTATGGTGGACAAATTGTGCATACCAGGATATTAGATATGGTATACTGTCCACAGTGTTTCGTGCTACACAAAATGTTCAAAATATGCACTACCGACATCAACACAGCCTTGCAAATGTCTTTCAATAGATGATCTGATCCTTATAAATATATGTACTGTGATTGACGTGAATGTGTTGGAAAGAATTCACAATATGCTTGTTGCAAAAGAATGAACACAGGAGTGCTGTAAAGCACTAATATAGCATGACAGTCTTGGTATAAATAAATGGGATTTATGTCAGGCAATCAGGTAAGCCACGTAATAGACATTCTGTGTCCAATCCACTGTCCAGTATATCTAGCATCCATGTATGTGCATACTACGTGGCCGAAATGGGCTGATGCACCATCATGCATGAACAATGCTACTTGTCTTTGATGTTAACAGAACGTCCTTGAGCAGGATGGGCAAGTCATTTTCCAGCAAGTTTCTGTAGGTTCGCCCATTTACCCATCCAGGTAACTCAAAATAGACCCATTAAAACGCTACACACAATTCCACCCCAGACATTTAGCGTGAACTGATGTTTGTTTCTGGACCTTGTTATTGCATGAGGATTCTCATCTGCCTACTTGTCGTCATTGCAAAAGTTAATGATGTCACCCTCAATGAAAGTTGTCTCAAATGTCCAGAGAAAATGATCCCAGATGTGTGCATTACTATCACATTGCTGCTGCGACCAACTGCAGAATGCCATTTTTGTGGATAGTTGCATTTAAGTTGCCTGAACTCACTGATTGTAGTATTGACCCTCTGCTCGGGCCGGCAATCGATGAACTGGCAAGATGCGGTGTTGGGGGGGGGGGGGGGGGGGACTCAGGCCACGTCCGAAACCAAAATGGCAAGTTTGTTATTTTGTAATTTGTCATTTCGTAAGTTTCACTTTGGAAGTTGTCGACAGTCACCTGTTTAGCACTCGCAGCGACACATTTTTACATTAAAGTGAAAAATATTTTTTCAAAATTTAATGCTTAAAATAGATGTAATATTTCTACAATTACCACTGGAATGCTGCTCATACATTAATAAATAAGAAAATAGTAAGTTATGCAATATCGACTTCAAAAAAATTTGTTGTGAAGTATATAAACAAAGCACAACAGTTACTTTCTTTTTAAAACATGCCTATGTATTTGATGAACAATCATTTGTTTTTGAAAACATTTGCGCATGTGTTCATTTTGTATTTTTGGTAACATCCGTTGCTAGATAGAAAATACGAAATACCAAATTACCAAATACGTTACAAGTTTTGTATACAAAATCTGGTCACGTGATCATTTTTTCAACAAGGCTGCCATTTCGGACACGGCCTGAGATGAATCAGAGTTAAACGCGTTTCAATGGATGGAAATGGATGTCTCATGCATGTCTTGGTGACTGGCTGACTGTTTAAAGAGCTAAACGTCAGCTCATACAGCACAGCAATAGACGACGTACAGTACCGCTGCTTGTTAAATGACACACTTCACAGCATTGACGTACTGCCAGACGGATAAGCCGAAAACCGGTTAAGTGAAGCATGGATATGCGGGAGTGTACTATTGTCTGCTTTTCTGAGTGGAGTTAACAAGACAAACTTCAAAGAAGCATTAATGCAAACTAACAACATGTGGACATATTTGCTTCATTGCAATGGACCCACAAAATCAACAAATAATTTTTGCACATTTTCTCTGCAACTTCAGAAGCAAGTAGATAAGAGTGGGTATTTTGTGCTGATTTGCTCATAGCGGATAAGGAACACAGTTTTTACTTGCTCTGTAATATCACTGTTCATGCCTTTCTCATTAAATTAGCACTTGATAGTTTCAATAGTTTTATAAATGCCCAAATGACTACCAATTGGTGAGGAATGGTAGTACTCAAAAACTATACGACGTAAGTGAGCTGGTAAACCTACACGTTTTTGTTTATTTTTCAGTTTTGCATCATAAAACACTATTAGCCAAAAAATATGGTTTCTGTTCAACACCAGAATGTAACATTCCCATAATTTCACATAATTCATTATCTTGAAGTTGACAATGTCGGGTGAGACACGAGATGAACAAAGACACTATTTACTTATTGTATATGGGCACCAGTGGTGTTTCCCATACACCGCACTTCAAGACTCAGGGATCTCAGGGATGCTGTGGGTTCTGTGTGTCCTTACAAAACACTTTTCAATACTAAACATTGCACTTTGAAATAAAAATGAAGTAAAAGCTTGGTTCTGATGCTACAAGGACACATAGATTTACACTGGAGGGATTGGTTTTATTGTGCTTTAGTTACATACTCGTGCCAGAATGAAATTAGATGGTTAACCTCGGACGTGACTAGCCAGTTCTGGTGGGTGATTCCCTCTGCATGTAACTCAACTTGCGCAATCCTAGATGAATGATCACCTTGTGGTGCCAGAAGATACAGTCTCCACAAGGAAAGAGGTCTACAGCCGCTAGGGTGGACTGTAGGGTTTTCCTGGAGACAGGACACGGGGAATGAAAAAGATGAATTTACCATGTGCGTTTATTCTCTCGCTAATGCTTGTTCATCGAGACTCGTCCCCAAACCACATGTTTTGTGGCGACAGTCAAACACATAACAGGCTAGGATAAAATAATATTGCTGTACAAATTACACAAAATAACACTTGCTGAAGGTGGGGCATGACATGAACATGCAGAATAAACATGCAGATGTGTGAAGCCAATCTTGGATGGCGCGGATGCCGCTGGATGAAGTTCGTAGAGGACCACGTGTGCAAATGGAAACGCAATATTTTTCTGTGAAAATCAGTAAAATCCTGTCGGACAAAGTAACTGCAGTGCTTGGAAAATTATCCTCCGTACAATTAAAGCATACGAAAGTTTCTAGTGCGCCTGATGACGGGAATATCCAACATGCAAACGACCGTGTGGTCATACACAAAAGCATCAAACAAGGAAAAATTTACAAGAACCTGACACATGTCTGGTTAACTAAGGCTAGGACACAGTCTTCATGGTTTTAGTTGTGCTCAGGTTACAGGCGCGTCTAGGGTTTTCAGCAGGGGTCACTTCCGGCTGGATATGGCGACATATCAACAAAGTTTTCTAAGTTTCAGTTGACTAGTCCCTTATGCTGGTATACCCTCTTACTGACCACGTACTAGTTGTCATTAACGACTGGTGGGAGGTGTTAGGGTCACTCACCTTACTGACGTCTTGATGATGATGATGAGTGGTGGCTGGCTGCAGGCTGTTGATGCTTGCGTAGTCGGTCAAGGCGGCAGCGAGGACACTGGGCCCGACAACCCGAAACTTACAGTTCCACTCAGCTGCAGCTGAACTTCAAAAGGTGGCGATGGAGATTCCAACACGTCTCTCTGTCTTGTTCATCACACCACTCAGGACAGGGTGGTAGTCATAATGGGTACAAGTAGGGGGAGAGACAATAGTATACACACACACAGGCGATGAAGGTCTATTCGATAACCTAAGTAAGGCAGCGCTGTATCGTTCCGCCTGTCGTTCCGCTGTAGGGGGAGCTAAACCAGTCGCTGCTTGGCAGCAAGATGAGCAATCCTTTGCTCCTCCCTCCTTGTGCCGTGACTCACCTTATATGGCATAGAGTGGAAATGGCTACTGAGAACAGCAGGTCGAGCACCACGGACACAACGAGGAACCCTAGAATAGTTTCAGCCCAGTAACGGCTTGGTAGCACAAGCCCCGGTGCCTCAGAAGATCCCCCACTCTAGCGGGCATATCAGAGGCGTTGGAGCCGTGGCGGCCACCACTGCTATTACTGGGTGCGTTTTTTCAGCCAAGGCCAGGCCGTAACACCTGAGCAAATATCCCTGCCAGCACCTAGGTGCTCGGTGGGGACACGACCCCGGTGTACTGTCTCTCCTGGACTGAAAGGGTATTCCTAGTGGTAGGGGCTCTTATATGATATTCTTCCAGCACCTGGGTGCTTTGTGGGAATATAATAGATGGCCGTCAAATGGGTGTGTATCGGTCTGGAGCCTCCTGAAGGGGTATCTCTAGCCATAGCTAGTTCGTAATAAAATACTGCATCCCCAGTCAGTAGTGCACGACTCGATGTTCTCCTAGCAGCTGACTTGGAAGTACTCTAGGAATGAGACTCGCAGTTGAAAGAAACAAAGCTGTGTTTAATAATTGCTTAGTAACACAGTGACTCGTGGTCACTCCTGCCAAGCAGACGGGTGGCTGGAAGTAACCTACGTTAGCCAGGTGTAGATGACCTGGTCCTAGGATAATTGGGAAAGTTAATAAAACCTGTCGAAGATTAATCAAAGCAGAAACAAACTAACTATAAGTGGGGTGTCTATAAGAGATGGTGAAGGTTGGTGTGTGGTATGTCTCTAGTTACCAATAAAGAGCTTCTGGTAACTGTTGTCGATTGGTATCACTGGAGCATCTGGTCACGGGTGCTGCAGAGCTCTAACGGTGGCGACAAAGCTAAAGCCTCTGGTGGCTGTTGAAGAGTGTTGAGCTATTGGTGGCAACCTCTGGATGGCTGCTGAAGATCTAACAGTAGTCGGAGGCCCCAGCACTAGAAGTGGTGGAGCGAGCTTGAAGAATGGAAGGAAACAACTGGCATGGTCCGCCACGTACAGATTTATATAGTCAGGATTGCAGATGTCGTGGTGAACGAGGGGGGGGTGTGTGACGTCCCTCTGGTGCAAGGCCAGAGTGGGGGTAGCAACCCTCTAGTCATCTCTCGGCTTTCGCATATCTTCGGTGGGGCTTGGCCGTGCCCTGAGGCTGCTGACAGCTTGTAGGCTCTCAGCGCGTGGTAGGGGGGGGGGGGGTGGCATACTGCTGGCTTATGCAACCCCTCGTATCCATGTGTCAGACTGCCCTTCAGGGTTGTGGCAGGCCGCAACCTCCATGTATGGGTTGGTGCAGTATTCGACTCACTCGTCGATAGAAGTAGGTATACTAGGTTTGCAGTGAGATGAGTTGTAACCATAGTTAGTAGTGGTATAAGTGGCAAGCGTCAAACCCTTATTTGAAACAATAGAAAATTATGGCGCACATGAAATTACAAGAAAGAACACTTTAAGCGCAAGGATGGCGTAGATACGGACTTGGCAGTTCTTAACCACGTGGTCGCAAATTATGTGGCCATATAACAATAAAACATGACAAAACCCTAAAAATACGCACATACAAAATTACCTTCAATATTGCTTGTAGCAACTAAGAAAAAATTATACTGGTAAAGCCCTTAGCATGTCGCCTGATTTACAAAGAGCATGGGCCATGTGGCCTCTCTGCCATTCTCTCTCATCTCCGTTAAAATTCAAAAAGCCACAAGGGCGTAAAATAATTAGTTAAGTGGAAGCATAATGCTGGGGATGTCTAGCAAAAACATATGTAAAGCAAATGTTAACAAGTACACTATATGAAACTATGGAAATCTAATTCAGTGTAAAAATATGAAGTGGGTACGTATCAGCGTCTTACCTCGCCAGTTCTCTTAGAACAACTGCCCAGAGGCGGGGGTTGTGCGGACCTGCCTTGGCTGCCTATGGGGTTCACACAAGCGGAAGTGCTATGCACGCCAAGCAAAAATGTTAATACTTGAAAATAAATGGCACATAAATTATTTTAATACAAAATCGTCAAAGCAATTTTAAATCAGAAACATTGTTACCAAAGAAATGACTGTTGAAGGCATTCAAGCCTGAATATCAGTGTCCAACTATTCAGCACAGTGCGCACTTTAAATTTCAAAAGCCAACATGGCGCAATATTATGAAAGGAACATTTTACACACATTTTACCCTGGAAAAAAAAATACATTGTACATTTGTAACAAATTTGGACCCTGAAAATAAAGATATATAACAATGAAATAATTTCCAGTTGGGAAAGCCCGTGGTCGTGGCGGGCTGTGCACACATGCTAGCCACGTGTCAGTGAGGGCGGCGAATGCCGTCATGGCCTAGCTGTTGTAGGCTCTTAGCCGGCATCGAAGTTTATGCTATTAAATTTCTATAAATGCCAAAGGGAATTCTGTCAAAACATTACAAGCTTATCATCTTCAATTGGTCTGCCTTCAAACGAGCGTGAAAGAGTATCTGCAACTACATTTTGCGTACCTTTTATATGTTGCATTTGAAATTTTGAAGAAAAAATAAACATAACTAGCGAATAATCATGCCTAACAGTCGGAGATTGGCCAGGCGCCAGGACAAGGATTGGTTGTCAGTTTCCAAAAGAAATTCAGAATGTTCTAAACACTGCCTAAATATATTAGTGCCCAAAACGGGTGGCCACTCTCCAAGAATTCAAAATTCCAGGTTTTCTCAAGGATTTCTACACCAATATTAATAAAGGAAATTTTTTTACATTAATAATGGTGATTTACTGGAGGCCACATTTTAATTTTGAATAAAGACTAGTACTAGTAGCAGGATACATGTGAAAACTGTCTGCAAATATAATTTTATGAATTTAAAACAAAAAATGACAGTTTATGCAGGGAAAAAAGAACCAACTAAACGAATAAAATACTGCAGAGAAAGACTTTAGAATCCACATAGTAGTTAAGGAATGGTATATTGTGAAAAAAGTGTGAAACAATAAAAAAAATAAAAACATAATATAATTTAAACTTACATTTAAAGCTAAAATTCTCATTATGCTTGTTTGTGTGGAATATCTGTGTCTTAATTCTCAAAGGTCTGTCTTGACCACAGTACACAATCTCAAGTTATATTCAATTTGCAAACTTTATAACCACAACAGTAACTGAATACATTTAATAAACTAGCACAAAAAGAAATAAAGTCACTTTGTCTAAACAATTTATGGAGATTTGAACTTCACCCAAATTGCAAGAATTTTATTCATTTCAGTAGTTACTTAAATTTAATGCTGTTATTCAGAACTTACGTCATAACATTTACATTACAAACACAATGTATATGTTTATTCTGTAATTTGAATTTTCACTACTGAACGTGTGTTATCTTGTGCCAATCAGTACAGTAAACACTCTGGCTTACCATTTGCCGGTGTCTCAGTTTTCCTTTGGAGAAACATTTGCATCAGCAATATTTCTTTAAAATGGGTTCCACTACCAAGTGCTATGCTGAGTTTGTGTGTATTAAAGAAATGCATATTTTCCCTTTCTCCTTTCTAAAGTAAACAAAACTACAGCCTTGGGAATAACTACCCCCTCGAAGTTACAACCATGTTTTGGGGAATCATAAAATGTTTGATTTCAAAAATGGCAAAAATTGGAAGGAAATAGCCTAAAAATAAGTTTGTTGCATTTATCTTGGTCATTAATTATATGTTCACGTGCAGTAAAATATAGGTGTTGTAATTGTTGCCTTTAATTGTTACACCAAAATATAAAAAAACAAACAAAATGGTTAATGTTTGGTTAAAAACTGCAGCCCTGTGAACCAGTATCCTCTCGCTCTCTATACTATGAATGCACTTCTGTGAATATTGTCTCAATCTCACGCTGCCTGGCCGGCCAGCCGGGCGCTGGAGCCAAGGTCTTATGGTTTTTGTGTCAAGCAGCACCCCTTGTTTAGCTGGGCCTGGCCTCTTCTTTGACTTCCCCTCACCGCCCTCCCCCCTTGTGAACAGTCCGCCGCCAATAGGCTGTCTGTCATCCCTCCCCTTAGCCTCGCTGCCCACATCCCTTCGCTCCCTTACCCCATCCGTCCTCTAGCCATGCCCACACCGCTAATCTCTTTTCCTCTCTCCACCCACAAGATGTGGCAACACCGCACCAAGCTTCCTCCCTCCCTCCTCCCAAACAACTATGTATTTCTATACCGCTCCAAGCTCTCTTTCACACCCCTACTCACTTTTTCATTTCCTTTTCTTCTCTCTTCCTACTTTGTACATCTTCCCATCACCTGCATTCTCATCCTCTTGCTCCAACCACCCCCTCCCCTTTTAAAGGCAACTGTCACAACAGGCAGCCCAGAATTTTTTTTCCTACTCTCCCTAACTTCACGCAGTACATGGCACTAGCTGTCACATCTTTTTCACCTCTTCAGCACGCAGAAGAGACAATGAAAACCAGTCAACAGATGTGAAAACTCTGGCACAATCAATGACATCACTGTGGCGGGCAGCGGCAGTGGCTGCATCAGCTGATTGCTAGTTTACGTTCATGTACCCACGACAGTGTAGGTGATGCATGTTTATCATCATAATTATTATAGCTTTAATTAATTAATCTGAACTTCACATACACTTTTGGGTGAAATCCAACTTTGAATTACATAAAAGGCAAATTTCGAATTAACCAAACTTAAAAGCACATAAAATCATATTCTTCCATTTGGGGGCAAATAAACACTTAGAAGTGTATATGATTTCAAATTAATTGACTTCGAATTAACAAGGTTTTACTGTATCTCCTCTCTCCTAAGGAACAGTGAACAGGGCCCCTCAGTGCTTTTCCTCTCAAAATTGAGAAACCAATTTATACATTTCTTCAACAACCCATTCTGGAAGATTTTCTGCTGTTCATGTAAAGTAGAGAGTGCCCCAGGTGATGTTACATGCTGCATAAGTGCTGCTAAGTAGTCCTGGAGACACCAGGAAAAGGGGAAGAGAGCAATCTGATGACGAAGCCAGACGAGCAGGCCGGTGTGCAGTATGATTATAGCCCGCCTACCGACAGCATGATGGAGAAGACCAGACAGACAGGGCGCTTGCACCAAGGTAAGTCACGTTCACAAAAACAGTGATCATCCATGTAGGTCTTATAGAACCATCAGATAATGGCACAAGTATTCTTAATGCAGACACTCAATGATGACGTAATGAAGTCACATCCCTCCTCCCATGAAGAATGATGTTGTTGGTGTTGCTGAAGTGTAGAAAATTCCACAGCTTTGGGTGGCCAGTTCATTACCCTGGGCTTCGTTCATATGGAACATTGGTCTTGATGTTTTATACAAACCGCAAATGTAACAAACCATACCAAGGACTCTTAAGAACTGCGAATAGGATGTAAACTCTTTCAAATACTAGGCAAATGGAGAATAGGCTGCATTAAACCCATTGATTACACATGAAAAATAACCAAATATAATATTACTCAGCCAAAAAAACCTACAAGCGTAATATATGCTTAGTAGATTATAATGGGTATATATGCAACTTTCCTTGGATTAAAATACATATAAAAACTCATAATAAAAAGTTTAATAATACTGGGCACTATGTACAACATGATTGAAACATATAAGAAATAAGCATAATACATCATCTCAATGACATTTTCTATTGGACTGGAAAATACAAACTGCATTTAATATTTCTGTTTACCCAGGTACTTGAAAATCTTGTCTTTTATGTTCCTTTTCCTTCCTACCATCCATTTGTTCCCCATTTTCCAGTGGTACATCTTTCCCAGAGTCCACTACATCTTTACCATCCCTTTTCTGCATGGAATTTCCTTCTCTTTTTTTATAAAAACGTACTATAAACAACTACAGTTCATCCCATGTGCTTTTACCTACTACAGGAAACAACTAACAAAGATGTCTAGCAGGATGTGTTCTCGCCAGGGACATGGAAGATACTTGGTTTCTCTGACTTTTCTTGACCTGCCCTTCTCTCTCTACTAAGAGTATTTAAACCCAAGGAAGGAGGGAACCAAGCACAACATTTTACGTAGGCGCAGAGAGTTATTTCAACTCAAACACACCTTGTATGCAGTAAAACGCCAGGTATTTGAAGCGGCCATGCAACACGTCAGCCTTCCTGACGCCTCGGCAGACAGAGTGTCACCACACTGCCGAAGATGGCAGAGTGTCGCCGAGCACCTAAGGCCATATCCCTAGCGCATGAGAATAGTTCTCCCACTCCAGGCACTCCAGGCAGACATCACAGGGGCACGTCACGCCTCTCACCCTGGCCCATCGCGCACTCCAGAGTGAGTCGCATATAAGGCAGTGCACGGCAGAGGTCAGGAGTTATCATCTCCAGTAGCTCGCCTCAACACTTCTAGTGCTGGGGCTCTCTAATGTTCTTAGGCCCTCACAGCCATTTCCAAGAACGTCAAGTTCTCCAAAGGCTGCAGCCACCACCTACCAGAGGATTCAACACCTCCTGGTAATCGCCATCACCAGAAGCTTCTTCTGCAAAAAGACAATGAACAACGACTTAACACTTGAGTTTTCGACACCTCCTGGGTCTTCAGCCACCACTACTTGCTGGTAGTGGCTCCCCTGTTAAAGTTAGGGCCTCTTCTATGTAAACCTCGTTAGTATTAGTTGTGACAGTTGATTAATTTTATCCTTGCATCTATGTAGTCTTAGGAGCGGGTCACCTTCACCTGTAAACTGTGTAGCCTAATTTACTTCTGCAGCGCAGACCTATTGGTAGCACGTATGAGTCACCTACGCATTTATTGCTTTAATAAATACTAAGTCTTAAACATATCCAAGAGTTCTTTGTTACAGTCGTATAAACTATCTACCACTAGTATTCAACCTCAAAGGGCAAGCAAGTGACGGAGCGTTGATAAACCTACAGTAGGACGTCAGACCCCCTTCAGGGGACTGTCCGTCGATACATACATCTCATCTTTTGATGGCCACCCATTCTGTACAGCTCGGTGCTCAGAACGGTAGATCCTCCACCACTAGGACATATCCCACAGAGGCAAGACAGCAAACCTAAGTTGTATCACTAACCGGAGTGCCTAGCTAAGGTGCTGGTAGAGGTAGCTCCTTGGGATTGGAGGCCCTACGTCTGTGGACCACACCCGGCAGTGGCAGGAAGGCAGTTTACGACCCACAACTCCAGGTGCTTGCACTGTTAGGAGCCAGGGAGCGCACTGCCAGCCATTGTCGGTCTTAAACGCCTAAGTTAGGGATTGTCCACTGCTTGCCGCTTGCAGGAAATCAAGTGTACTATACACCTATTCAATTCAACAGCTGACATGGAGCTCTGAGGGTGGAAAAGAAGGCAGAGTTCAGTGCCGCGAAACATTTCTGTGCGGCAAACCTCGTCGCACCGGGAGTTGACACTCCTCGGAGGCATGCTCAAGCCACCCGTCATGTGGGGAGACCGGCATTTCCCGTCGGGAGCTACGTTAGAACCGGCTACAAAGTCCATCTGGCAGTTTGAGCTCTGGTCACTGGGAGTGACACCTGGCTCGGGCGAGTCAACCCACACATCGGCAGCTGGGTCAGCACTGAGTGGAACCATCGCCATCTGGAGGATATTTATAGCAGCTCCACCTCAACCTAGATCAAAGGACTCGAAGACTCTACACGCCCCACCTGCAATACCATTTCAACACCTGCCAAGAACATCCTTCGGAGCTCTGGTAAGTCCACTTTGCCCCAGAGGGCCAGTGTCGTGAGACATATTGCTCATCTGACTACACCCGATTACGTACCCAGCAGTCAGCCTACAAGGCCGACACTGGTTTCCCGAAAGATGGGGAACTGAGTCCTCATTGTAAGCGCGACTGACACAGCGCAGAAACAAAAGTCACTTGTACGACCGGGGTTTAAGCGACACGCGTCAATCAGTTACATTATTAACCTGAAAATAAATTTGACATTGCCGTTTTGGCTGAACCTCAGTATTTCCCTTCCGACTACAATCTCCCACCGTTAATTCTACTTAATTTACTAAATTTTACTATTCCTGTAGAGTTTGCAGTTTTTTGCAAATGTAAAAAGCAAAAAACTTACTGATCCCTGACAATAGAATAAAAAAAAACATGATTTCAAACAAGTTAGATTCCTCACATGTTGATCCCAATACTTCTACCCATCTAATTGTCTAAATTACAAACTCTTGCATAGATTCACCAGGATGTTGATATCGCTCTAATATTTCCAGTCAGTAACGTGCAATAGTCACTGGCGTACCTGTCTGACTCAACATAGCCTAACAAAATTCAATGAAATGGTAACCGGTCCTGAATAGCTTGCCCCATGACATATTGCAACAATTACGGAATTTTACACTGCAGTGTACAAAATATATGCACTACAGATTTTAAGGGAAATGATTTTTGTTATTTGAACGAGCAAATTCACTTCCACACCTAAATTCAAGGTACGCACTACAGAAAACCATTCACTGATTGAATTTGGATGATATTTTCAAAACTTAAAAACTCTCATGGACTCACCCTCGGTTGTACCAGCAGATCCAATCCACCTTTCCGCACAAACACACACATCACCTGTCTCAGTACATCAATACTGTCCTCAGCTTTGAAGGCTACACTGGCATCTTTTAGCACAGCTTGGAGGGCTTCCTTCCCCACGTTTGAATCTAAGTTGTACAAACTGCTCCTACAGATGTCATGTTGGAGTAAGTTTTCACTCACTTCAGCACTATCAACCTAAGTTGAAGTACTCCTTTTTAACAGCCCACACTGATGGGAGCAGAATGATGCAGCATTTACTCTTGCATTATTTACAGATACATACAAATGTCACAATGTCATAGTAAGTTCAGTTCTGTTCTTATCTTCTTTCTTTCTGCCTTTCTTTGAACACAACAGTTCATCTTTGAACCAAATAACAAGATGAGCAGCGTATGGCCAGTTTTGGCTGACTGCTGTACAGTATATATAATATGTTGTAATAACACCTAATTCTTCATGTTATTAGTGGCTCACAGGCCTAATGGAAACCAAACCATAATATTTATATACAATTTATTTTAGGTTCTTCCTACACACATGGCAGGCATTTACTATTCCTGTAAGAATTCAATTTTTATGAAACCCTGTAAAAAAAAAAAAAAACCCACTCTTTGGCAAAACAAGATATATACATTTTTGGATAATGGCAGTTTTGTTCCCTAACTTATCATCATTATGATAAACACTTCAAAAAGATACTTGGTGGTAAGTCTCTTCCTACGTAGCTTCACACACATTATGGGCTTTGAACACAGCACTAAGCCCCTTTTAAAAAAAACACACATGTTATATAACAACAAACTTCCAAACTTTAGAAATGGTCTGCTTATGCAGGGTGGGCAGTTAACTGAAGGAGCGCAGGTGATGCCAGCTAGTCTCCTTGTAAAAACTGGGATAGGATGCAACACAGGCTTGGCAGCTGTGCCAAAGCTGATCTTGCTGGACTGGACTCAGAAACAACTGTATCGGGGTGTTCCAGCCTGCTCCTGGGACTGCCTGATAAGTGGGGTGGACTCACTTCTTCCATACTTTCATCCTAGTGTTGTATCACCATATTTAGGCAGTGGTGGGTTCCTCATTCTTTCTTCCTATGGACTGGTACTGGGTTGTTCCTAAGAAACACCTAAATTTTACTTCTTGCTGACCAAGGAGGGAACACCTAGATGTTTCTGGAGGGTTCTCGTTTGACATACGTTCCCTCTGTTAGGAACCATCTGGAGGTACATAGAGTGATGGGTACGTAAGTAGCTGATTGTGTCTGGATGGAAATGGTCATCAGATTAGGCAGCTGTAGAGGCTCCTCTTGAATGACCTCCATGGGTGCTAGGGTAACTGCCCCAGTGGTGGAGGATATTGTCGGCTGTGTTGAGATCCATTGTGGAAGTGGTTTGTAGATAGGTAGTATGACTATCAGCCCCTCTTCCTCCTGTTGGGATGAAGCTGTAGTGTGCAGGCTCCATGGTCCTTGGCCTGACATGTGTCTGTATGGATGTTGGGCAGCACCGGGATTTCTACCCTAGAGAACAGTGATGGGTGTCCCTTCATTACACTGATGGATTTATGTTGAAGTTCTTCCCTTCCACCTCTGAAGGTGTATACTGTTAGCTGGTGTCCTGTTTTGACACTAATTCCAGAGTCTGGTTCAAATTATTGCTTTTGGGACAACTGCCCTTCTAGGTATACCCTGCTTGCAATAGACACTCGTCCGCAAATGGTAAAAGGAACTGAGAGTTCCACCTTTTGCACCTGATTGTTAAGTGGCCCTCTGGTGCACTGCATATTAAGAGCAGAGCTTATTTTGCATCCATCCTCTTGTGGGACAGAGTTCATCCTGTATCCTGGGCCAAATTCCAGGGTACTGGTCTCCTGGATATACTGGGAATGTGCTGGTTTGAAGTAGTTGCTAGTCACCTTCCCGACTTGTCTTTGCTCAATTTTTGTATTGTGTATATTCTCCTGGCTCTGAATTACGACATACGGTCCTTCCCACTTAGGAGCAAAACATGCTAAAAATTTCTCACAGACTCAAATAAAAGGATTCCTGTAAACCATTGCTTTGCTGCCCTTGAACAAATTGCACTGATTGCTGGTTTGTGGGTCAAGGAACTTCTTGCAAACAAATTTTTTGGTTGTTATTTTTAGTGATCTATGTATGCCTCTATGCCTTATGGTGGGCAATATTAGCAGTAGGAAATGCTGAGGGTTACCCTTCTCACTTCAATTCTCCTGGCCACCTTAAGTTTTGCCCTTAAAAGTAACAGAATTGGTGAGGTCTTATAGGCATTGTTATACCTTTAGCATATAGCTGAGTTGAGATATTTGCACAGCCCTTAACAACAAGGTTTTGAGAGCCAATGAGGATGAAAAGAGGTGAGAATGGAGCAGAGCCGGAATGCAAGGATGAGGTAAATAGGAGATCCCTAAGAAAACCCGCCACCGATCAGCACCATCCAGCACAATTCACAATTGTAAAAATTTGGGAGTGAACCGGCCAGGGAATGATCCCAGTTCATCTTGGTGGAGGCGAGCAGTCTAACTGCTCATTCACCATGGCCCCTTCAGAGAAGTGTCAATAGGATATCAGGGAAGTGCAAATCCCACTGGATAAGGTTGATGCCGTCTGGTGCGACACGAGACGAACGATGACACAAATACTTACTGGTAATATGGGCGCTAGCGGTGCTTCCCAAACACGGTTCTCAGGGATGCTGTAGGTTCTGTGTATCCGTCTCACCCATGCGTAATTACAAACACGTAGGCAATACTAAACTTTTAATAAACATCACTTTGAAATAAATAATTAATAAAATATATGTGGCTAGGACACTGTCACTACTGAATAAAAGAGGATGGGTCATTGTGAGACTTGTTTTTATTGATACTGTGCGTACAAATCAACGTGCCGTGAAATTAATGATACACTTGGCCGTGTCTAGCTAACTCTGCTTGGGGGCTCCTCAGCCCGCAATTACTAGAGCACACGCATAGACGGATGATCTCACCACAGTGTATGAAAACAATCTTCACAAGGGAAGAAAGTCAGCAGCCGCTAGGGTGGACTGACGATTTTGCCCTGAAGATAGGACACGGTGAATTACAAAATGAAACCCTGATGATACATTAAGACGTGTGATTACTCGGCATCACTAATGCAAACTCGTCGGGGCTCGCCCTCCAGCATGTGGGTAGTGTGGTGACGTCCTATACAGAGCCAGCTAGGATGGGAATAATTGCACCGTACACAAGTTACAAAATTACATAAACCCTCAAAAGATTCATGAAATAAGATGGGGCACGAGATGAGTATTCACAATAAACACACACATGTGTGAAAACAAGTTTAGATGGTGCGGATGCTGCTGGATGAAGTTCATAGCGGACCACGTGGTGCAGGTGGAATTGCAATATTTCTTTGTGAAAACGGCAAATTAAATTCAGACAAAATATTATTCTGATAAAGAAAATTACTCTCTTTACAATTTACATAATTACAGGCTTGTAACATGCCTGATGGCTGTAAAATAAAACATTAATATGACTGCGTGGTCAAGTACAAAAAGCATCAATTTACATGAAATTACACGGAACCCTGACAAAATTGAACATAGAACTGTTAATAAAATATTGCACAGACAATGTTACATAAATAAGCGCTCAAAATGCAAGGATGGCATATACAAATACTTGGCATCTGCTAGCCACGTGGTTATATGTGATGTCGCCGTAAAATATTCAAATTTGAAAAATACCCTCGAATACATACGTAAAAAATATCCCTTAAAATTGCGTGTAGCAATAATGCAGAAATTACAATGAAACGCCATAAACATAGGCGGATGGTGCCTGATTCAAGTTGCGTGAGTCACGTGACCTCTCCGACATCTTTCTCCTCCTCCTCCTCGATTAAGTTAAAAATTTCACAAGGGCGAAATAAATTAGTAAAATGGAAGCATAACGCTGGGGAAATGTCTGGCAAAACGTACGCAAGCAAAGGTTAACCAGTAAACTAAATTAACTATTGAAATCTACATCAGTGAACAAAAGGTTGTAGTGCGTACGTGAGAGTGTCTTACCTCGCCAGCTCTCCTCGACAGACCGTCCAGAGGTAAGCGTCGCACGGACCTACCATGGCCGCCTACGGGGTTCACAAAGCAGAAGTGCTATGCACGCAGAGTAAAATATTTTATTATAGAAAATAAAATGGTACAGATTAAATTTAATATTGTTTTACATTTTTTATGAATTTTTTCATATGATTTCAGTGTCTCTTTATGACAATGTTCATGCTGGAATATTAGTGTTCTTAATATCGGTGCCAAGGGCACTTTGAATTTCATAACCAAACAATTTAAAAATAGCAACAAACAATTTAAAACATTTGAAGACATCTTAAACCCTGCAAATACGAATATAAACACATTTTACACTGAAAAATAATATTTATATGAGGGTTAAAAATTATTGGCCTCTTTGCACATGTGCGGGACACGTGACACGTGCATGGTGAGCATTGTCATGGGCTCTAGCGCCGCTGGCTGTTAGTCGGCGTCAATGTTATCTTGAATACAAAGTCTAAGACCTTTATCACTTAATTCCTTCTCTCTGTTGGGTAGGCAGGAGTGGTCCAACTCCAGCAGTCAACTTTTTTGGAGGTTTGTATCCACTGTCTCCTTGTAAACTGATTCTCATTACTAGTTAGTATGCATTTTGGGTACTCCCATCCAGGAAAAACTTCCTTCTTCATAATTCTGAGGAATTGGAGGTGGGCATCATGGGGTTTTGTAATTGACTCCCCAAAGTCACAGCTTCCATTTTTGTGCCACTAAAAGGGGGTTGACCCTTTTCTCAGAAGTTTTAATAATTTGGTTCTGTAAATATTGTGAACGTAAAGTGACAATGGCTCTATATTAAGCACCATAAATAATTTAATGCTGACCTTCCTTACACTAGTTTGGGATGGCTGTGTGTGAAGCAGCCTCATGTCATACTCTTTAAGGTGTGTACTACTGAGCACCTTTTGGGCATTAAAGCCAATGGTACCATTAGTAAGTTTCAAGGAGTGTATTATGTGAACCCCATTGGAAAGGTGCCCCTATAGCACTTCAAGTCTGCTCTAGAGGTTGTGACTGCTAGGTACCAAGGTAGGTGGGGTAAATGACAGCTTTGGATAAGAGGGAAGTTCTGTCATCAGCCTTCATCTTTCCTGCTGGACTTTTTCTTTGTGTTTATTTCTGATGAATGGCCTAATATAGCCATTTGTTTGCAGTTATTGTGCCTGGTTGGTTGCCTTAACTCTTTCTTTCACATCTTTGCTTAGAGAAATGTATAGATGGATGGAAGGAGTGTGTAGTATGGCTGATTAAAGTAGTGTGTTGTGTTTTTGGACTTGTGTGTTGTTGACAATAGTCAGTGTCATGACGGCTCGTCTGGAGACTGGCCAAGTAGAGATGTAGTGAAGCAGAATAAATATAATAACTGGTGACAAGGATGGGATTTTTAGCCCGGGGAAGCAATAATTAAAAATGAGAGATAATCAAGTGATATAGGGTAGCAGGACGAAGTGGCATAGTTTTTTTTTTTTTGGTTGTGCTGGAGTTGAGGACACATGTTAAAACAGCTGGGAGGGCCATATTAGATAAGACTAGATGTCGTTAGGCAAGATAGAAGAATTTAACAGCGAGGAAGGGTATTTTGAGTTCTACATTAAGAGGCTAGAACATTATTTCAGAGCCAACAAGGTCAAAGAAGAGGAAAAGTACAGTTTGTTTTTAACATTGTCAGGCTCCAGAACGTACATGGTGTTAAAGAACTTGTTCATACCTGATAAGCCAGGAACAAAATCACATGCAGAGCTGGTGAAGTTACTAACAACGCATTACGAGCCCAAGGAAATTGTGATTGCCGAGCGCGTTAAATTGTTGCGTAGGAACCAAGGTGTGTGTGAGAGCATTTCGGAATATGCAGTAACTCTACAAAAGATGTCAATGGCCTGTAAGTACGGTTAATTTCTGGACGAGGCTTTGCGGGACACATTTGTGAGCAGATTAGGAAACGAGGATATCGTGAAGAAGCTGTTAGTGGAAGATAAGTTAGCCTTCAAGTCGGCACTGGAGAAAAAAATGACAATGGAAGCGTCCTTGCAACATTCCAAAGAAATGAGACCGAAGATGGTGCAACACAAGGTAGAGGACTCTGACCGTGATACGGAGGGAGCATATGCTGTCACACCAAGGAATGGTGTAGGCACGGGGCAGCAAGGAGGGGCAATTTCTAGGCCGAAGGTCAGTCTAAGAGGAAGTAGAAATTGTTACCGGTGTAATAGTGCAAATCTTTTGGCAGCACAATGTCCCTTTGCCAACTATCTTTGCAATGCCTGTAAAAAAAAGTGGGCATATTAAAAGAGCATATAGGGCCCAAGAAGTACACTGCGTTAAGGAGGCAAATCTAGTAGAGCTGGACTCGCTCAACATTGATTTTAAAGACGTAACTGGTCGGGCCAATAATTTTACAGTAGATGTGCTATTAAACTGTCAGCATGAGCGAATGATGATAGACATTGGGGCGTTGGTTTCTGTGTGTTCAGACAGTACCTACCAGGCAAAGTTACTACCATGTAAGTTGAAGACGACAATAGTTGATCTTGCGTACGTACTCAGGACAACCATTACAAATCACGGGAGTGTGTCAAGTTCCAGTGGAATACCAAGATCAGCAAATGACTCTGCCCATGGTGGTAGTCAATAGCCAGGGTAAATCATTACCCACACTGCTGGGGAGAAATTGGTTGACCTCACTGAGATTGGACTGGAAAAACATTATGAGGTGAAATTAATGAAGGAGGGGACCACATATCCAGGTGCTGGATAGTAAAAGCTTTTCATCTGAGTAAGAAGCGATCATTAGTGATTTCCTGTTGGAGTACAAGTCATTGTTTACACCAAGGATAGGGATTATTTCAGGTGCTGAAGCTGATGTAGTACTCAAAGAGGGAGCCATTCTGGTGTTTTGCAAAGCTAGGGCAATACCTTTCACAATGAAAGCAGCAGTGGAAGCAGAGATTGACAAGTTAGTACAATCAGGAGCAAAAAACCCAGTGAGTAAGTCACAGTGGGCCACTCCAGTAATGTGTGTCAGGAAAAAGGATGGAGCGATTAGGTTGTGCGGTGACTTTAAATTTACATTGAATCCACTGGTTGAGATGGATCATTAACTCCTGCCAAAACCAGCTGATATTTTTACTGAAATAGCTGGAGGAAAGGTTTTCTCTGTCATTGACTTACATTCAGCTTATACCCAGCTGCCAGTCAACAAGCAAAGCCAGCTCCTGCTGACGATTAACACACACAAAGGATTGTTTTGCTATACACAGTTGCCTTTTGGGTTTTGTAGTGCTCCATGCATCATTCAGAAAACAATAGCGCAGGTTCTGAAAGGTATAAATTGAGTGTATGCTTATTTGGACAATATTTTGGTGGTAGGATCTAGTCTGGAAGAGGGATGTCACAAGCTGGTTGAGGTATTTAAGAGACTGAAGGCATATGGAATCTGTGTACAGATGGATAAATGTAAATTGCTGTGTAAAAGTGTTGTTTACTTAGGATATAAACTGTCAAGTGAGGGCATTCAAGCAACACAAGAGAAGGTAAAAGTGATTCAGGAGGCCCCGGCCCCAAGAGATTGTAACAGGTTACTGTCCTGTTCTCTTGTTGTAGTACTCAGTAAACACCAACGGACTAGCTCAGCATGAGTTGGAGACTTTGATTACATATTAATGAAAGTTAGTTGATACCAGGATTGCCAATAAATAAAAGAAATTAAATGTTTGCTGGAGATTTATTGTTGTCTCGACAAAACAAACTGTTGACAAATATGGTAGAAACTCGCAGTTCAGACAAAAAAAACACAGAATGGGAGCCTTCATAAAACAAAACTTCTCACTTCAGGAGTTACGAAGACGAGAGAGATCATTACTTTTCTCTCCTGGCGCTCTATTGACTCCTCGCACTGACGGAAAATAAATTTAATAGATATTTGAACTGAAATGTCCGAAATACAGAAGAAGGTTAAAGTCGCGGGCGCTGGTCGGTGCGAGTCACGTGATCACTCGTTGCAGGCTGTCCGATTGACAGCTGACAAACGATCATGCTGCGATGTACTGTTGTGCTAGTGCTCGTTGTCTGTTGTGATACCCGAGAAAGGATGTGCTTCCTTATATATTGGTCAAAAGTTTCCTCATTGAAAATATATTGTTTTTGAGCAGTTGGTCATGTCAGCTAAAGGTGACCTCTGTTATTTTCCTCGTTTCACCATGTCATGCCTTGCGGTGGCGATGTTTTTAGTTTACTAACCCAGTGAAAAGGAAAAGATGTATCATCCTATGACGTCTGTGACTACTGATGAAATGAGGAAAGAAAAATAATAAATTTGAAAAAAGAAATATATGAAATACAAACAAGTTGTCATTGCCATGACCTTTTAAACATTACATGCATTACTATCCTTGACTGAAATATAGACAGTTGAAATACTTCCCGAATATAGCAATTATATATATCTAGCTGCAATGCTACATACCCCCCTCGGTTTGGGGAAGATTTAGAAGAAACCTGTCTCAAATCGAAACCTACATGGATATCATGTATCAAGATTGGACTGCAATTCCATCTCGAAAATTATACAGTTTACATGGTTATACATCCATATACAAAGTTAAAGTCACAATAAAATACATCTCATTACATTATCACATAAAGTAAATTAATCATAACATGATACAAAATTTTAGTCTACATAACATGACTCTTTTCAATTAAATACAATAGTACATTCATTTTCAGTTTTCGTTTACATGTTCATACACTTCACATAAAAAGTTTGTATCGCTGTAAAATACATTCCATTACTTTATCCTACAAAGTAAACTAATTAGAATTAGTTACAAAAATTTGGTGAACATCATATACATATTTCGAAGTCATTACAATGTTACATTGACTTTCAGTACCTGATTCATTAGTCGCTGAATGGTTTAATACTCAATACATAGTTTACCAAAATTCCCTAAAATTATGATCATCATATTTAAAAATGTTGCTAGCAGTATTTATATATTTTATTTTAAAATAATCTTTTATCCAATTTGATTAATTATGTTTACTTTAAAATTTGTATTTTCCAGCTAAAGTTGAGGTGGTACCCACTACACATGCCATGTTGCTTCTGTGTTTGCTCACTATTACTTTAATTCCTTGTTTGTATCAGCACAAAAAAAAAACATATAAGGCGATCTAGGCCTGCCCCAAAAATTATAAAAACCACTGCCACATTTACTTTAAAAACCTAATATCTAGGTCAGTGTTAACAAAAAGGGACTCAGACCTGTCACACCCAAAAACTTACTCTTATTGCTAAGATCCAATGACATTATACACACTGGAACAACCTTTTCACACTTCATCTCTATGTTCTTAAAACTAACTAAACATACAACACCACCTCGACTTTTATTCGTTGTCAAAAAAGAAAAACTCTTCATGTTAGTTATACTTAACCTTTCATTTAACATACACTATCAAATTTAAATAATTTTCATTTTCTTCAACACTATGCTTTCATTGCAAAAAAATTACATTCTTAAACATTAATATCATAAAGGGAGCAATATCAATGATACCCATTTTACACACATTAGCACTTCATCATTATAATAACGTACAAAATCAAACTATGTTTTATTGATTTTCAAAATTAATTTGCAACATACATCAACAATTTTTCAAAATCAACATGCAATACACATCAATATACAAGCAACCTTTCTTGATAATGATCAAAATTCGTTTACAAAATTAAAAAATTAATTCACAATGTTTTTCTATTATGATACAAAACATACTGTGCTTTGATTTAATTACAATACATCCTTACTTACAATTCCAAAAATATAATAAAACTTCATTTAAGCTTGTCATTCTCCAAATTAAATCTTTATGTTTGATGCATACGTACTGTCAATTATGCAACTTTTTATTACTCACAACATGATTCGGTAACAAATTTATAAACAAATATACATACCTTATACAGTTTCTTACTGCCAAAATAAATTATCACTTTTAATAATCATTAAACTTTCCAATCCCTTTCATATTAGAAAACCTCATAATTGTAAATTTATATTGTCTTACTCTTCTTCACAAATGCCATTACTTCACTCAATTTTATGATGTTCTGTGAACAGTGTTACCCTCGGTCAAAATGTCATGATGTCAAATAGTTATTACAAAATAAATTTAATTTATGAAAGTAAAATTAATTCTTCAGATTAATCATAATAGGCCTAACTAGCCTTAACAAATTTAACTGCTACAAAAGTTAATAGATTATACACTAACATTATAGGAATAAACACTAACAAATTATATCACATTTGGTTTCACGCTAAACTCAAAGTTGGTTATATCAATTACAGTAACAGGTATGTAGCTTATACCTCTACATGTTTACCATTATTATATTATTAGGACAATTTTGTCTTGTTTATACCCGATAACCCAAACCTTAAGTTAGATCACCCACTATCTTACAATTTCATGTTACTCTTAAACCCCAGAGCCGCAATGAGACATGCCAGTTGGAATTATGTATTTACATACATTGTAACCTACTATTGATTCAACTTTAATTTATATTAAAAAAAATACAGTATACATAATACTGACATATGAATTGACATTACTTAATTATATTAGGCTACATGAAATCACAGACTATACTGTGTTTCTTCTTTCTCTTCCTCAAGAGTCTCACTTTACACAATTTTCTCTTCTTTCTAACACATCCCCTCACAACATATTTCACCATTTCTTTACTCCTGAAACTACATTTCTTTTTTCTCTCGTAAGTCTTCTTTACCCCCTAATCATGTCTTTATTTCTCTTTTCTTGACTTACAGTTTCTTTTCTGAATAACTCATGAATCCTAAACAAGTTCGGCACTTTAACACATTTTGCACTTTGTTCAAAATTGTCACTATTACATTTACCTAATACACAATCATATTTTTTCCTATTTAACCCCCCACTTTTGAAATTATACTTTGCTACGGTGGTTGTGATAGCAGTGGCACAAAAAATACAAATAATTGAAAGTACCCTCCGTTGGTGAAAAGTAACAGCTGAACCTAACCTAAAATTCAATTCACTAAGGGTTTTTCGGGGATTAACACTCTAAATTTTCTGTTGTACTACATGAATTTCATTTGCCTCAATTTCTAAATTATGGCAGTTATACTCAACAATTTTTACTTTATTTTGACAATTTTAAATTTTATTTGCATTACTGGAAACATTTGGCACGTCTACCGTATTATTTACACACTGATTGGCATTAGTTACCCTTTCCTCCCTAACATCTGTTGGTTCCACATTTAGGACAATCTTACATTCTGTTAAACTTTTGGTGTTATTATCTAATGTAGCCCCAATATCTGTGTAGTTTTTTTATTACCTGTTTTAGTTCTGCCCCATTTTCTATAACTAACTGCAAGATTAAACTTAGCTGATCACTCATTTGTACCTTTTGCATCATGTAGCAATATTTCCTAACCTGTATTATTATTTTACCGCACATCGGCTTACAAAAAAAAGTGACAAAGCATACACAAATCAATATATTAGTAACAAAAAACAATGATTGACATAATTTTACAATATTGTTCATACCTGCAATTTCTTCGGCGAAAAGTTTATATTTACCTTGATGTGTTATCGTTCACTTACTGGAACCTGTGGGCATTTTGTCAACTGGATTCTGTTGTTGGAAGTTTAGTTACACTCACTCTGGAACACGAGTGATGAAAACTCAGATGCGCCGGCAACAGCAGGGCCTGCGAATTCTTGAATGAATAACTGCAATTGATGAGGATGAATGTTGGCATTCTTCACGTCACAGGACACATGTAGAAATCCATGCAGAAATGTCGGGCGGCACTTGTAACAGGTTACTGTCCTGTTCTCTTGTTGTAGTTCTCGGTAAACACCAACGGACTAGCTCAGCGTGAGTTGGCGACTTTGAATACATATTAATGAAAGTTAGTTGATACCAGGATTGCCAATAAATAAAAGAAGTTAAATGTTTACTGGAGATTTGTTGTCTCGGTAAAACAAACTATTGACAAATATGGTAGAAACTCGCAGCTCTGACAAACAAACAAAAAAACCAACACAGAATGGCAGCCTTTATAAAACAAAACTTCTCACTTCAGGAGTTACGAAGACAAGAGAGAATCGTTACTTTTCTCTCCCGGCGCCCTATTGACTCCTCGCACAGACAGAAAATAAATTTAATAGATATTTGAATTGAAATGTCTGAAATACAAAAGAAGGTTAACGTCGCGGGTGCTGGTCGGTGCGAGTCATGTGATCATTCGTTGCAGGCTGACAAACGATCATGCTGCGACGAACTGTTGTGCTAGTGCTCATTGAGTATTGTGATACTAGAGAGAGGTCGTGCTTCCCTATATATTGGTCAAAAGTTTCCTCATTAAAAACATATTATTTTCGAGCAGTTGGTCACGTCAGCTAAAGGTGACCTCTGTTAGTTTCCTTGTTTCACCATGTCGTGCCTTGCGGTGGCGATGTTTTTAGTTTACTAACCCAGTGAAAAGGAAAAGATGTGCTATCATCCTATGACGTCTGTTGTTGATCTGTGACTACTAATGAAATGAGGAAAGAAAAATAATAAATTTGGAAAAACGTTAATATACGAAACACAAACAAGTTGTCATTGCCATGACCTTTCAAATATTACATGAATTATCCTTGACTGAAATATAGAAAATTGAAATACTTCACAAATATACCAATTATATACATCTAGCTGCAATGCTATAAGATGTTTCGGAACTTCGTTCGTATTTGGGGTTATAGCAATTCTATGGCAAGTTCTTGCCTGACCTGGCCATCTTATTGCATCCGTTGTATATCTTGTTGCAAAAAGACAAACTTTGGTGATGGACATCTGTCTACAAGAAGGCTTTCGAGAAGAGCAAGATGTTAATACAGAGCCCAGTACTACTGCCGTATGACCCAACGTTACCAATTGTGGTTACAGTGGATGCAAGTGCGTACGAAGTCGGAGTTGTGCTTGCTCATACCATGCCTTTGGGAGAGGAGTGCCCAATAGATTTAACCTCCAAAACCTTGTCAACAGCAGAGGAAGGATACAGTCAAATTGAAAGAGAGGCCCTGAGTTTGGTGTTTGCGGTGAAGAAGTTTCACAACTATTTGTATGGCTGCAAGTTTGTGCTGGTAACGGACCATCAAGCCTTAATGGTATTGTTTGGTAATAAACGGGGGGTATCAGTAATGGTGGCTGCCAGAATATAGCTTTGGGCATTGATGTTGGGAGCCTACCAGTATGAAGTGAAATATAAGCAGGGTGCAGAGATTAGGCATGCATATGGATTATCTCGTTTGCCATCACCAAAGGTGCAGGAAGAAATTGGTGAGCCATGGCTGGGGAGACAATTTTTTTTTTGCACCATTCGAGGACATCCCATTAGATGCCGCGGATATTGCAGAAGCTACTCAGCGGGATGCTGTGATGTCAAAGTTGTCTGATCTTATTCTGCAGAGGTGGCCTAAAACAATGGCACCAGAGCTGCAGCCTTATGCCACCAGAAAGTTAGAGCTTTCCATGGAGCAGAATTATGTGGTATGGAGGGAACAAAGTTGTAATTCTAAATGTATTGCATGAAAGAGTTGTCAAGTTGTTACACGAAGAGCACCCTGGAATTACCAGGATGAATTAGACGTTCTAGTGTCTTTCCCAAAACCGGCAGCAATGTAATTGGTTGGTACGACTTCGCCTTTCTCAGGTTTCTCCCCCCCTAATAGATAACTATAAGGAGGCCTTTCTTCCACCCTGAAGGGAAAGTACCTTCCTTGAGGCAATCATTGAACAGGTCCAGTAAGTCCTGTCGTATCCTAGGGTATACTCGAAGCTCGAAGGAGCATTTCTCCACTCATTCCGTCCATTCCTGGGGCTTTTTTGAGCTTTGTTTTCCTAACTGTTTTGTCCAGTTCAACTGAGAATGGTGCTGTTTCCTCTGTTTTCGTAGGACTCAGCTGTACGGCCCTAATTTTCTCGTGATACTCGGTCTCCCCTACCGCAGTATCATCAGGCAACAGCATTTCAAGCATGTGCCTCGTGATATCTTCGGAAAACTGCAGAAGATGTCCATCAGCCTCAAGGGCTGGCAGCTTCTCTGAGCTTCTCACCTTTCCTGTCACCATCCGGTAGACCAGACCCTATAGATCTTTATTTCCCCTATCCATGACAAGCTCTCTCTCCAAGCTATGTCTTTTCTTTAGGAGTATTCTCCGATAATTGGCCCTGGCAACATTGTACTGTCCCACAGCCAGACTGAAGAAGAGGTGCTGCAATGTGATGTGTGTCAGTTAAGCCAAAATGCTGCCCCTCCGGTACCACTAAACCCTTGGAGCTGGCCGAGAAAAAGATGGCAGAGGGTGCACCTGAATTTTGAAGAGGGGCATAAACAAAAGTTTCTCATCGTGACTGATGCCTTTTCAAAGTGGCTGGAAGTAATTCCAATGTCTGCAACTACAGCGAGTCATACGGTGGAAAAGTTACAAACACTGTTTGCAGCATTTGGGTTACCAGAGATAGTGGTAACAGACAATGGACCACCTTTTCAGTCGGAGGAGTTTGGTGGCTTTTTGTCTTCCAATGGTGTGAAACATGTCAAGTCTCCCCCATATCACCCACAACCGAATGGTGCGGTGGAACGGCAGGTACAAACCATCAAATTAGCACTTAACGGCAGCTGCAAGAAGACCAGCAAATGCAGTGGCAACGCACATTGCAGCATAGACTGGATGTGTTTTTATTTACATACCGGAACACTCCACATTCCATAACCAAGAAAACCCCAGCAGAAGTGTTTCTACAGAGGCACCCTCGAACCCACTTGGCACTGCTAAAACCGTTGTTCTCAAGGGAGATGGCAGAACAGCAAGAGCACATGAAGCGCCGATTGGACAGAAAGTGAGGCTCACTTAGGGTGTTTCAAAACAGTGACACGGTTCTGGTAAAAACAGAGAAGGGGGAAGATGCCAGATGGGTTCATGGGGTGATTAGAAGAAGGGTGAGTGCTGTTACATATCAAGTACAGGTGGGTGACAGGGTCAAGTTAGTGCACGCGGATCATTTGAAGGTGTGGGCCAGAACAGGTGAACAGGCACAGGAGAGGGGCGAAGGAAAACTGGGATCTTCAGAGGGAGTCGGGGAATCCAGCTTCCAAGAAAACGAATGAAAAGAGAGCCACCAGGCTGCAGTGGGATGGCCAGCAGAACAAGGAGGAAGCAGGGAGTTCAGGGAGCAGCATAGCAGACTGGAAGAGAATTAAGAGTGATGAAGAGGATGAAGAGTTCAGAGGATTTCCTGTGGCCACACCAGTGAGTGCTCTACAGCGCAGATGTACAAATCGAGTAGTTAAAGAACCAAATTAGCTAAATTTAGAAGGGTTAAATTCTGATATGAAAAGGGGAGTGTAGTATGGCTGACTAAAGTAGTGTGTTGTTTTTGGACTTGTGTGTTGCTGACAATAGCCAATGTCATGGCGGCTTGTCTGGAGACTGGCCAAGTACAGATGTAGTGATGCGGAATAAATATAACAGAGTGATATGAGAGAGGTTTCCTTGCAGGAGTCTAAGGTCATCCCTAATAAGTTTGAAATGACATAATGGCACACATGCACTAAATACAGTACTGAAAAATGATATGACAATTTGGACACCTCTAAAATATCCTGGAAGGCAATAATGCAGTCTGATTTTAACACATGCCCAGTATAATTCCTCTTATCAAACCACCCACAGACTTTCATTCTCCACCAGTATCCAGTTGGTTGCTGATTGAAATTATTCCCTACCTCTCCTCTACTACAAAGAAAAAGGACAAAAGCCTTCCACACCCTATGAAAGGGGAGAAAAGAGGCAGCTAAGAGATGTTTAAGGTCACAATTTTACTTGATTGTTTCTTTGGTGCCAAACAGGACTTGCTCATTCTTTAGAGTAACTCATTGGGAACATTGTTCCCAACATCATAAACTTGTGATTGTCCATGGCACATTTTCATAGACTGGACAAAGTGAGAAACTGCATACCAGAATACCATTTTATTGCTAGCAGACATGACACTGCCCCAATATGCACACTCATTGCAAATACACACAGCGTTCAACTAACAGACCTTGTTTACACCTATTATAAAGTTTGCATAAATTTAACTATTTTTATGACACAAAAGTGACCATAACATACAGGTAATAAGAGAAGCTACTTTTTGTCCATATGTCTGATCATTTCCTTTTAAACAAATGAAATGATTGAATAAACTAGAAATGCTAGAATGAAAACCGTTATATATGCATTTTCTTATGGCTGTTTACATTTGAAGAAACATTTGTATGTTTCCCTTGATTAAACAAAAATTATCCACAGGCTCAGGCAATATGCAGCACCATCTATTGCTAACGATTTGTCCAGAAATGCTAAAAACATGTTCATTTGATGCATTGGAGGCAGGTACTGTGCGACAAAATCAAGTGTAGTCCTAGGTGGAGGTAGTAAGAGCGCTGGTGTTGCAAGGTCGCCTTGTGAACTGCGAGAGGGGTATCGGTAGACAAGTGGGAAGGCCCTTCCCATACACCTCCTTCAAAATGCAAGAGATCATAAGTACCAGCCGGGAAAGACGTGTGGTTTACTTTAAGACAAAAGTCGAATATAACATATAGGAACTATTTTATTTCTTGTTTAATAACTGTTATTTGCAATATTGCTAGAAACATAATATCTGCTTGGTTTTTTCGACATCACTTGTGCTGTCACTGTAGCAAGCGCTCCTGTTACTACTTTGTAGATTCAACATAACTTGAAAAAATCTCTTCCTCCATCAGACCATTATTCACGCAATAATTGTTTTGTAGTTCTTTTACGTGATAGCATTGTTTTTTCCTGTCTGCTGGTAAAATACTGTCTATGGCTGAATGAGTAAATTGCAGAATGTCAGAGTTTGCAACATTAACATTTTTGTTATCATGCTTCAGATGTACCTTATTGGGTTTGGATCACAATCTAATAATTGCGATTCTTTGGGACGTAAACAGTTTATCACTGGTATAAATGGTAGGTTGCTGATATAACCAAACCTTCACAAGCAGCTCTGATTTTCTCTCTTTCACAGAGAAATAATGTTGTTCTTTACCAGCCAAATTCTCATGTTCGTAATAGTAGGAGACATAGCTGGGGTTTGTCCTCACATATGCTATGGTATGGAGCAGTATCAAGAACAATAATGCTTGGAGATGGAATGTTGGGAAGAAGTTGGGTTTCACACCATTTCATGAAAGTGTTGCTATTGATTTCATCACGGTATTCTCTGCTTTCTAAAAATTAATTTGGTTCCCTTGATGAAGCCATTTTCACTACATGCGTAAACAATAATTCATCACTGGCCTAGATGGTTGTTTTTGTACATCTTTGCTAAGTTATCATACTGTCAACACTCGTTTGGAATGTAATTAGGATAATTCCATGTCTCATCGAGGTATATTACAGATAATTTACTTTCGCCTTGGCTGTCAATTTCTCTTATAGATCGTTGGTATTTAACTCGCCACGCGATTATCTTGTTTCTTTCCATTAAGAATAACTGATTATTTTCTTGTTTCTTTCCATTAAGAATAACTGATTATTTTTACATTTTCTTTAAATTTGAAACCCATTGCTTTGATGAATTTTCACAAAGTTTCCCCACTACCGCTTACATAATTTTTTTTTGTCAACACTTCCCGCAACATTTTTAGGGTGGGTATAGCTTTTTCATCACGTAAAACTCTTGCACTTTTCTTCGCACCACTCCAGCATCAAATGGATAGAACTGGCTGCAGATATAGCAAAGACCATATATATATATATATATATATATATATATATATATATATATATATATATATATATATATATATATATAGAGCAAATCACATTACAACATACAGTGTCGGTAATACGTATAACTTGTGGGTAAATGAGCGTGACATAAAACTGGATGGAAAACAAAAAGTTGCCACAACAGTTAACACCACTTTATAACTGACTTGACTGTACACACAGGTTGAAGATAAGGCCACTTGCTTGCTATTGGCCGAGAGGAGACAATGCAAATGGCATGGTACGTAGGGTTGGTGTGTGTGATGTGTGAGAGAGAAGGAGAACATTAGTTCATATTTTTCCCTGGGGTTCACTAAAGTTTGTCGTGCTGTATACATATCTAATTACCGAGAATTTGTCCTAAATGTCACATTGTCTCCCATATCTGATCATGTCTACTCTGTAAATTCTTTCTGTTACCTTCATGGAAATGTATGCACTTTTTTCATATGCTGATATGAACAGTCATATTAATACGTAAATTCGTAGGACACTGTCCACTTACTGTTATGATGATGGCACAAAACATACATAGCTTTACTCTGTATAGCTAAATTGTTACGGTATGAATTTTAGTGTTAAAATTTTTTTGTAATTTTGAGTTAAACTAAGCTTTTTTGTTAAGCTTGATGTCTGTAGTGGTATTTTTGCTCACTACCTATTTTTTTGTTTGGATGCCTTAGATTTTATGCCAGCAGGAAGTTCCCTATTCCTTTGTCTTTTTTTGTTAAGATGTGATAAGCCAACTCTTATTTGATTTTTCGTTTAGTATTTTTCATATGGCCATCCTTGGAGGTAAGGTTAGGAAATTAGGCTGTTTTAGGCTGAGTTAAGCCCTCATTACTTGTGCCTTTTGTCAGTTAAGAAACACATGTTTTCATTTTCTTTTCTAATAAGTAAGATGGTGATAGATACTTTATTGATTTTTTTTTTAAATTTCAAAATGCATTTTTGGGTAAGTCAGTTTCAACAGTCGTGGCCTGAAGCTAGATGCCAAAGCTTTGGGGGGAAAGTCAAGTAACAGTTGCTCTTTTAGAATTCTTTCTTTAATTTATTTTTAATATTTTTACATTTTGAAACCTACCGATGGTTATTTATTTGTCAATTTTATTTGTTTCGTTAGTGTTTCCCTTTTATTTTAAGGTTAGATCATTTAAGCTATGGTGGGATTGAAATAGGAAACTGTTATTTTACTGTGTTATTTTAAGGTTTTGTAAGAATAAGGGGTTGCTACTTTTTTTTACTGCCGAGTTCTTAAGGAGCTGAGGTCACTAGTTATTTTTTATCTTGAAAGCATTTTGTCACCTCATAGATCAGCAGGCTTCCTCTGAAGCGGCGGTAGCTGGCCGTATTTACCCAACCAGGTGCGAGTTATTATTCCCCCTTCAGCACTTCGGGAGGATTGTTATTTTTCTGCTTGTTCTAGCATCGGGTGCAGCTGCGAGCAGAAAATCTGTGTTGTCTATTTCCATGGTAAAGGCAAGACTGTTGTGATGACGTGAGGCAGTAAGGAACTGTACCAGGAAACAGGGCATTAGCTGCGAGGTATCGAAGTATCGGTTCCGATGGTAGAGTGCTCTGATTGGCCCGCTATGACATTGGCCTCGCTCGTGACGTCAGCGAGGCAGCTGGTGTTTATCGGCAGTAGATACCGAGGTCAGGGAGTCGTGAGAGAGAGAGATAGCGAACAGCTGATGTGAGCGGCCGGCTATGGAGCAGGTAGGCCGCCTTGAAGGAGGCTGAGACATCAAAATAATGAAGAGTCTTCTTTCGAAACGTTAATTTTTTGTGCGTGGTCAGGTGTTCATCCCTGTTTAGCTGGAAGAAATGCCCAGAGTCTTCCTTTAAATAGTTGGACACAATGTAGTGCACAACATCCGAGGTGAGTTGGTGGTGTCGAGAGACCAGGGCAGCAACTTCATTGGTAAATTTGTACTCTCCATCAGTACTAGCCTAGGGGTCACCAGGGTTAAGTTTCCCAGGCTTTAATTAATTTAATAGGGATTTGGGAGGGAATCTACCTTTTTTTTTATAAAAGTATTGTTTTATTTTGTAAGGAGATGGGTATCAGTAGGGCTTGGTGTGTAGATGGATCCGAAGATTGTTGGATTCATAGGTTGTGGAGTTGTGTAGGCCCTACTGTACTGACAGAAACCGAGGTCCTTGTTGCATTACCTGATATATTTTTTTGATTGGTTCCTCCCTAAAACTAAATTCTAAATTATTTTCTTTTATACATTTTAAAGTCGTTTGCCCTTTTCTTTTGTTTTCTGTTTAAATTAAATCTTTTTACTCTGTTAATTTTCCTGGCCAATCTATTAATAAACTGAAAGGATTTATAATAATTAGCACCCGTAAATAAAGTAACTTTAGTGATCCTGAGTTTGACTCTCTTCTTTTAAGTCCTAGGGGACAAATGGTAGAATGCTACAACATTAGATAATTGGAAGTAAATTTAAATTTTCCGATGCGCAGATCCCTTTTATAATACCTGTGAGAAGGGCATTCTTTCAGCCCTACAATACATATTTATTTTTTGCCCTTAGTAATTTAATTACTGTACGCCAGTGTGTTTTATGAATTTTTCATTTATACCTACCTACTTGGTAGTTGAAGAAAACTAATTTTTGTCTCATATCCTGTAAAATATATTTGTTTCTCTTATTTAATATTATTTGGTAACCTGTTAAATTACGTGTTTGTTGTTTATTAAAACTACATATATTTATTTATTTTTAATTCAGAGCCCCCTCCTCTATTTTGCAGGTCTAGAACACCACAGATAAAATTAGGAGCATAGTATTTAGGCACTGGGTGCATATTAACAGATAGTTTGTTCTATTTTATTAGTTTTTACCTTGATGCATGGTCTCTGTTTATGACTGACCCATGAAGCGTTCACAGTTTTACTCTCTGTTGCCTTCCGAGTAAACCCCCCCCAACACCTTTTTTTCATTTCCCTACTCCATGTCCCTTTTGGTTTAAATGAGCCTTTTTTTTATGTTAAAGTAGCTTGTTAGGGTACAGGGTATCATGCTGGCCCTGCCAAGTAAAAGTTACAGCATGTGGTGGAGGCTTTGCAGGTTACCTTTTTGTGTTGGCTCATTTGTCTACTATATTTTTGTATGTCTAAATTTTATCCTTACCTCACCCTTTCTCTACTCCCTCTCCCACTTCGTAACATTTGATTTGAGGCGCCGGGTACCCTGTTGTTTTTGTTAGGTGGTACCTAAGGGTATAGTGGGTCTGTCACTATTGAGGAGGCGATGCATGATGGTGTTGGGTTGCTTGTATTTTTTATGTGTTAATAGAAACGTATTTTGTTCCGATTTCCGGTACTGCTAAATATTTAATGGTATCCGCATTACATAAATTTGAGTAAGGAGTTTGTTCTTTTTGTTGTATATTTGTGTGTTGGTGTTAAATTTTTTGTGGCATGGTAAGCCTGGGGTGATGTTCCCAGAAAGGAAATTGAGAAGCCAGGTTACTAAAACTTTAGATTTAAGCCTGACTGTAAGTGTAGAGATTTCTGAGACATCTTTTGTCAGTGGGCCGGCAGGGAAACATTCAAACACTGAGAACGTGGTCAGGAACACAGAAAGGGAAACTAGGGACTTGGTAACAGATCCAGGGACACACACGATGATGGAGTGAAGTTGTTTTTATGTAGATCCTGGATATTATTTTGGTAAGAATGCTGAGGACGTCACCGAGTACATCAAGAATTTTAAAAGGGAGGCGACAGTAAATAACTGGGATGACAAGCCCCTTGCCTAGCTTCCTCAAAGAGATGGCTGCTAGGTGGTATGATAGTCTAGGTAATCGAGTTGAGAGGCTGACCACTTTTGAGGCATTTACCCAGGCTTTAAAATTAGCTTTTACCAGGATAGGAGAGGCTGAAGATTTAGAAATGCGTTTACGCATTCAAGTACAGAGGAATGACAAGTTAATAAAGGAATTTGTCTATGATGTCATAAGCTTGTGTAACCAACTAGATCCTAAAATGTCTGAACCTAATTAAATCAGGTATATCCTAAAAGGGTTGAGGCCTATGGTGGTAGAAAAAGTCATGTTGTTGGAAAAAAAAACGGTGGATCAGCTTATCCAGAACCTTAGAAACATAGAGGCAGGTAGTATGTATGCAAGGAATAGGCAGGCGCTAACACCTGAGTGGGCTGGGCCTAGTCAAGCAAGGGAAAAAGCAAAAATAGCGCAGTTTGCAGGAACAAGTAACGAGGGTAGTAATGAAGTAGTCCAACTGCAAAGAATAATAGAGTCTTTAGGCAAACAAATGCGAGATATGGCAGGGCAGTTTAAGCATTTGCACACAAAAGGTGGAAATAGTGGGACTTAGAGAGGCCAGATGCCCAGTCAGGGAGCATTTCCAACCCAAAGGCAAGAAGCTGGCAGTAGGCCTAATCAAGCAGAAGTAGGGCCACCTAGACTGACCCGAAAATGGTAGGCCTATTTGTTTTAGGTGTGGTCAACCAGGACACACAAAACTTTTCTGTAGAGCAAGGCTAGGGCCTATACCTAACATGAGAACTAACAGGGGGTCGGAAAACTAGTAAGGGCGAACCACGTTAAGGGGAATGGTCCGTCTGCTCAAATTAAATAACCCCTTTCAATCTAAGCTTGTGTAATTTGTGCCTATACTCAACTGTTTGGGCAGTTGACTCAGGTTTATGTTGATAGTGGAGCAGCCATTTCATTGGCAGATGAGAGGCTTATCCCCAAGAAATACTGGAGAGAGGCAGAATCAAGGGTGTTTTCTGGTGAGTCGGGCCAACAACAGTCCATTTCTAAGATGTTGTATTTACAGTTTACCCTAGGTGAGGGTCAGTACACACACCCTGTCAGAATAGTGGCTGCCCTGATTAATAGTTTTATACTGGGATGTGATTTCTTACAAAAGTACCAGGAATAATTGAGATAATGAACGTGGAAGAAATTTTTTGTTGTTAAATTATTCCCATTAGGGAAGACCCATGACCTCACAGCCAATCATGGAGGTAAGGACCAATGTTGAGGTTAGGAACACCCCATTTATTAGAAGAGAAATAAAAGAGACATCCCCTTTTGCCACTGATGCTAAGGATTTTTGAGAACCTATGTTGAGGTTAGGGTGCGTCATGGTTAGAGATCATGTTCGATTGGAGCCTAGGTTGCATCAGCAGAGAGAATTTGAGTTTTCAGCCCCTGATTTACCAACAGAAGTCCTGTTAGAACCATTAAGTCGAGTGTATGAGAAACAGGAGGTACTAATACCATACAGTATTTTGTGCACAAAACAACAGATGCGTTTGTGGGTTACAAATTCTTCAGATAGTGAAGTAACATTGCCAAAAGGGATGAAATTAAGAAATTTATGTACTTTTGAAGAGGTAAATAAAATGCAGGTAAACATTGTTTCTGATACTGCAGGTAGTGAGCATGATGATTTTGATGAAGGGAAGTTAGACATTACCCCAACCTCCTCCCTGAACAAAGACTTGAGATGAGGAATTTACTGTACAAATACCGAAATTGTTTTGGTTGGAGACCAGGTCAGATAGGAAGGATGAAGGAGGAGGTGGTAACATTAGATATGGGTGACAGTCCCCCAGTTACTTCTGCACCCTATAGTGTCACCTGGTGAACAAGAGGTTATCCATAATATTATAGAAGAACATATCCAGAACAGGATAGTGAGGCCTATAAGTACAAGTTGGTGTTCCCCAGTAGTCCTAGTTAGGAAAAAGGATGGTGAGCATAGGCTGTGCGTAGACTAGCACCGTGTAAATGCAATCTTGAAAGACTATAAGTAACCTCTGGCCAGAATCGATGAATTCCTGAGTTACCTGACAGGCGCTATCTAGATATGAATTCTGGATACCACCAGTTGCGGGTGGTTGGGAAGGACCAGGAGAAAACTTTTTTAGTAACCCCTAAAGGGACTTTTTGCTTCCAAACTTTGCCTTTCGGTCTACAAAAACAGCACCATCCATTTTTCAAAGGTATATGGACAAGATGCTGGTTGGATTGAAATGGGGGTTGTGTTTGCTGTATTTGGACGATATTTTGGTGGCTGGAAGTAGCTTCAAGCAACACCTGGTTAGGCTAGAACAGGTACTACAAAGATTTCAGGAAGCTAATCTGACTTTGAAACCAGCCAAATGTTCCTTCATTTATGAAGAGACTGAAGTGTTACGACACATTTTAAATTGTGAGGGTGTCAAACCCCACCCCAATAAGATCTAGGTGGTCAGAGAGTTCCCTAGACCTGTTGACCAGAGGGGCGTTCAAATCTTTTTAAGACTAGCTTATTTTTATCGTAAATTTGTGCAGAATTTTTCTCAGATAGCTAAACCACTGTTTGGCCATTTTAAAGAAAGAGCAGAAATTAGAATGGGTTGAGGTCCAAGAAAAAGCTTTTCGACAGTTAAAACCAAAATTGACCTCCTCCCCCACTTTGGTTCACTTTCAAGAGGGAGATCCTATTGAAATACACACAGATGCCAGCACACAAGTTATTGGGGCCATATTGATGCAAAAGAGAGAGGAGAAATAGCATCCTGTGGCTTACACTAGTAGGACCCTCACTCCAGCAGAATTCAGGTACCCCATAACACATTTAGAATATTTTGCTCTTGTGTATGCGTTAGACCAGTTTAGGCCTTATATCTATTTGAAACCCTTCACAGTGGTGACAGATCACCACAGTTTGTGCTACCTGGATAGGCTAAAAATGAATGCTCACAGTTCAGGAAGGATAACACAGTGGGCACTGGATGTTAGAATATACACTTGATATTAAACACACTAGTGGTAAGAAACATCACATGTGGACAGTGTAAGTCGTAACCCTGTGGATAAAGGTACCCAACCGATGAGTTTCATAGCACAAAATGGCACTAAGGCCAATGTAAAATATACAAGTTAGAGTTACAGCTCTGAATGTGAAGTTGGCAGAGTGGGAGAGCAAAGACCAGGCACGAGAAAATTAATATGCAAAGGTTCCGGTAAATTAACATTAAATATTGGTAAGAAAGTGGTGAAGCGGTCCGGAGCGGCGACTGGCAGTGCTCTAATGGACGTCACAATCCCGACTAAACAATATGGTGTGTAAAGCAGCCTGCCAAGGGTACTTTCATGCCATGAGGCCTTCAAAAAGCAATTACAATATTAAATGGTCAATAAACACATGAACACTGATAGGAAAATTAGCAAAACAAATAATTAGCTTTAGAGTTCCTTTGGTAAATCAAAACGGAGCTTAATTGAAATTTAGAAAGTTTTTATGTGACATCTTTTTAGATACGATGTAATAATTAGTGAACATTTGCATAATAGTACTGTATTTTAATTTGAAGAATTATACAAAACACTTACAATACCAGCCCTTACAAAAATAATTAACAGATTAAATCAAAACATGATCAATATGATGTCAAGGTGGACCTCTACACTGGGCGTGTTCACTAGCATAGAAGCAGTAACGAAATAGGTTAAACACGAAAACAAATAATATTCCCACAATTTCATACAAAGCAAGGTAACAAAACACTTTCTCTTTTAAATTAATAATGGTTCAGATGTGTCTGAAGTTGGTGGTTTTACATGGAGAACGGAAATCACTAAGAACCTGACGTCATGTGTTCTGGCATTTTACGAGCCACAACACACATGCAAGTCAGTGTTCTGGCATCAGAGGCATCCTTACGACACACCCAAGACGTCTGCCGTGAGGCATGGCGCCCGACGTCTCGTAATGGCATTGTTGTGGTAATGCAGCATGACAGATGGGCTAGGAAGAAAGAACGTGCACGGTACACATCAACCATACAATTTTCAAGTACTCAAACACGCCTAAAAATACCACTAATTTGTGTCCACATCAAGGAATGGTAGAAATTAGGTGACCAAACTCACTCGTTGCACACCTATATAGACAGCTCTACAATTGGAGAGAAAAATGGGAGGGAGTGGGGGGGGGGGGTAGAATGACAACAGACACATACTGCAGCTTCTCAGGAAAACACAAAAATCTGTAGTGCCGACAAATGTGAATTTTTCTGAATTTTATGACCCTCTGATGAATTCCAATTTTTCTAGGAATGGGAGCAACTCTAAACACATACCACCTATTCTCCAAACACAAGATTGCCTGCTACAACAAAAGTTTGCAAAATAAATTTAAACACACAACAAATTATGAAACATATTTTTTGTGTAAATTTAATTATGACTTATTAATGGAAGCAACCACAACAATTAACTTAAAAGAAAATAAATAATTGAATACTCAAAAACATTTACTTTCCTTTGGAACTGACAAAATATTAACCAAAACTGATTTTTATCAAAATCATGCAACAGTTACATGTGTTCAAACTATGTTCAAAACTAATAAAATTAAAATCAGTCACATTATTGTCTACAGAATATTGGACAAAATACTTTCAGTTTAAAGATATTGAAAATTTACCAATTATATTGGGAGCCACAGTAGTGTAGTGATCACACCATTTAATACTCACAATAGCAAACCTGTTTTCATTTCCTGTGGTGGGGTAAAACTAGGATTTTTACAAGTGAGAAATATGATGGATGTTGCTACTGGTTTGTGCCTTTTCTTCCAAGGGATGATATATGAGAGGGGAGAGGGTGCCCTGGAAAGGCTTAAGTCCCTCTTACCATTATGCACACAACATGACATTTTTTGGGAAATACGTTAGTTATGTACTTTTGAAAAGTATATATTTCCAATCAAAGGAACAATGTATCTATGGTATATGGCAAAATCTAAGTCGATGTGGTTAAGTTAGGGAAAGTTAGTAAAGTGAGGTTGGTACTAGTGTTTGTGTCAATAGTGAAGAAGGCAGTAGTTAGCTAAGCAGCACGCAAGCTGCAAACATATAACTGTGTGCTAGGTACCAAAACATGGTACTGTGAATGCAAACATAACATTGGCGACAAGGAAATAGGAAAATGTGGTTATTGTTCAAGTAATGAGTCAAGATTGTCCAAGCAACACAGTGCAGTATGGTGTTGATTTCGGCATTTGGCGAGTTTGTAACAGGTTGGGACATGGGGAAGACCTATTCGGAATGTATACAGTTTTATTTTCTCACCAATAAAATTATGAGGAACCATGTGCAATATTCTATACTGTTGCGGGATCCAAGTTGTACCGGTATGGGTTAGTTACATAATTGATCCCCCCCCCCCCCTCAATGTTTACAAAACACACCAGTCAAACGGCACCGCACAACAACAGCCAAGGCAGCCACAACAACCTTTTGAGTGTATCGCTCTAGACCTGATGGGTTCCTAACCACGTTCAGCTAAAGCCTGCATTGGAAGTATAGTTAGCTGAGGTCCAAACCTTACTTAGTAATCATTTTGAACCCAAACCCAGTGAAGTGGTATAATTTTTCAGGTTTCACAAAAGAAACCAGTGTGAAGGGGAAACTGGCACAGTATGTGGTCAAACTGCGGAAAATGTCAATACATTGTAATTTCTTGGACTTGTACAGAATGTTACATGAGAGGTTTGTGTGTGATATGCGACAAAACAATACAACACGCACTACTGTCAAAAGAGAAGTCAACATTTAAAGATGCCACGGATTTGGCTACATTGATCAAGGCCACAGGATAGAATGGTGAGAACATTAGGGGAGGTATGGATGTAATGTGTGAGTCAGTGCATAAACTTAAAGTAAACATCAAACAAACTCGAGAGGAATTATATGACTACACCAAATGTCACAGGAAATATCAGAAGAACAAGAGCATATGAAAAAAGCCTAACCTCAAATGAGTCAAAACAATATGGCAAACTTTGTTGGAGGTGTAGGGGTGGACATGCCGCAGACAAGTGCAGACATATGAAGACCATTTGCCATTTCTATGGGAAGTAAAGTCACTTGGAGGGAGCTAGTATTATTGAAAGCAACACAGGTAGTACCAAATCAAAGCAGCAGCGAAGTGGACAAAGTTGCTCAGGAGGAGGTACAACATACAGACTAGCAGATCAGGCAGATATGGCAGATGATAAAGAAGAACCCTTGTACAGTTTGTTTCAGAAGGTACGAGAGTGAACAGGCAGGCACCAATCTGATGGAAGAGCGGTTAGATGGTACGCTTCACTAGCTGGAAATTGACACAGGTGCGGGGCAGATTATCATGAGTTGCAACACATTCAAACAGTTGTGGCCAGACGAACCAAATTACAAAAGACCAACTTGGTGTTGCACACATGGTCCTCCAAGAAGAGTTGCAAGTTTTAGGGTCATGGCAGTTAAGGGTACAAACTAAGGCAGTACGAGTGTCCTTACTTCTGATGGTGGCAGAAGGCAGCGGTCCAAGCTTGCTGAGCCAAAATCAGTTGACATCACTGGGAATTTCAGTAGAAGGCATTTTCACAGTATCACAGGAGGCAAGAGTAACAGACTGTAGCGATCTGAACGAGCCCTTATTTAATGCTCACGCGCGTGAACCCAGCATCACACAAAGCGAGAAAGCAGGACATGAGGGATTGCAACAAGCTGTGAAAATTAAACAGTATGGTGCGACATTAAACAAACTGGCAATATAGGTCGGTGCATGGCTTGTCGCAAGGCCAGATGCAAGAGACACTGTCAGGATGTCGGCCAGTGGCCGACCTCCAAAGAAGCGTCACAAGAGGGGTGTGCCGGAACCGTCGCTGTAGATACATAAAGGGGATGCAGCCTTCGGCATCTACATAAGGTGAACTAGTTCCAACATGTCAAAAGGACCTCAGTTAGATATCCGACAGAGTGGCTTGCACATTAATTAATAGCATAACGTAATTGCTCTCCCATTTAAACATAATACTATATTGTAAAGGGTTGTTCACTTGTCAGTTCCAAGTCCTATATAAAGATATTTAAGGAGATTCCCATAATTTATATTTAGAACACCACCCCCCCCCCCCCGCCCAACGCCCTAAAGGCTCTTATAGCCAGGAGGAATCGCCTGTAGTAGTATTAGTATATATTTTATATTGGCTGGAGTACGAATCCAGTACATTGGTGGAGATGCCTAACCCTTCCCCCTCTGCACCAAGCGAGTTTCAGAAAGAATTAAAATCTTCCCGCAAATGAATAACAGAAGGATTCAGTAGACGAAAGTATGAGTGTGCGAAACAGAAAACCACCTCCCCCATCTATAGCAGACAACCCCTCCTGCCCACGCAAAGTTAAATTTCAACATAATTTGCCATTACAGATATAACATTCTCTAAGTATCACGCCAAAGGCATTAAGGCAGTTAGAAAAAAAAAAATTTTGAATCCTCTGTGTGCGACGGGCAAGTAGCTATGATAATTATGCCAGAAATTCTTCAGGATTACAATAATTACCATATTGAGAGTAATAATTCATTGAAGTTCTGGACAAAGTGTTGGATGCGAAGATACCAGCAGTTAAGAAAATTAGACTTATCGTATTAATAAGGCCATAGTTTTAAGCACGTCATATGGTAAGCTCACGTGCGAACAGGTGATGGCACAGCTATGTCAGCCATCAACGCTGCAAAGTCCTTGCGGACAAAGCACTTTCGCATACGAATAGAACATACGGGCGTATCCATCACGAGTGACGTAGTGCCAGTTGCAATCGTGCCCACCATTCACATGTCATATTCATTAGCCATTTTCATTCAATTAATATTAGGCACCATCCAAGGTATTTTCTTCATGCCTGAGCATAAAAAAACTAGCAATTACGTTGGAAAATTGACTGAATAATACAGCAAAATGGGCGCCACTTCCCTGATGGGAAATTCCAGGCAGAACAAGGGCAGAAAGGTATTTCATCTGTGATAAAGACGATGAAATCGTACACAGTTACAAGCAATATGTCACGAGGGCATAGCAATTACGCACCTTTTTGACGCTCCTGTGACCCGATAAAGCCCCAAATGTGATAAAAATCAGGCATGTTCATGAGCAATTCAAACAAGCATGCAAAATAAAGCTAGAGTAAAGAATGTGTTATGAGAACAAGTACTAGCAGTAAGTTGAGGTATTAAGTATTTAGCATAATAGTACATTAAAGAATCAAGTAAGATGTTTAAAGTAGAAAAAATAACTAAGTAATAAAGCAGTAATATAAGAGGGATTTATTAAAATAGCACTTAGAAGCACACAGAGGGCAGCTTTAATGCAAAAAAAGGAAATTAATTCTAAAATGAACGAGTTTTTAAAAAATCAAAAATAGGAATTAAAAGTAATGTAAATCAGTTATTGTACCAGTCTGAAGTAATACATAATAAACTCAAGTGCTAGAACATGTATATAATGAAATTGTGAAAACAGAAAATTCAATCATTTTTACAAGGTTTTATAGTAATAAATCAATTTTAAATACAGGAAGCTGTATGTGTAAATTTTATATGTGTTGGCAAGCTAAAAGCATAAGTTTTATGAAAGATGTAAAAACAGTCATAGTGGCATGAAAGTTCAGAGATTAATATAAATTAAATTAAAGAAATTAATTAATAAAAGGGATTTTGTTCATATTTTATCATTACGCAGATATAAAGTAAGAATACTAGAATTATTGTGTCTAAGAATATTGTAGAGTAATATAGTATTATATAGGAGGTACTGAATACTTCAGTTTAAAGTAGATTCGTGTGAGCTAAAAAGGTACTGTAGCTGCCTAATCCGCCCCTAGTTAACACCCATGCGTGAACCTACATTACAAAAAGTGGAAAGCAGGACATGAGGGATTGCGTCAAGGGGGGATTATAAACAGTGGGCGAGATATTCAACAGACGGACAATATAGGCCAGCGCAAGACTCGTTGCGTTGCCAGACGTCTACTAGAAGCGTGAGGGCACTGTCTGGATGTCAGCCAGTGGCCAAACTCAAAATGGACAATGAGAGAGGTGTGCCGAACCGCTGTTGTGATACGTCGAGGGACACAGCCTTTGGCAACATATTTAAGGTGAAATAGTTCCAGTGATACATCGTAAGGAAAATAATTAGTTACTGACAAAGTGGCTTACATAACAGTTATCATTAATAAAAGCGATTGCTTTCCCATTTTAACATAATAATTATATTGTAAAGTGTTGTTCTCTTGTAAGTTGCAAGTATATGTATGTGTGTGTGTATATATATGTACGCACACGCGCGCGTGCACACACCCAGAAGAGAGAGAGAGAGAGAGAGAGAGAGGAGAGAGAAGAGAGAGAGAGAGAGAGAGAGAGAGAGAGGAGAAGGAGAGAAGAGAGAGAGGAGAGAGAGAGAGGAGGAGAGAGAGAGAGAGGAGAGGAGAGAGGAGAGAGAGAGAGAGAGAGAGGAGGAGGAGAGGAGGAGAGAAGAGAGAGAGAAGAGAGAGAGAGAGAGAGAGAGAGAGAGAGAGAGAGAGAGAGAGAGAGAGAGAGAGAGAGAGAGAGAGAGAGAGAGGAGAGAGAGAGAGAGAGAGAGAGAGAGAGAGGAGAGAGAGAGAGAGGAGAGAGAGAGAGAGAGAGAGAGAGAGAGAGAGAGAGAGAGAGAGAGAGAGAGAGGAGAGAGGAGAGAGAGAGGAGAGAGAGAGAGAAGAGAGAGAGAGAGAGAGAGAGAAGAGAGAGAGAGAGAGGAGGAGAGGGGAAGAGGAGAACCCCGCCCTTGTATTCTACAAGCACCTAGTTCACTTAAAGGCTCTTATAGCAAGGCGGAGTCACCTTTAGTACTTTAGTATATATTTATATTGGAGAAAACCACCTTGCTCCGTCCATAATAGACAACCCCTCCCGCTCATGAATAAATTAAATTAAAAAAAGTAATTTGCCATTATAGGTATAGCATTCTTTCAACATCACGCCAAAGGCATTCAGGGTGTTAGAAACTAAATTTTACAGCCTCTGTGTGTGACGGGCGAGTAGCGATAGTAATTGCACAGGACAATTCAGCTCAATTATAGTAATTAGTAGGTTGACAGTAATAGCCTTTACGCACGCCATATGGTAAGCTCGCATGCAAACAGGTGATGGCACAGCTACATCAGCCATCAACGCAGCAAAGCCCTTGCGGACAAAGCACTTTCACATATGAATAGAATGTATGGGCATATGCATCACGAGTGATGTAGTGCTAGCTGCAATAGTACCCCCATTCACATATCATATTCATTCGCAGTTTTCACTAATTATATATCAGGCACAATCTGAGATTGCTAGTTTATTTCAGTCTGATTTTCAATGCCTTGAGATTGAGATCTTTAAATATAATTTGTATTAAACAAATCACTTCAGTAGGGTAATTTGTTATAATTGAGGTTCACTGAATTCAATAGGCCAACTTGCAGACATAATGTGTGATTGATTAATGTAGTAATCATATCACACATATTTTATAGCAGTATGAATATTTTATCAATGATTAAGGTAAACATTCCTGTGTACTCATCCTCAGTAATGAAACATGGCGGGGTTCTATGTTAGATTTTACATTAAGTATTTTTACATAATTAATTGACTTTCATTTTAGTTAATACTATGTTTCATTATGCCAATCCGCTCTATCCATTCAAATTGAGCTCGAGGTATAGTTGTTCTAAGTTAAGCATTATTGTTATTTTTATTAATTATAACTTATATATGTCCTCATTATGATACATGCCCTCATTTATCCATATATTATATGTGTTTTCATATAAAAGTGCATATTATGTCTCACTATTTTTCTTTTCAGGAGAAATGACCAAATAATGTCTAACTAACATTTTCTCACTAACTTAAATGTGCCATGTTTTATAATTAATACCTAATGTTCTGGGAGAATTTTTTTTGGAATTTTCAAACTACTAAAGTTTTAATGTAGATTTTATTGAATTCCTTAATCACCCTTTCTAACGGGTTATAAAATTTTAACACTTTTACTCATAATGACAATTAAGTTGACACCGGCTAACAGCCAGCAGCGTTAAGACCATGATGGCGCTCACCACTCACGTGACACGTGGGAACGCACATGCGCAATGAGGCCATAACCTGGAATTTCCCATAATGGGATATTTATTTAAAGTGTAAACCATATCTTTCTATTTTACTTCAAGGTCCAAGTGTTTTAAAGTTTTAAAATTGTATGTTCCTAAAATGTTGCACAATGTTTGGTTAAATTTCAAAATGAGTGCTGCGAGAAGAATAAGGACGTTATTATTCCAGCATAAATGCCTCCATATAGAACAATCAATGAACACAGAAAATTCACAATTTAAAAGCTTAGAGTGATTTTGTATGCAAATTATTTATGTGCCATTCCTTTTTGATATTAAAAGTTTTACTCTGCGTGCATATTACTTCCGCTTTTGTGAACCCCGTACGCAACCAAGGTAGGTCCCCACAACCCCTGCCTCTGGGCAATCCATTGAGGAGAGCTGGCTAGGTAAGACGCTGTCATGTAAGCACTTTAACCTTTTTGCACTGATTTGGTTTACCATACCTCACTATTAGTATACCGGTTAACCTTTGCCTTGCGTACGTTTTGCCAGACATTCCCCACCATTATGCTTCCGCTTAACTAATTCATTTGCAGCCCTTGTGGCTTTTTAGAATTTAAATGAGAGAAGGAGGAGAAAATGTCAGAGAGGCCATGCGGCCCGCGCCACTTGTAAATCAGGTGTCATCCGCCTACACCAAAGGCTTTTCAGTGTAATTTCTGTTTAATTGCTGCATGCAATATATTTTTCTATATATGTATTTCAGGGAATTTTTAATGTTTAATTGTGTTACGACCACATCACCCATGGCCATATGGTCAGATATTGCCAAGTCCGTATCTGCGCCATCCATGCACCATAAGGGAAAATTTATGTAATATCATGTGCGCTATAATTAAATTCAGGGTTCTGTATAATATTTTAGTTAGGGTTCCGTGTATTTCTTGTGACTGATGCTTTTGTATGTATGACCACGCTGTCTTTTTCATGTTTGATGAAAAATCTACAGTCCATCCTAGCGGCTGTAGACCTCTTTCCTTGTGGGGGCTGTGTTTTCAAACACCCCGGAGAAGTCATCCATCGAGGAGTGCGCTAGAGTAATTGTGAGCTGGGGGTAAGAGCCCAATGGAATTCGCTAGACACATATTAGTTCTTAATCACTAACTAAATTTTCTGGCACGACTTTGTAATTTGAGAGCAATAAATGGTATGTACACAGTGCAAACATGTGTGTTTACTTGTAGCATCAGAACAGCAAATCTTCAGCTTATTTTAAAGTGTTAAAATGTTTAGTATTGATCAGTGATTTATAAAGATGCTCAGGCGAGATACACATACAGAACCCACAGCAACCCTGAGAATCCTGAGTCTCGAAGTGCGGTGTCTGGGAAACACAGCTGGCGCCCATCTTCAGTAAGTAGATTGTGTCATTGTTCGTCTCGTGTCTCACCCAAGTGGGGCCAGTGTGTTCATCCGCATTGCATCATCCCTGTCAACTGAGTAAAAATTGCAGACACTACGTCTGATCATTCGCTAGAAGGCCTCAAGACATCCATGTCGCCAACCGTGACACCCACAAATGCGAGTGCGAACTACCCGGACATGTGAAAGGGTAAGTGAAGTCAATCTGTTCAGTGAAAGTCTATGGGATCAACCACTATGCCAATGCACGTCCGATATCATGTAAACTCTGTCAGAACCACACCTGTGCGCATGCACTGGATGTGACAGGGCGGGAACCAAGTGGGCGCAGTGCCAGCAATGCAAACAGAACTTACATTTGCGATGTATAGGGTTAGATGAATTTGTAACCTTCCTCAATGGTGTTATAAACTGTGCTGAGTGCCGTAAGACGAACTGTGCAGAGATCACGCCACCAAAAACACCAGAGATGAAGGCTACACCGTCACCGGTAGTAGTTACGTACACGCCACAGGGCTTAACAGATACAGATAGAAATGTACTTTTGCCAACTTTTGCGGGACATGATATGCAAGACCCAGGTACTTTTATCGCGGTTTGCGAAGAAAAACTGAACCGACACCGCGTGCATAAGGAAGATTGGAGAGACGTCACTGCCAACAGACTAAGGGGAACAGCTGCCACGTAGTGGAACTTGGTACGAGACTATAGGGTAACATGGGAAGAGTTCTGTGACAGGTTACTGGGCAGGTTTGATACACATGGCAATGCCATCCACGCACAAGTGCGATTGTACCATGAATAGCAGCATGAATGTGAAGGAATTGAAGAGTTCATTCAGCACAAACTAGGTCTTTACAAATGCATAAACCCAGGTCAACCTACCCGTGGAGTGTTAGAGATAATTGTAGCCCTGTCAAAACCGGATATTAGGCTGTTGTGCAGAACCAGCCGGGAGAGTGTTCAACTGTTCATGTGGGAGGCACATGCCTACAAATGAGATAAGCAGGTGGAACGAAGAGAACAAGTGCCGGACTGACACCATGAAGCCCCAGCGCCTGTAACTCCTGTGCTAGCTATTGATGTTACGCGACAGCCGCCACCTGTCAGACAGGTTACACAATCACCACCGCAGCAGGAAAATCCACCCGCTATGCACGCAAGAGTGTTACAAGTTAGTAACAGAAGTGTACGGGCATTAAGGGTCAATGTAGAACTTGAAGGGAAGAATGTGATCGCTGTGGTAGACACTGCCACAAGCCACAATTTTGTTCATGAAGGGTTAATACGTAATGATAACAAGAGTGCCACCATGTCGTCTGCATTTCGCCACCACCAACCAACAGGGTGAGGCGAAAAGCGTAATGCACGTAACCGTAGGAATACGTGAACTCCATATAAAATGTTATGTTTACATTGTACTGGACGTGTGTGAAGATATGATTTTGGGGTTACCATGGTTAATAAAAAACCAAGCAGTGATTGAGCCACATCTTGACCATCTTCACGTGAGAGGTGGACGCTGTACGCAATAGGAGCAAGGCCGCTGACGGCAGCTGCGCCACTTGCGGAGTTTGCGCACGAGGTGCCCGAACAACACCAGGAGAAGCTACAACATCTGCTGGACCAGTATGACAGTGTGCTCCACACTGACAGGAAGTTGCAGCGTACTGACATCACCGAGGATGCCATCATCACGACGCACGAGGACCCGGTGTACTCGAAGCCATGAGACCCAGGTATTTTCTTCCTGCGTGTCATCAATAAACATGTATGTGAGATGCTCAGTGTTAATATAATCGAACCTATGCAGAGTATATATAATTCAGGCATTACACTAACCCCTAAAAAGGATAATGAATTGAGGTTTTGTGTAGACTTTCGCCCTGTCAACAAAGTACCTGTAAACATGCCACCTCCAGTAATTAACATCAAGGACACTTTGTCAACACTAGGGCCAGCTGCTGTGTTAAGGTGTGGTATTGGCAAGTACCTATCCGCCCACAAGATTGTAAAAAGACTGCCTTTACCACACCAGACGGGCATATATAACAGTTTGTTGCAGTGCTATTCGGCTTAAAATGTGCCCCTGCCACTTTCAGAACTTAATGGTAAATGTGTTAGATAGTTACATAGAAGACTTTGTGATGGCATATCTAGACGATGTACTTGTATGGTCAAACAGCTGGGAAGAACATCTACACCACCTGAGCCTTATGTTCAAAAGGCTCGAACGCAATAAGCTAACATGTAAGGTCAATAAGTGTAAGTTGGGGATGAGTAAGATATAGTTTTTGGGACACTATGTAACAGGGAATGGACACAACCAGAACAACAACATGAACAACAGATACAGGAAAAACCCACAGCCAGGTCACGTAAACAAGTTTGAAAATTTTTGGTTTGATAAATTGGTTGAGGGAATTTGTCCCAATTTTTCTGTAATTACTACACCATTAACTGAATTACTATGTGAGAAGCATAAATTTGTATAGACACCTCAAGCCAATCAAGCATTCAAAGGCATAAAACTTGCTTTTCAAAACTCTAAACAACTAGACAGGTTTAGCCTGGAACTGCCTGTTGTCGTTCAGACAGACGCAAAATAAAAAGGCATTAGAGCAGTGTTATACCAGGTGGGAGAACAAGGGGAAAAACAAATCAACTACCACAGTGCAAAGTTTGGTGATGCAGAATGTATATATCATGTAAACGAACAAGAGTGTTTGGCAATTGTACACGCACTGAGAAAGTATCAGCCGTATCTGTTAGAAAGGAGGTTCACACTGAAAACCAAAAAGTGTTGTTTACTTTGGTTGGAAGGCATGCATAACGGAAAGAGTAAATTTGCCGGCTGGGTTTTGATGTTATAAGAGTTTGACTTCAAAGTAGAACACGTGGCAGGAAAAACCAACGAACTAGCAGATGCACTGTCCCGGAACCCATGTCCAAACACAACAGTAAGAGATGAAGCAAAGTGGGAAGAGGTGCTACCACCTTGCAAATCCCACACAAGCAACAGACACACCATCTTTTGTATCGCAAAAAATTGTTGCCACACCACCTGGAGAACATGTCTCGTTAAATGTGTTAAGAGAGGTACACATTGCAGAGTAGTGGATCGGGAAATCCAAGTGAAATCCCCCGGTAATCGCACAAATGGCGAACATATATACCTAAGGAAATACAACACGTGGATTAGTACTGACATACGGGCACGACAGCTTAGAGCATGGTTACCCAGGTTCCGAACAGACACGTAGTCAGAGGGATGTGCGTAAACACGTACAGATTTGTGTTATGTGCAACAACCGGAAGCCGCAGAGAACAGACAGCGACACTCCACAACAACCGAGGCTGCCAACGAACCAATTCAAAACTGTCGCACTTGACATCTTGGGCCCGTATCCATGCACAAAAGGTGGGAAACGTTTCCTTGTTGTCACCATTGATTTGTTTACAAGGTGGACTGAGGCATTTCCGGTCAGTAATGTCAGTGCACACACGGTTGCGCATGTAATGCAAAACAAATTTTTTCCCAGGTGGGGTTACCCAGAACACCTACTGCCAGACAATGATACACAGTTTGTAGGAAGAAAATGGAGAGATTATTGTACCGCATGGGGAACCAAACACCTAACCACCCCGACCTACCACCACAGGGCAAACCCAACCAAACATTGTAACCAAGACGTGAAAATCCAGTTGCGAGTCAGTTAGGAACAGACCAAACAAGATGGGCGGAACTGATTCCAGAAGTCATGTTTTGTTTACGAAACCGAGTCAATGCCGCAACAGGAAAAACACCAGCGGAGATGGTGCATGGCCACGAACTACGTGCGCCTGAAGAACCCCATGAAAACCTGCCAGTACCGCCTGAAGAAATTATCGCCCAACAACTACAGATCCACGAGCAGGCAAGGGAAAATCAGGGAAATTATTGTAACACATGGGTCCCGGAAAGCAGAAGGCCACAGCCAGAGTTAGTGCCCAGCATGTATGTTTATGTAAAAGAAAACCCATTATCAGTGGTAGCCAAGAACCATTGTGCAGGACTAGCACCCAAGTGGGATGGGCCGGTAAGAGTAACGGTAAAGATGGGGAATTCCACATTTCTTGTGAAACTGGGTCCGTAACGTGTCACGAAACATCACCACGATGACCTGCGTATAGCCCACACACCTGTACGGAAGAAGGGGAAGGAGAAGCTGGTAGCCCAGTACCTCAGTGAGCGCGACGTTACGTACCAAGTGGTACGAGGAATTGCAGAAGCAGCACGTGCCAAAACAACACCAGCCCAGAAAACCTAAACAACAGTATTATAAACACCATGTCGTTTAGGGGCTTCGCGCCATCCAAAACTCCACACCTAACAGGGAGGGAAAAGGCGACGAAAGTGTGAACATGCAAGTGAACGAAATGAGTAGTGGTGAAACACAGTTTCGGGAATTTCCCGTAGGGACAAGCAACAGCCTGTAAAATCAAAGTAGTTTTAAAGGGTTTACTTGTGTAGAGGAGGAAGGAAGTGATAACAACAGTGTACACGTAAACTGCAACACAACCAGTGCCAGTGATACATCTTTTCTAGGTTTTACTGTACCCCCAAGGGACAGCCTTACAAGGCAACAAAGTTTCAAGGGGTTTCCCCAAGGCACAAATCAACATGGTTGTAACATAAGTGAAAATGTAGATGTTCATACCACAAGTGTAAGCCATTCAGAGGTTTTTCAGCACCCGCAGGCGAGAGCCTAGTAGGGCAAGAGAGTTTCAAAGGGTTTGGGGAAGCTAGTAGGAAAGTGAATGTGACACCAAATGTCAATAAACCACATCGAACTACTAGCAAGAGGTGAGGCGAGTCACCACCCCGTACCAACAACATGGTTCCAGCTTACACCGCCACCTCCTGCAAACGCCGCAGAGTGAGAAGTCCTCCGAGGCCATGCTTCCTTTGCCCGCAATCGGTGTTCCCGGTTCACAGCTGGGCAGAGCCCGCCAGAGCAAAGTTGAGTTGCTCGCACCATCTTGGCCTTCGAGGGAGGGGTTGCTTGACGCCGGCTAATAGCCAACATCGTTAAGACTATGATGGCGCTCACCACTCACGTCACACGTGGGTACGCACGTGCCGAACGAGGCCATAACCTGGAATTTCCCGGAACGGAATATTTATTTAAAGTGTAAACCATGTCTCTATTTTATTTCAGGGTCCAAGTGTTTTGAAGTGTTAAAATTCCTATGTTCCCAAAATGTTGCACAATGTTTGGTTACATTTCAAAATGTGTGCTGCGCGAAGAATAAGAATGTTATTATTCCGGTGTAAACGCCTCCATATAGAACACTCAATGAACACAGAAAATTCACAATTTAAAAGCTTAGAATGATTATGTATCCAGCTGCATCCGCGCCACCTGAACATACTTTCACGAATCTGCGTGTTTATTGTGTCCATTCATGTCGTGTCGCATATTGTCTCATCCTTATTTGTGTAATTTGTATAATCTGTACAATGAAATTATTTCTGTCCTAGCTGGCTATGTGTAAAGACAGTCACCACACTCACCACGTGCTAGGAGACGTGTCCCGACGGCGCTAGAGTCCATGATGGCGCTCACCATGCACGTGTCAAGTATTCCGCACGTGCGCAAAGAGGCCAATAATTTTGAACTTTCGTATTAATGTTATTTTCAGTGTCGAATGTGTTATATTGTCTTTGCAGTGTTTAATATGTCTTAAAGTGTTTTAAAGTGCATGTTGCTTTTTTAAACTTGTTTGGTTAAAAAATTCAAAGTGCCCGCAGCACCGAGATTAAGAACACTTAATATTCCCACACGAACGCCGTCATAAAGAGACACTAAAATAATATTGAAATTCATAAGAAAATTATAGAAATGTAAAAGAATACTTAATTTAATTTGTGCTATCTTGTTTTCCACTAATTAAATATTTTACTCGGCGTGCATAGCACTTCCGCTTATGTGAACTCCGTAGGCGGCCATGGTAGGTCCGTGTGACGCTTGTCTCTGGTCAGTCTGTCGAGGAGAGCTGGTGAGGTAAGACACCGACACATTCGCACTACAAATTTTGTTCACTGATTTAGGTTTCCATAGTTAATTTAGTTTACTGGTTAACCTTTGCTTGCATACATTTTTGTCAGACATTTTTCCCAACATTATACTTCCGCTTTGTTAATTTATTGCGCCCTTGCAGCATTTTTAACTTAATCAAGGAGAAGGAGGAGAAAGATGTTGGAAAGGTCATGAAACCCACGCAATTTGAATCAAGCATCATCCGTCTATGTTTATGGCGTTTCATTGTAACTTCTGCATTATTGCCAAATGTAATTTTAATGGCTTTATTTTTATGTATGTATTTTATGGTATTTTTCGCGTTTTAACATTTTACGGCATCATCACATATAACCACATGGCCGAACGACGCCAGTCTTTGTACATGCCATCATTGCGTTTGGGAGCTTATTTATGTAACATTGTATGTGCAATAATTAATTTCAGGGTTCTATGTCAATTTTATTCAGGGCTCAATGTATTTTTCACGTGAATTGATGCTTTTTGTACTTAACCACGTGGTCATATTAATGTTTGATTTTACCGCCATCAGGCATGTTACACGCCTGTAACCATTTCAATGGTAAAGAGAATAATTTTCTCAGCAAGTATAGCCTTTTGTCTGAATTTAGTTTGCCATTTCCATGCAGAAATATTGCAATTTCACCTGCACCATGTGGTCCGCTACGAACTTCATCAGCTGCATCCGCGCCATCTAAGCTTATTTTCACACGTGTGTGTTTATTGGGAATATTCATCTCGTGTCCCATTTTGTTTCATGTATCATTCAAGGGGGTTTATGTAATTTTGTAACTAGTGTATGGTGCAATTTTCCCGTCCTAGCCAGCTGCGTGTAGAGGCCATCACCACACTAACCACGTGCTGGAGGGCAAGCCCCGACGAGTTTGCGTTACTGATGCCAAGTAATCACACGTGTTAATATGTATTAAGGGTTTCATTTGAAATTGACCATGTCCTGTCTCCTGTCTTCAGGGAAAAACCACCAGTCCACCCTAGCGGCTGTCGGCCCTCTTCCCTTGTGAAGGTTGTGCTTTCACGCACCTCGGTGAGATCATCCATTTAGGCGTGCAATAGAGTAATTGCGGGCTGGGGAGCACCCAAGCGGAATTGGCTAGTCATGACTGAGATAATCATAATTTCATTGGCACATTGATGTGTATGCATAATAACAATAAAAACAAGTCTACAGTGAACTTAACTCTTTTATTTAGTAGTGACAGAGACCTAGCCACACATATTTTATTAAGTGCTTATTTCCAGTGATGTTTAGTAAAAAGTTTAGTATTGCCTACGTGTTTGTTTGTACGCACGGGTGAGACGGACACACAGAACCCACAGCATCCCTGAGAACCCTGAGTCTCAATAGTGCAGTGATTGGGAAGCACCGTTGGCGCCCAAATTACCAGTAAGTATTTGTGTCCTCGTTCATCTCATGTCTCACCCGATGGCGTCAACGTGTTTAATGCTCATCTTGTTATTCTCGATTTCCTGTTTCCAGGAAAAATCTAAATTGCATCCTAGCAGCTGTAGACCTCGTTCCTTGTGGGGACTGTGTTTTCAAACATCCCAGAGAAATCATCCCTCTAGGAGTGTCCTAGAGTAATTGCGAGCAGGGGGTATGAGCCCAACGGAATTCGTTAGACATGTCCGAGTTCTCTATCACTAACTCATTTTTGTTGCACGCCTTTGTAATTGGAAAGCAATAAATAGTATGTATTCAGTGTAAACATGTGCATTTAGTTGTAGCATCAGAACAGAAAATCTTCTGCCTGTTTTTCAGTGATAAAATGTATAGTATTGATCAGTGTTTTGTAAAGATGCTCGGGTGAGACGGACACACAGAACCCACAGCATTCCTGAGAACCCTGAGTCTTGAAGTGCGGTGTCTGGGAAACACCGCTGGCGCCCATCTTCAGTAAGTAAATTGTGACATCTTTCGTCTCGTGTCTCACCCGACGCCGTCAAAGTAGGTAGGTATCAAGCAGGCTGCACGCGTTTGCCACATTTCTTTTGCGCTGCCGCATCTACAACCAGGAAAGTTGTACATCCCTCACACTATTAGCCAAGTTCACAGCCATAGCCGGCCGAGCATTTCAGGCAAGCACAGGCTGCCATCGTTAACACGACTGACAGGCCTCACTCGGAATCTCTAATGCATTTAAAAGCAAGAATGAAGGCAAGGACGCTCCCGACCCCTATTCCCTTGCTTCGTCACCTCTTTCAATTTACTTTCTCAATTTATCGAAGAGGGCTTCAACCCCGTCATTTTCCCGCTGTTGGGAAACAGACGACCACCTTCGTTTTACCAACTACTGTATCATCATCAAATGTCCGTTTTAGAGTTGGGGACCAGGTCTTCTTGAATCAAGAGGGTAATGTAGTGGACTGAACCCACCCTTAGGTAATGCCCATGCATGAACCCTGCATAGATGGACAATATAGGTCAGTGCAAGGCTTGTTGCGTGGCCAGACGTCTGCTAGAAGTGTGAGGGCGCTGTCAGGATGTCAGCAAGTGGCCGGCCTCAAGAAGTGCAACGAGAGAGGTGCGCCGAACCGCCGTTGCTATACGTCGAGGGACGCAGCCTTTGGCAACATATTTAAGGTGAAACGGTTCTAGTGATATGTTGTAAGGAAAATAATTACTAATTGACAGAGTGTCTTGCATAACAGTTATCATTAATATAAAGTGATTGCTCTCCTGTTTTAACATAATAATTATATTGTAAAGTGTTGTTCTCTTGTGAGTTGCAAGATATATATATAAAGATGGTTAAGGGGAACCCCGACTTTGTATTCTACAAGCCCCTAGTTCACTTAAAGGCTCTTATAGCCAAGTGAAGTCGCCTTTAGTACTTTAGTATATATTTTTACTGGCCGTACGTCAAAGACGGTACAGAACGCAGGCACGCACCAAAGTCACGGCCAGCATTACGACCTAATTCCATGTTGACACAATACATTCTTCACGCCAATGCTATCACCCTGTCCTCCCTCCCCCCTTTTGCAAGTCAGCATTTCGTAAGGCGTGCGGACACCCGACGACGCAAAGCATCACCGAGAAAAGTTGTCAACAATTGTGTGTTCGAACCACGTTGTTTTAAAAACATGTGCTTAGGTGCACATTCCCATTAGCACACAATGCCATTGACATAAAAAGGAAAACGTTAATATAAAGGGCAAAGCCATGAACATTATTTAATAGCCAATGTAATTACAACATAATAAAATGAGAATTGGAACAATTACTGTTACACTGTTATATTATAGATAAATATAATACTTACGTAAATTATTTAAACTAGAAATGCACTTTGAACACTAATATGTTTCACATATAAGACAAATTATATCATTGCACATAAACTATAATGATCTGAAAAAGATATAATAAAATAAGAAACAGTATTATTATGGAAAAACTGTTTCTATGGTAATAATAGGTTTCATATGAAAAACAAACTGTTTTATTAGTTTGCTAAGCCACAATGAAAGTGTTACAGGCAAATTGCACGTCAGCTGAGTGCCAACACGACAACGTACCCCTCCGGAGGGGGTAACACTGCTACAGCAGCACGACGCCATAATACAACACCTACCTGGGCTGCAGAGAGAGACAGAGCAGCCACCCTCACACTCATGGTTATGCGGGCACGTATGCACGGGCTGCGTTATGGTAGGACAGCGCAGCAACTCATAAATTTTTAAACAAGATAACGCTGTGCCAGTTTTTTTTTTTTCACTTCAAGACACTCGGACACACAGCCTGGCCGAAACAAATATGCACACACGTACAGCACTCAGACATACTCTAATATGTGCAGTAAGCATTAAATAGGTTTCCAAGATATATTGTTTTAATGAATTTAGTAAACAAGAAAATTCTCCCATGGAAATAGTAAGGAGAAAACCACATACTTTGCTTAAGGTTATAACATCTTTAATGACAACATTGTATATTTCCTTATTATATAATCATATTCTACACAACATTTTTATGAGATATATACACACATTTATTGTTGTTATATTAAATTTATTACACAAAAGTGCACCAGGTGTTAACACCTACTAGATTAAATGTGAAAAGTTAAGTTCAAAAGACAAATTGAATTACGCTGAAGCATTTCATGATCTTTAAACAATATTATATATGAGATACTCACTACATGTTGTATATTTAAATTCAAATTATTCCTAGTACGTAAACTTACAAAATTGTGAACTAAGAAACATCATATACCAATTACTAAATTGTATCTAAAACACCATTCCCCAATGAATTATTGAGTTCAGTCACACTTTCACTGCCTAGAGATTGAGATCTTACAATATATTTTATATGCAACAAATTAATTAAGTATGGAAATATGTTGCAATTGAGTCTACTAATATTATATCAGTAACACTGTTGACATAATATGCGGTTGCATAGAGTATTAAAAGAATTACACCAATTTGCTAGTTGTAAGAATATTTTATAGATGTTTAAGGTGAACACTCCTTTGACACACATCCTCAGTAATGAAATGTAGCGGGGATTTTCAGTTGCATTTATGTAACAACATTTTCATACAAATAATTAAATTTCATTTTGGATATTATTACGTTTCATTATGCAAATCCTTTCCATACACTTACATATGAGCTCATTAAGGAAATTAGAAGATAAGGACTTAGGTTAAGCATATATATACATAAGTGCCAGTGTGGCACACCAATAAGTCCAATATATGACTTTTCAAATACAAGTGTATGTCATGTATGTTTATGTATGTTTTCAAATGAAATTAACTAACATCGTCAAACAAAACCTTTCTCACCACCTTAAATGTGTCATGTTTAAAATTAATACCTATTGTTACGGGAGTATTTAAATTTTCAAAATGCTTAACTTAAACAAATTTTAATGTAAATCTTGTTGAATTATCACTTAATCACCCTTTCTAAAAGGGTTTATAAAAATTTTAATATTTATTAATTACAATTCCACATGTAGGTAGGCATCAAGCAGTCTGCACGTGTTTGCGACCACATTTCGTTTGCGTTGCCACATCAACCTACAGGAAGCATGTACACCCCTCACTCTTAGCCAAGTTCACAGCCATGGACTCGGCCGAGCCATTTAATGCAAGCACAGGCTGCCGTAGTAACCAAAACCAGCAGATCCCACATTCAAACTCTAACACAATTTCACGCAAGAAAGAAGGCAAGGCAGCTCCCTACCCCAATTCCCTTGCTTTGTCACCTCTTCTTCCATTCACTTCCTGACTTTATCGAAGAGGGTTTCAATCCCACCATTTTCCTGCTGTCGGGAAACAGACAAATACCTTCACGTCACCGACTACTCTATAACATTACTGAACATAAGTTCCAGAGCTGGGGACCAGATCTACTTGAAGCAAGAGGGTAATGTAGCGGTCTGAACAAGCCCTTATTTAATGCTCGCGCGTGAACCCAGCATTACACAAAGCGGGAAAGCAGGACACGAGGAATTATGACACGAGGTGAAAATTAAACAGTGTGGCTTGACATTAAACAAACTGGCAATATAGGCCAGCGCGAGGCCAGATGCCTTCCAGACACATGAGACGCTGTCAGGATGTCCGCCAGTGGCTGACCTCTGAGGAAGGGCCACGAGAGGGGTGTGCCGGAACCGTCGCTGCCGATACATAAAGGGGATGCAGCCTTCGGCATATACGCAAGGTGAACTAGTTCCAACGTGATGTCAAAAGGACCTTAGTTAGATATCCGACAGAGTGGCTTGGACATTAATTAATAGCATAACGTAATTTCTCTCCCGTTTAAACATAATAATATATTGTAAAGGGTTGTTCACTTGTGAGTTACAAGTCCTTTATTATGACGTTTAAGGAGATTCCAGTCTTTTATATTTAGCACCCCTCCCCCCACACACCCAAAGTCAAATTAAAGGCTCTTATAGCCAGGAGGAGTCACCTGTAGTAGCATTATTATATTTTATATTGGCTGGAGAGTACAAATCCAGTACAAGACATAGCCAACATATACCATATGGTCTTTTCCAGTAGCAGTCTGGGCTAGTATGTAGGACCACCAGTCACATAAGAACTACAGCCAGATGCTAAACCGATATTCATAAAAACCAGCTCAGTTGCATTTCCACTGTGAGACCAAGTTAGGGCAGAGATAGATAGATTAGTGTAGAGAAGTGTATTAGAACGAGTGGTTTTTTTACATGGGCAACACCAGTTGTGCCCATTTGAAAAGCTGATGGCTCAATATGGATATATGGTGATTACAAGTGCACTGTCAACACAGTTTGCAAAAGTAATAGGTATCCCCAACCAATAGTGGATGAAGTGTTTTCTAATCCAGCAGGAGGAACTTTATTCACAAAGTTGGACCTAGAGGAAGCTTATTTACGTTTGTCGGTGGATGAAACATCAGAGATTGTGATGATAAATTCAATGAAAGGCCTATTTTAAGTAACGAGTACCTTTAAGTGTTAGCAGTGGGTAAATGATTTTCTAGCGGATGATAGAAACCCTGCTGGGGGGAATACCAGGTGTCATTGTGTCGCTTGACGATATATTAATTATAGGGAAAGATGCAGGAGCATTGGCACTAGGTGGATCAAGTATGACAACGTACAAACAGTAAGGGATTAAGATTAAATGAAACCCAAGTGTTGTTTTTCCAGGAAATCTGTGATATTTCTGGGCTACCGGATTGCTGCAGAAGAGATACACCCAACCCATAATAGAGTAGAAGCACTCTATAAGGGCCCAACCCCCACATCAAGAAGAGAACTTCAAGCATTCTTGGGACTGTTGGGTTTTTATGAGCATTTCCTACCTAACAAGGCTGAAGTACTGGAACGACTACACAGTTTTTTAGATTTTAAAACCCCCTGGAAGTGGGCTAGTGAACATGATGAAGCTTTTCAACAGGCAAAGAAGCTGTTGCAATCTGAGTGTGTCCTTGTTCACTACCAAAGTGAGAAACCATTCATGTTAACTTGTGATACATCTGAGTACAGAGTAGGAGCAGTGCTGGCTCATGTACTGGATGATGGAATTGTAGTTCCTGTATATTTTGGGTCGAGGACTCTGCAAAAGAAGAAAATAAATTATTTGCAAGTAGATAAAGAGACACTGGCCATAAGAATTTTTGTGAGTAAATTCTGACAGTATGTGACAGGCCGCCCATTTGGCCTAGTAATTGAGCACAAGCCTCTTCTGTCATTGTTACAACCTACCAAGCAGATACCAGCCATCCTCTCACCAACGTTGCTGCATTGGAGTTTGTGGTTGCCCATGTTTGACTATAATTTGATATACAGGCCTGGGGGTTGTATCAGCCATGCTGACGCATTGAGTAGGCTACCTGTGTCAAAGAATGTACAGGTCCCAAAAGTGGGTGATGTCCTGATGCTGGAAGCCATGCCAGAGTCACCAGTGGATGCCAGCAGAATTGAGAGCACCACAAGAATGGATCCCCATCTCGTCAGTGGTAAGAAAATGGATGTGCTATAGGTGAACCAAAGAGGTGAGAGGTGAAGAGTTTAAGCCATATGAGAGATGTCGAGATGAGTTTCAGTATATAAAGGATGTGTGCTTTGGGGTGCCAGGGTAGTAATCCCTCTATCGTTAAGGGCCTCGTTGTTGAATGTATTGCACGGGGTTCATGATGGGGTGGTAAAATCAAAAGCCCTTGCTCATAGCGACATGCAGTGGCCACAAATGGATAAAGGCATTGAACAATTGGTGAGAGAGAGTATTGAATGCCAGCAGTTGCGGTCAAATCTACCTAACCCAGGATTTTATTTGGGGCAGCACTATAAAACTGTGCAACTGGTTACATATTGACTTCTTTAATACCTTTCAGGGATAAAAATATTTGATTGTGGTAGACTCCTATTCAGAGTGGCTGGAAGTCTGGCAGATATTATCTGAAAGTTCAGCCAATGTGATAAGGGAGATCCAGGACATATTTAGTTGTCACTATCTGCCTCAGTATATTGTGTTGGACAATGGAACAGCTTTTGTGTCAAGTGAGATGAGGGACTTCCTTAGCAACAGGCAGGCAGAACAGATGGTGCAAACAATAAAAAGAAATCTAAAGAAAAATAATGTCAGGTGATTGGCAAACATGGTAAGCTAGAACATTGTTTGCTATTTGATCTGTACCGTGTGGAGGGGATGTATTTTCATCCAGCAACAGGCAAGCAGAACAGATGGTGTAAACAATGAAAAGAAATCTAAAGAAAAATAACGTCAGATGATTGGCAGGCATGATAAGCTAGAACATTGTCTGCTCTTTGATCTGTACTTTGATCTGTACTGTGTGGAGGGGGTGAATTGTCAACAGCTAAATTGCTTATGGGCCGTAAGTTGAGAACATCTCTGAATCTTGTCGACCCATGGGCCAAGGAGGAATCAAATGCCCTTCAAGAAGAGATTTACATGGCCATTCAAAAAGTGTTTATGTCAATAATGAAGAAAGCAGCAGGTAGTTGAGCAGCATGCAAGACGCAAACATGTCACTGTGTGCTAAGTACTAAAACGCGGTAATGTAAATGTAGACATAACAGTATCTATCACAACTAACAAAGGCATTTGTTGCTAGTTGATATTTTCATTTACGAAATTGTTTAGTTTAAAAATTAATTACATCCATGCAAATATTTTCTATATTTACAAGAAGAAGCCATGTCTCCTCACCCTAAATTCCTTTCAATTGCATCTCTATTGCTATCTGACTTCACGTCCATCAATGATGAAGATAGTAGCTGTTAATTCACACCAAAATCTGTCACATCAACATTAATTATATTTTTCTTCATGAATTTTGTATGTATCAAAAAAATTAAATAGGAACTATTTTGAGATATTGTGAAATTTTCTTTTCACATATTTCTGAAAGTTAATTTCAAACAGTAATTTTAGAATAATGTGTAACTTTTCAATTCTTGCTTTATAGAAATTAATGAAAGCCAATACTTATTTAATAAATTGTGAATGATAAAATTCTAATGAAAACTAAGATTATTTTTTTAGTTGCAGTACTGTTAAATGTCCATTAATCTCCCATTTTGACAATTCCTGATTCAAAAAACAATTAACAACCTGCTCTGAATGGTGTTTTTTGGCTTCATGGTTGGAGCTAAGCAATGTTTCCTTGCAATTTTTAGGTAGTTGTGGCAGCTACCCTTAGGATCTTACTGATATACTAAACAGTAAAAGCAAACAAGGATATATTTTCTTTAAAACAAACAGTCCATACAGAGATTAGATTATAAAATGCTAAATTACACAACACTGATAAAATATATTATAGACACTACACAAATTTTATCACCATCCAAATATGGATTGTGGTACTCACATAGAAACAATTGGCTCATTGGGTGTTATCACTTCCAGGTGTTCAATGTTGCGGAGTCGAAATACCAGTGAAGCAGGGTTGGGGTTATTAGCTAGAACTGTAATAATGCCAGATGGGAAAGACATCATCATGTCTCCTGACATCCTAACAAGACACCTGCAATCAAAAACATATAGTATAATATTAAACAGGGCTATTATTTTGGGACTGTTATAACTAATAAACTAACCTTTGATTCTTGGACAAATAAGCAAGTAGGAATCATAATTCCACTAGTTTAAAACCAACACTGCAGGTACAGAACAAATTTTAGACTACTCTGTGAAAGAAACAACAACCCACCACCGCCCACCACCACCACCACCTATAATGTCTGCTAAAACTGTTGAATGACTTAAACAAAATAATACATTTGGGAAAACTAAAAATATATAAAATACAAACCAATTATTATAGCCACAATATTTAAAATACTAAGTGAGTTACTATGCTTTATAGAAATAGTGAAAAAAATTAGATATTTTCAAAATGTATCAATTATTATATACTGCAACATTACAAGGTTACATGCTACGCTTGTTCCTGCAAGGGGAATTTGGCAAGACAGTGTTCAACTAAGGGTAAACAGAAGGATCAAACTTCATCTGTCTCCAAAAAGGTACATCAGGTAACATACAAAGAAACTGTTCATCCTAATGCTGATATTGAGGTAATGGAGGCATTGCACAGTGAGTACCCTACGTATTCAATGTACACAGTGAGAGCTTGCATTACACCTTTATGTTATAAAGTGCAGCTGAATGGTGAAGGTCTGCCATTGGAAATGGGAGCTGGACATAGGGGCTGCAGTTAGTGTGTTACTAGAACTCATTTACCAACAGCAGTTGTAAGACTTCACCTGCAAGCCAGTGTCAATCAAATTGAATACCTATGGGGTTCAGGGTCTACCAATGTTAGGTCAGGTGATGGTTAACATGAAACATAATTACCAATCTGTTAAATTGGCCATATAAGTGGTTAAACAGCTCAGCAAAGATATGTCAGTATTTATTGGATGCAATTGGCTAGAACAATTGAAATTGGATTGGCAGTCCATATTTCGAGTCATTTTAAGCTTGCATAACAAGGCAGCAGGGGTAGTGAGCCAGATGAGACAAAAGTATGCAGATATTTTTAAGACAGGAGTAAGTACAATTAAAGGTCACACTGCAGCATTAAACTTGAAGCCTAATGTGACACCCAAGTTTTGTAAAGCACATAGAGTGTCACATACATTGCAGGCAATATATGTTTTCAGAGGATCAAAGTCATAATTATTTGCTCTTGTAAGTAAGTACCTGTGGGACCTCGCACACTCCAGGTACCATGTGCTCAAAGTATATTGAGTATTTTAATGTTAACTCTTTTGTTAATTAGCGTGACTCCTGAGGGGATTGCCACATGGCTGTCGACCTGCTACTGACCTGAGAATTAGACTCCATGTGCTCACCCATGTGTAGATAAGCTGGCGCCCTAGAGCTATTATTAACATCTTTTCTAAATTTTTAAACATGAGCCAGGGTTTATCTGAAATCTGGCGCATCTCGCCCCTCACTTGTGTTCTCACCATGTTAAATCAGGCCTATCATTCTAACGGATTTTATCCATTTTTATGGATTTTTAACTCTATGAAAATCTCTGAAATAATTATAATATATACCACTGGCTGTACAAACTAACTTCTGTGATCTTTTATATTTTGACTATGTTGTAACTTGAGGCACTATAACTAATGTTTAAATAGCGTGTAAAATATCTCTTAAATGTTTATTATGTGTTAACAAAACTATACGGTACAAATAAATGTTAACAAGTCTGGCCCAAATCTCTTAAAGAGCAGTAAGACCACTACATATTTACACTCCATTTCCCAAATACTGTACAAATATTCATGTCTATTATTAATACATAAATCACGCAAGTGTCATTTACAAAACACATTGTCGTATTTCACTTCAAAATAGCGATACATTGATAAACGTATAAAGTAAACAAACTTCTTATTTTTTTCACGTGCCAAAGATATTGTACATGCACACAGCACTTTACTCAAAATGGCTGCAGAGTACATGTGGAACTAGCACCCGCAGCAATGTGTGTCAGTTTCACTGACACATTTTGTAGGATTCGTCCCTGTCCCTAACTCTACTTTATGCTATTCACAGTCATCTGTGAGTCAGTTGGTTGCTGCTAGTTAGCTTAATATCAAACTCAATACGATAGGGAGGCCTACTGGGGGTAGTAAGCTACAGACGACTATTCAATAAGAGAGGGCTTTCTACAGAACACCTTTATTACAATATATCAGTTATGATGGAACCATACATTAATATAATATGACAATATACTCCTGAATACAGTTACGTTACTTTACTTTGGTACGAGTTAATTACAAGAATATCAAAGAATACTGTTACGCAAAATACCCTAACATTCCTTGCCACGTATTAATTAAATCCTTACAACGGGGCCTCGAGATCGGGGATGACACCCTACTGCCTAATCAGAGTTATGCTCACCAATTATTGGAAGGGTTGAGTGCTGTTTGGCCTAGAGCTTCTCTAGACCCTTAACTCTCGTAGCCTTCTACTTCGTGCCGCTCCTGCACTAACGTCAATACAGTTCAAGTACTTGCTGCCATCTGGGGGGGGGGGGGGGGGGTACAGCACTCTGATCTTTTATAGCCTGGCGACAATGGGTAAGCTAGGCTTGTTGAATAAACAGGGGGCTCGCAAAGGAATCTATAGTCTGTTCAACCTTAACTGGTGTGTGCACCCTCTGGCGCCCAACACACTACCCCCCAGGTTGAAATAGTAGTTTGTCCCAGCTGCTCTACAGTAGCTGATTTATAGATGTTGTCCTAGTAGGGTCAGGTTGAAGCGGTGGGGTCGAGGGCTCAGGCAAGAGTCGTAGTCTTGTAGTTGGTGGCATTCGCGATTATACAGAGAGGCAGTGTCGAGGGTGGAATACCAAATTTGAGGCATCATTGCACAATAATTACGATATGAATTTAAGTTAAATTGAAATTTTTTTTGGCAAGGTAGAAGAAATGAATTAGTATAACATTGGAAGTTTCTTACATGGTTTAAAACATTGGGATACTGGAAAATGCCTATGCACATTGTGTAGTGAAACCACGGAGTAAAAGGATCCATCACCACATTTAACTTTTAAAAAGCCCCCAAAATACTAGGCGGTGGACATGGGTAACAGGGAGTGGAAGTTTTTGTGCGCACATGTGGTACTACTTCATTCACAACATGCTAGGAAGTTAATCTAAATCAATTAAACATTTTATATTATGTGCCTGCTCGCTTATGTTTGATTTGAAATTTACATTTAGTAACTAAAGGTATACATAATTATTTGAGACTTAGATTTTAGATAGTTTTCTTCTTGCAAGGAAGGAAGTTTGCATGCTGATGTTGGCGATGCTGCACCACGAAGCTGTGCTTTGTTAGGCGCAGCGATATTCCTAGCGAGCTGGCCATTCGCCAAAAGTCGGCTTATTATATTTATTTAAGACCTGTTCTTAAGTTACTCATCCTTGAATTATTATTAAACACATAAGTATTACGCACTTACATTAACAACACTTTGACATGACATTAAATGTAGTTACAATATGTGATGATTTTTGTTTTCATAAGTTCCATACGGGAACCATTAACTTCGCTAAGTTTTGGTTTGAGAATAGTTTTAAAATCTACATGCACAGGAATCTAGCATACTTAAGTTATAACATACGTGGACTTTACACTTCAGGAACAATATTGTGACAATAGACAATACTTTAACAGTATAAAATTTTTTGATAAAAATTTGTTATTCCTACCATGTGGTTGATCTTTGCACTTTTCATTACTGCCTTCCTTTATAAGTGTATTGCACTTTTTGTGATGCACAATTATTTTCGGTGTGTCTTTGAACATACTTTTAAACACTGTTTTTATGTTAGGTGTGGATTTTATATTTTTCACATTGGCAGGCACTGCTCGCAGATTAAGTGTCCATGCTGCAAGTTCCACACTTACGATTCCATTTTTAGTTTTACAAAGTGTTAAGTATTATTAACATATACTGGATTTTCTTTACAAGTTATATAGGTAATATTTAGTTAACAATATAAGAAAATATTTTACTTATATCTAATATAATGTCTTATCTTACTGATTTAACCTACGACTACTCTGTTATAAGTTTTATTTTGTGACAGTATACATATACATATAAAGAAAATAAAGGATTTATTTCTTCGTAATAATTATATAAGGTAGTAACCTTCTTACTCCTTGAACTCTTTACTATCAAAAACATTAATACACACAGGTGATAGGGGGAATAATGTACAAAATACCCAATGGTACAGAAAGTAAACACTTGTAGCTAGTATATCCTTTTGATTTATATTATTTGTGCTACCTTGTGGCACTTAATTAATTTGAAGTTTCAAATTCACAAGTTATGAATGTGATCTGACACATACTTTAGGTAAAACCCAGTGGCTGTATGCTGAATTACATATACTGACAAAATACTTGGTTAATTTTTAACTCTTATGGGCCTTGGCCTCACTTAATATTGTATACACTTTTGCTAATTATAAAAGTGCATATATAGGGATAAGTTTTCATCATGATTTCAATTGACGATTGCTTGGTTGCACATGCCTCTATCTGACAAAGACTTAAGTACGCCATTGAATAAAAGCAATACTTGGTTGGTTTAAGATTGCAAGAAAATATAAAATCTGGAATTCTTATGATATATATGTAGATAAAAATACTCCTTTACCTATATTCAATGATATTCCTAGAATACATTCCAGATGGGAACAAAATAAGTTATTCCAAAGTACTGACATGGCTTGGCTTTAATTTATATTTAATACTTTAGAGCATTTTGAAACTTAATCTCTATATACTCCAATATATTGGTATACTGAAAACTTCTTACTTATGTACTCCAGGCTATCTAGAAGCCTTATGGTGAGCTTGAGGAGCTTAATATACGTGGTAACAATGCAAAATAAAAGAAGGCCTATGATGGCCATAGTAGCATAGTCGTATTGCAGAGGATCTAAAATATTAAACAATTTGTTGTCCTGGACTTTACCATACCTTTGTTGTGAGTGAAAATCTGGCAATTCTGGCAACTTGGTGTGGTTTAATTGCCAATTCATGTCAAGTGCTGTAGTGAGGTTTGGAAAGTGTATGCCAGTGGAGAGGTGAAGTTGATAAAGGTAGAATGAGTGTTGATGGAGCCAATGAACGGGGATCACAGTTTGTTGTAGAGGGATTGTGGGTGCCTGTATATCACACAAATGAGTTGCTTTGATGATGATTTGGTCACGTGTAGCAATATAGTAGCCACAAGGAACATGAATTTCAATTGTACCCAACTTGTAATTTTGCACATCTACATTTAGAGATCTGTTCAAGCATCTTAGCATGGTACCTTCTGGAGGGTTGGTGAGAGCATATTAGTGGGGGAGAATGGGGTAGATGGAGAATAAATTGTCGGGAGAGCACTGAAATTTGCATTTGGAAAACAATTATTTGGCATCTGAAAAAAGAATAGCTTCTTTTACACATTTGGCGTTTTCGCTGATGAGGGACTGTTTTAGAGATGGCTAGAACATCTGGGGAAATGTCTGATGAGGGCAATATAGCCTTGACAATGCCCTTGTCGGGGTCAATTGCCAGAATGGTGGATGAAACATGAATCTGGCATGTATGATTCTGGAAACGATATGGGACAGGTATAACATTGTAAATTTTCCAGTTTGAGTTGGTATGTATGACAGGTATTTGTAACTTAATAACTATCTGCGTAGTTGAAAAACTGCACGCAGTCAACTTATTTGTGTAGTGATTAAAAAAGTATTTTATTTCAATGGCTAGTGTGAGACCCGTTTTGTTCAGCTGAATTTTCAAGTTGCACAAATCATGTGTCAGATGTGATTTGTTTACAGCACAAAGAGGCAATTCGTTATTCTGACATGAGTGGACATAAGTTTGTACCAGTTCCTCAATCACTATATTATTTAAAAGCTGCAAAATGGCAGTGGACAACAGTGTGAACTAATTTTCAAAATAATTGTAATTATTAATATCTGTCTGTTGGTGTTGCAAAATTTCTAACATGTCATTTATAGTTTTCGATAATGCATTGACCTTGTCTGTGACCTGATGCTCGACCTGAGTGATAACTTTAAGTGTGACATTTAGAGCTTGATTGGTGACTTTTATATTATCTGTAAGATCATTGATCTGGGCATCCAGGCATGCGTAATTGTCGAGTAATGCTCGCAAGTACTTGTTTGTGAGCACATTGCAGCACCAGAACACTACGTCGCCCAGAAATTGGATCCCGGGCTTGTGGCGAGAACGTGTTGAGACCTCATCGAGGAATTCGTGCAGGATTCCACATTCCACATCCTGTAAGTAAGCATATAAAACCCTTGAATTTGCACACAACATTGACATGCTGTTAGTGCACGCCATGTGCAAGTACTGATCCAGTGTTCTTGGACCTGGGGAATTGTTAAAGGGATAGTGTAGACAATGGGCAAACTGTCTTCATAGATAAAGAGATAAAGTTGACAGTTGCCAGCCGCCAGTAGACGCCAGTGTGGACACGATATGTGGCCAGCAGTACTGACACAGCTGGTATGAGGAGCACGCCGAGGGCTGTCACGACCTTGACAGCCATGTGATTGGAGTGGACTCTCCACTCCACGTCTCGAAGATGGCCCGTATTGGCGGTCGCTATGATAATCATTGTACGCCTGTGTAGGGTGTGGTTTGTGGTGTGTAGTGTTGCCAACAACACTTGGCAGGAATGGCAGCTTTGCATCACTGTTCCTGCGTCCCCCTGATGTGCTGTACGGTTGGCAGCTGTGGTGGCCTGCTCTGGAACATGGGCGAGCCGCAGAAGTTGTGAGGCGTGGTAGCAGTGAGGACGACCGGCCGACACCTCGCGTTGCCTGCTTCCACTATGAGCCCTTTTACTGAGGCTAGGCCGCTGTCAGCACGTTCCTGTTACTGTGTGGCTAAGGTGTGGAAACGGAGCTCGTGCTGGCTGTGAGGCTATTCGCTGCTTTGCATATACAATAATACTCCTGTAAAACACTTTTAAATACATTTTAAACATTGAACACAGACATTGCACACAGACAGCTTAATTCCAATTATGATAAAACACTAATTTAACGCATAAAGGCAGGCTTGGTACGCTGCGTGCATACCGTGTCGTACTTTGGTATTGCCGTTTTGTTTGTTCGAATTCGTATTGTGGATTCCCCTAATACTTCAACAACTTTATATGGCCCACAATAACGATGAGTTAGTGCCTTCTGGCGGCCTCTGTTTCGAACCCAGGCCAGGTCATTCACTTTAATAGTACTTTTCTTGTGTGACTTATTAAACTGTCGGGTCTGATCTTGCTGTGTCTGTATGAGGTTTACCTTAGCTGTTTCCCAGTTTTGCCTAAGTTTCTCGCACCAGACATGCGCTCGAGGGGTATGTTGATTAGCTACCTACTGCACCAGGAGGGCGGTTTCTACACCATGCATTAAGAAAAAAGGGGTGAATTTTGTGGTGATGTTGATGCTGGTACTGCAATTAAAACAAATGAAATCTACATAAATGTCCCAGTTGACTTGATCTGTGTTAACACAGGTGGTAAGTTGCTGCCCAATTTTTCTGTTTGATGCTTCTACAAGCCCGTTACATATGGGATTATAAGCTGTGATAGTTAATTTCTTAATGTCAAGAGATTGTAAAAGGTGACCAACCAATTCATTCTGGAAACTTGTACCCCTATCGGTTAGGATCTGCTCAGGGCAGCCAAATTGAAGAATTACTTGCTTAATAAACTCCGCGCATGTGACTGCATCTATAGATTGAACGGCCTCAGCTACAACGTAGCGGGTAGCATACACAGTCATTACTAAGATGTATTTATTCTTTCGAGTAGTTGTGGGGAGGGAACCTTTTGCATCCAAAGTCCAAGTTTTTAGAAGTGGTTGTGGCATTATCGAGGTTATTTGTCCCATCTGTTTAGTGTTAATGGCCTTTGTTTTTTGACATGACTTAATGTACTTTTTTATATCTGCGTTCATGTTGTCCCAGTAATAAGACTGTTTAATTTTTTCTAATGTTTTAAGGGTGTCAAAGTGCCCCCCGCCAAATATCGCATCATGATGTGCTTGTATTATCTCGTTAACATAGATTTGGGGAACGAGAGTTAATTTATATGAGTCTTGAGGGGTATTGGTTTTCAAGAATATTTATCCGTTTGCGGAATTTCATATCTGCGGCTCAATCTGCGGTATTTGGTGTCTTCTTGATCTGGATTAAATAAGGCTTGTTTAAGTTTCTTTATGTGTGGGTCATGGCCGTACTTGCCTACAAATGGTGATGTGCTGACTGTAATACGGCATAAAATAAAAATTCAATCACAATCAATCTTGATATATATCTTCGCATGTGTGTAAACAGGGAAATAGTGTAACTTATCTGAACGAAGAAGGATAATTATTGTACATTTTAGTGCGGGGTCAGTAAAGGTTGTTTCGAGTGGTGGGGTTCTATTTTGCTTGATTATTTTAACATTTACTTTATATAGTGTTGTGATTATTTTACAGATTGTGGACATAGGGAAAATCTCCTCTTTTGCTATTGGTGTGGCAATTCTTTCTCTTTCCTTTGGGTCATCGTACGTAATGAAATTTTGCTTAACCTCGTCCCAATGGCTTTTGATATATTTGGCAACAGGATTTCTAATTTTGTCTGCTTTGTTAATGTCCTGCAAAATTGCTTCTGCAAACGCTTTGATAAGGGAAGTGCACATTAAAATAGTTTCTCTAATTTGATACACATTGTTATTGACTGTGACGTGTTGTATGGGAACTGGAGGGGTGGTGGTAATACGGCTTAAGGCATCGGGAAGAGTATTTGGTTTGCCTTTTACAATTTGAGCGTCAAAATCATACTTGCTGAGCACTATAGCCATATCTTGTATTCTGACATTGTGGTCTGCCATAGCGTGTAGGTAATGCAAGCTCGCATGATTGTAAAGTGTCTACCGTACAAGTATTGCCAAAAATGGTTGCATAAGTACCTAATCGCACAAAGTTCTCGTTCCGTGGTATTCCAGCGCGCCTCCTAGGGTGAAAACTTTTTAGAAGCAAAGGCAATGATTTGTCGTTGTTTAGATTGTGGGTCTACTTGTAGAAGAGCACTGACTGCAGCTTCTTTACTGGCGTCACAAGCTAAAATTCTTTCTCTGTCCTCATGAAATTTTTGTAGTACGGGGACTTGCGATATTGCTGTTTTCAAATTAATAAAAGCTTTGTCATACTCCTTAGTCCATTAAAGTACGTTGTTTTTGGTGAGTACGATACGGAGTTGTGCAAGTGTGGCATAATTTCTGATATAGCGTCTTAAGTAAGCTGTCATGCCGAGAAATGTGCGGGACTGTTTTAAATTCCTTGGGGGTGACATTTTCTCAATGGCTGCTTTTTTTCGGGGTCCGTTGAAATGCTGCTAGGGGTGATGATATGGCCAAGCACTTTGACAGTTTGCTTAGCAAACGTGCATTTTTTTGTATTTACTTTAACATTAAACATCCTTAGGCGGTCGAAGATCTTTCGAATATTGTCTACATGCTCTTCGAATGTATTACCCAGAATAAAAATATTGTCTATATACGCTATGGTTGCTGTCAACCTAAGGGAGGCCTAAAAGATTATTAATGAACATTTAGAAATATTGGGGGGAGGTGCTTAACCACATTGGCATTCTTTTATACTCAAATAAGCCCACTCTGTCAATCATAAAGGTCAATTTATAATGGTCCTGTTCCCTGATGGGGATACTATAGAATCCTGAAAATAAATCTAAACTTGTAATATATAGTGAATATTGTAGGGCATTCAAAATGTCTTCCATTCTAGGTAATGGATACTGCATCCTAGTTAAATATTGGTTTAATTTCCTAAAATCTGTAAAAATTTTTAACCCTCCTGATTTTTTTTTGCAATAACAATGCTTGGTGCAGAGTAGGGCGAGTCCGCTTCCTGAATAATTCCTGCATCAACCATGTCCTTAATTTGTTCCAAAAGATTATCTCTTACTTTAGGGGCTAATTCTTTATGGGTGGGTCGTTATTGGCTTATCAGTCGTGATTTCTAGCTTTATCTCAAAATATTTGGCTTCGGAGAGTTCCAAAATTGAATTGGCCAATCTGTCCCTATACATCTCTAGAATGCCAGTGATCGATCACAGCTGTTTGTAATTCTGTAAGATTCTGATTTACATGGGGTGTCTTAATATTCTCAGTTTCAAATGCTTCCAAGGCCTGTATGGTATGTTCAAGTGAAGTTCTTAATTCGCTATTGGATGAGGCTAGCTGTAGTGGGACCTGCACAGTTTTGCTAGGGTTATGCCTGTGAATTAACATGGTGTCGTATTTTATTATACGAATAACGTTGTAACGTTTAATAAAGTCGACACCGAGGATTCAACCTTGTTGTAAGTTATCTACAACCAGAAATCTCTAAGTGTATGTGTGTCCCGCTATATTTAAATTAACATTTGTTTCAAATTTAGGAGAAGTTGAAACACTTCTTGCCCCTACTAAAGTTATTTGCTCTCTCAATGGAAAAAGGTGCTGGTCTGATACAAGTGTACTGGCTATACTGCTTCTTCAGCAGACGGTCTCTAGTAAAGCATAATATTTTATTCCTTTTACTTTAACTAGGACGCGGGGTGTAGCTGCCGTTTTTACTGGGTGCTGGTATGCTGTATTTAGTGTAGTGTGTGGTTCGTTTTGTGGTGCATTGGTAGGCAGAAGCTCGCTCAGTGTGTTTTTCTTTAAAATATTTTCATCATTGCGAGTTTACACAGTGTATTTAGAAAATAGTTTGTATTGGGTGTGGTGCAGTTTTTGTGTGTTGTTTGTATGTAGACAGTTTGTGGTGTGAGGACAAATTTTTTTTTGAAACGCTTGAAACTGTCTCCGATATCTGTTGCGAATTCTAAGTTTTGTTTAGGGAACAGCTGACAATGTTTGGCCTTGTGTCCTGCATAAAAACAAAGCGCGCAGGTGTTGTGCACAAGGCTACATGAGCTGGCATACCCTGTTTGAGGGTAGACCTTTTGTGACAGTCAACAACATAGCGAAGTGGGTCGTGCTATGGCGGAGGTGTGGCAACATTTTTCGGCCACACTGGGTGGCGAATTAGGGGGGGGGGGGGGTGATATGCTCGCATGTGTCGCCTTGGACCGGCTGCGCTCGCGCAATTCTCTGCATTGAATGTTTACATGGCCTAACAGCAGTTTCAGGGTTTGTCGTTGGCTGTCTCAGCGTTTGTTTTGCTGACCTAACTACAGCCGCTGGCATTGCCGGTGATGCGGAAGTGTATTGCGGTGTGACCTTGTGTTGTCTGTTGTCCTTTACCTTGTGTTTGTATTGTATGCGGGCTCTGGATGTGTTTGGTTTTGTGGTGAAATTTCGCTGCAGGCATTGTATTTCGCGATTTCTGCATACAATCTATGGGGCACTACTTTACTGAAAATTGCATTACGTGCCACATGAATTCTGTCATTTTTGTCCACAGGGGTTGCATAGCTCACCCCCTTATTTAAAAAAGTTTTTTGTTGTGTTGTACCCACATCCCATTGTGTTGAAACGGCCATCCCTGGTGTGGTAGGAATTGTGTTGCGTGTAATTAGTACTGTTGTTCATGCTTCCTCTGAAATTGGAATTACCCCTTTGGTTTATTGATTACTCTGGTATCCACTAGTTTGTGGGGTGTTGTGCGTTGTTCTGTATTGAAAACCGTTATTTTGTGGATATGTTTGACAGGGTGGGTAGTTGTTGGAGTATCCACGGTGTGGTATAGGGTGGTCGTGCTGTTTGATAGTGGTTTGGTCTGTTGTGGTGCTGGTGTATGTTTTGTGTATTCAGAGTGGCTATGCTCTGCTGTTGTTGGTGTGTGAGCTGTGCAACCTCCTGCTTCAATTTAGTGATTTCTGCTTCAAGTTTTACTGACTCTGGATTTGAGTGTGCGTGCGTGAGTGTTTGTGAATATCTGTACATTCCTGCATCAAAATGTTTTAAGGCAGCAATCATGTCTTGTAGGTTATCAGTGGGGTGACCAATGAGTTTATCTGCTATTGAGGGGAGAAGGGAGCGCCACAAAACATTAAGGAATTCGTGATCAGACATGTTTGAATGATATTTGTCTCTGTAGTATGTCATTGTTTGCAAATGTGTGAATGTGTCTTCCCCTACTGCTTTTTTTTGGTTATATAACAATTGTTTAACCCTCTCCGTATCTGCAGTTATGAATGTGTCTCTAAGGGATTGTTGCAAGTCATTCCAGGTAATGGGTTGTTGGCATTTGCGTATAATGTTTTCAAATGTATGTTTGGCAGGTTTGTAGAGGTAAAACTTAATATGGTGATAGCTCTCTGGTTCGTCCCATTGGTTGATTTCAGAGACTGCCTCAAATTCTTCCAAAAAATCAGAAATGTTTTCTTTCTGTTTTTCAGCGAATGGTGGTTTCTCAGGTTGTGAGAAGATAATCTGTAGGGGTGGTGGGTTGGACATGTTGTGAGTTGGGGGTGGTGTATTGACTGTATTTAAATTAATGTAATGGTGGGTGGCGTGTTAAGTGTGAGTTTGTCTAGTGTAATGTCATCGTAAAAATGTAACCCCAAGAAGTTATATTGTGGGCTATTTATGCGGGGTGGGGTGTGTTGCGGAGATTGTGTGTGTGGTGGAGTGTTAGATGATGAGTGTTCAGGGTTAACGTGAAAGGAGACTTTGAAATGTTGGTTAGGTTCATTACTATTAGTGTTAGGTTGTGTTATGTGTAGCAACGCACGTTGTCTATCACATTGGTCCAATCGGTTTTCTATGCCGGAAGTATCGAGAAAGAGAGTCTAAATGATTTTACTTATAGAGGATTGTTTGGTTTTGCTCCTAGTTTCCATGTACCGTAGGCGGTGGTGAGTGTCAGTGTATAGTGGAAGATACAAATGGTGTGGTGTAAAACATAACTTAAAAGTAGAAGGGAAATATAATAATGAATTCTCTGAAGAATACACAACACAAAAGTGGAGAATTTAGCTTAAAGCAAACCAGGATGTCCCAGAGAATGTAGCTTAAAGGGACCCAGGGTGTCCTGGGTCACCAAGGTGTCCCACATGCAATTACAAGCAAAGAACATGCATTAACATTGAAGAAGCAGGAAGCGTTTCTAGCGGGAGTGGGATGGGTGTCGTGATGTCGTACAGCGTGGCTGGCAATGTCGCCTACATGTGCGTACTGCTGACTCGCGCTGTTGCATACTGACCTATCTCAATGATGCTTACAGAGCACCGGCCTTTGCTGCGGGGAAGCTAACAGCTGTTATACGCTCGTGCAGGTTTGCTGTGATCCACACGTATATAATGAATTTAACTAACAGCAAAATACACTAAAATAAGGAATCAATAACATGAAAGAGCAAGGGAAAAAAATAGCAAAACAGGAAGATGTCAGTTGGTAATTAATTGTTATGCCTACGTGCATCGTGGTTGGTGCACGGCCACATGTCTGCTAGCTGCGTACAGGAACTGATGCGAAGCACAATTAAAGTTTCTAAGTGAAATGCAAGCTACTTGCTTAAGCGGGAGGTGTAGGATTCGTCCCTATTGCTAACTCTACTTTATGATTTTCACTGTCACCTCCGAGTCAGCTGGTTGCTGCTAGTCAGCTTAATATAAAACTCAATAAGATACAGAGGTCTTCTACTGGGGATAGTAGGCTACAGATGGCTATACAATAAGAGAGGGCTTCCTACAAAACAACTTTATTACAATATATCAGTTATGATGGAACAATACATGAATACAATGTGACAATATGCTCCTGAATACAGTTACGTTACTTTACTTTGGTACGAGTTAATTACAAGAATATCAAAGAATACTGTTACGCAAAATACCCTAACCTTGCCACATATTAAGTCCTTATAACGGGGCCTCGAGATCGGGGATAACACCCTACTGCATAGCCGGAGTTATGCTCACCAATTCCAATTATAAGAAGGGTTGCGTGCTGTTCGGCCTAGAGCTCCTCTAGACCCTTAACTCTCACAGCCTTCTGCTTTGTGCTGCTCCGGCACTGACGTCGTCACAGTTCCGGGGGGGGGGGGGGGGGGGGGGACAGTGCTCTAATCTTTTATAGCCTGGCGACAATGGGTCAGCCAGGTTTGTTGAATAAACAGGGGGGCTCGCAAAGGAATCTATAGTCTGTTCAACCTTAACTGGTGTGTGCGGCCCCCTGGCACCCACCTCAGTTTAAAAGATTCTTGCAACGGAGGTGAATAATTAAGTGAATATTTTGGCATACGCCTGTGCTTCAATAGCGTATGTCCAAAATATTTCACTTAATCATTCACTAGCACAGGTATACAGTTATCTACATATTTCTGCTCCTGGCTCTTTGATCATATGCAAAGACCAAGCCCATTATTGGAAAATACTTTTGCTGCGCTTTGCCATTTTTGCGTACGCAATCCAAATTTGGTGACAATGTTTTGAATTTTGCATTGATGTCACAATGGAGAGGAAACAAAAATTATTGCAGATACAATCGTTATATAAACAGGGGGCTTATTCTAAGTTTTTTTTTCCTCTCTACAAAAATATTTGTGATTACTCGAATTTTAATTTACTAATGAAAGGAAATATTCTAAGCACATTCTAGTGTTCATTTGACATCATTATGTTCATTAAGAAACTCGAAACTGTCCTATAATTTATTATTTTAAAACACTGATTTATTAATATTATCGAATTACCTACTTCGCACACGTCGTAATTACATTTTTGCTACACAGCATATATTCAGTATGTTCCATAGCATGTCTGTATTCCATTCACTGTAGCCACAACGTAAAATAACATATATTGCACCATTTAAACCCAAAACATTGTATTTACTTTCTTATGCACTTCCATCTCTGGCAGCAGCAACTTCACTACTACATGGCAGGAGTTCTGAATCAATTTTTTTTGTTACTGATACTTACAGAAAAGGCTGTAAACTGCTGCATCTTGAAGCACAAACTTTGTAGATATAACAATACAGATGGTGCCCATATCTGAATTAATGTACTTCACAATCGCTACATTTTTTTTGCGTTATTTGCTTGCAGCACACTATCGGCTCCATTACCTTAATGTGTGAATCTCCAAAACAAGGGAAAATTTAACCCTTTAAATATACATATATATAAGGCACTCATTTTCCTGCTTGCTTTCACTTTTCATGTGATTGTTTACAACATAAATCCCATTTTTCTCCAGCTGTCCACATCAGAATTTTCGTAGTGCTGTTTGCAATTTTTAAATGGGACCTGGTCTTATGTGTGGACAATCTCTAACTGGACACCTGACTCATGGCCCCATACATTCATGCAATAAACCAAACAACCTAATTAAAAAACTATAATTTTTAGCTTAAAAAATGAAACCAACATTAATTTCCTGTAAAAATTTCTAAAACCTAAAAATAAAACCAAATTATGTATCACACCAGTTATATTAATTTTCCAAGACAGTGGTACATATTCTCTGCAACAACAATACATTTTTTTATATAACTGTTTTCAGAGTTGCACAGTTACCAAATTTGTTTTCCATAAAGGCTTAATACAAACTGGACATAATTCTGAACTTTTGGGAAACCTAGCCCACAGACTAAAGAAAGATGTGATGAAACAGACAGAACATTTGAACACTGATGCAAAGGAATGTAGCTACATCAGGGGGAAAGAAATTTAAAAAAAAGAAAAAGAAAAACCCTCTCACGAAGTGCTTGTGTCAGAATGAGTGATTAACACCAGAAAAACAACTTTCCATGCATAGTGGTCAATCAGGGAATTCATCTAAATCATAAAACCGCAAAAAAACACACTTGATTAAAAGCATGGTATACTTGCTATGTTGGACACTGGCTATCAGATTGGAACCATGCTCCTCGAAGGCATTTGGAAGACTAGGTAAGCATATCAGGGCAACTTCCAATACTCATCACCCCTAATGGCTTTTCCTGGGTCTGACATTTGGGCTAAGATTGCCTAATATGCATTTGGACTCTCTGTTTAGCACAGGACATTTGGGGTATGCAAGAAAACGGTTTGGGTAATCCTGTTTGAGGTGTGGGCAAGGTATCGATAGTTTAATCATAGTCACAAAACATTGAAATTTCATAAACTCAATCATATTTATTGTAAAAAATAAGACTCTACCTCAATCAACTTTTTATTAAGAAGGATGGGCTGAAAAATGGGAACAATTCATACTTACTCGAACCTCCCTAGGCCATCAAAATTGTATACTTACTCAAAATAAGAGAGCCTGACAATTGTGCGGTCAGCTACAATCATCTTGATTAATCACAGAAGGAATTTGATATTGAAGTGTAAAAGGTTTTTTTTACAACCCCATTACTTATTTAGTTATTTGATAATTAATTCATTATTAAGCATAGATTTTCATTGATTTTGTGACACTTTCCAAGTTCCATGAAATTATACACCCTTAAAATATAAACCTTTCAAACAAACTTCTTAATAAATAGGAAAGGAATAAAACAAGTAAGATTATTAAATGAAAAGAAATCCTAAAATGTTATTGCCGCATGACAATGGCTTTGGAATAAGCGCATGAATTAACTAGAAACCAATATAACCTAACACTGCAAATAAACAAATAATTACTACAAGGAATTCCTATACATCTAAGACTGAAGAGGACTGAAAACTGTCAAGCACATAAGAGATGGCAAAATGACGGTGGAGGAAGAAGAATTGTGGTTGGGGATAAAGACTTGATTGTCACATAGGCCTGGCTAGTGGGTGTAAAACTGTGAACATAGTTCTTAAACAGCTAATTAAACATACTACCGTATTTCGGTGTGTTTAGGCCGCACATTTTTACAAAAAAAAATGACTACAAAACGTGGGGTTTATTTATGAGACATTGGCATAAAAAAAATTTACCTCCCAAAACAAATGTTCAAAAATTTATCAACATACAGGTCATTTTAATGTTTAAATTTAGTCTCTAAGGAAGTTAAAAAAAGAAAAGAAAAAAAAAAGAAAAAAAATAGCTTATCACTTGTGTTTAAATGCTGATGGGTCGGGCTGCCCAGTGGAAACCAAGCTGTCTTTTTCCTTCTCCCTCTCGCTCAGCATCACGTCTTTCAACCTCCCTGCTCGATCACCACAGCTTGTTCGCCCCCTCTACTTTCTTTCTCCCTCTCGCTCGGCATCCCTCCCTCCCACTCCCCTACCCACTCTTCCATGACCACGTTCTTTGTCACACCCTTCTGCTCACCCTCCTGGGGACTCTTACCCATTTAAACTCATGCTGTTGCCTCACAACCGCCTGGCGGTGGTTGAAGGAGAAATGCAAAGGAAGGGAAGAGCTATGAAGGCTGAGTGGTGTACCAGTATTTTTAGAATGCCCCCTTCACACTCTCACTTGTTTCTCACGCTGTCTCTTTCTCTCTGGTCGGATGAGACAGCCTGCATCAGCACTGTGTGATGATGATGCATGCATGGTAAGGATACACCCAATGACACACTATTTAGTATGACATTGCCGTAGTTTGCTGTTGCTGTGCCAGTTGGCCTGCATACTAGCACAATGAGGCCTGGCAATATTTACAGGAATACAAAAATTCAGTGCAGCATATACTTGAAATATTAATTATTCCCAATTTTTCATCAAAAACTTCTGGTGCGGCCTATATACGAACACAGCCTATACATACCAAAATATGGTAACTTACAATAAGATAACATTATTTACAAAATCCTATTCCAGACAGAACTGAATTTAAATCACAAATAAACCTTGTAATCTTGATCTTATATTTTTGATTTTGTGGGTGCATGCTAAAATAGGGTCATGCACACTTACCTTGATTCATCTGTTCCTTTGAAGTAAGTATGAATCAATTCATGGAAGGCAACAGCAACTGGAATGGTGTCTGCCATCCCTATAGTGAGGGGAGATGGCCCTCGAGAAGAACTTGTTGATACCCCAGCAGAACGGAACTCCAAACTACCCACACTGTCTGCACGAACGATAGTGGCAGGTGACATACGACCACGAGATGTGCCCACCTCAAAAAGAAAGAAAAGCAGAAATTATACAACTAACGAACTAGCCCAAAGTACAGAAAGTACATTAAATAATTTTTACTTTTACTATAACGTCATGCCAGAGAGGGGGCAAGTGGGAGCACACTGCCCTGGCCAGAGAGGGGGCAAGTGGGTGTACACTGCCCCAGCCAGAGAGGGGGCAAGTGGGTGCACACAGGTCTGGCCAGAGAGGGGGCAAGTGGGTGCACTCTACCCCGGGCCCCATTTCGTGAGGGGCCCTGAGAGGTAGAAATTACACACATATATAAAAAAAAATAATTATGTTGATGTACCGTTACGATTAAACATAATGCGCAGCGTTCATTGACTAACTTCACCATGCTGAGCCATCCTGGACAAACCCAACAGCAAGCAAGTGCTTGGGAAATATCTCTGTAATGCTGTGTGCAGTCCCTAAGAGAGGGGACACAACACCATAAACCAACCCTTTTTGGCATGTAGTACTGTTAGGCAGGCACTAGTGCGGAATTTCTTTACGTCGGTATAATAGGACTTGAGATCAGAATGACAAGATATCGTAGTGCAGATTGTGTGTTCTGATCGCATCTCTATTCTCAGGCCCGAGAAGAAATTAGCAACAAAAAGTAAATAAGGTATATATTTTTATTTTATTTCACTGCAATCCATATTTTTGTCTAATGTTCTTTCATTGAGTTAACACATCTTCTTAAAAAGATAGGAATATAAATCTGTAAAGCATAACTATGTAGCTGTAGTTCAACATACGACCTGTTTCAAAAATATGTTATTAAGTTTTGTAGATTTTGGTTAATGTATTATATTCTAAACAATTAGGTTGGTAGCCTGAAAAATAACTGCCTATAACTAAGTACAACTGTCTATGGTAAAGATTATTGATGAATTACTTCAGTAATTTTAAAAATATTATTTAAAAAATATTTTTGTGAATTGTTGCCCGTTGTTGTGTAAGTTTCTTTGAAATTCTACAAAGGAACCTTAGTAACTGTAGTACTATATGCATTAACATAATTAAGATAAGTCTACACTTTCTCACAGTAACATAGCTCCTCTGTTGTAGATCATTTACGTTATTTGGGACTGAATCTTGTCTACTAACGATGTATAAAAGTTTTTTGCCCAACATTTGAACATTGAGCATGTATAGTTTTTCATGTAGCCTATTTTATTTAAATCATGGAGATAGAGTACATAACAATAAATTATACTGTATTACAGCGATAATTTTGTTTTATCCATTCTTCCAGCACCTTGTGTTTAGTATTGACTTGTTCTATACATCGAGCTCACACAGAGAACAAAAAAAGATTAATCGAATATCATATTTTTACTTAAAAAATTATGTATATTTCATGGGTGTTACATCCAGCCATAGGTTAATAAACAAAAAATTTTAAGTTAAGAAATCTGCAGTAACAGCTATTCGTGTAAATGGAATATTTTCTGTACTTAGATTTACAATTAACATTATAATTTCAAATTCTAGCCAATGAACACTCATGATAAATGTGTCCTATTTACATTTTGTTGATAACTAACCACCCAACACCCCATAATAAAATCCAGTGTTCATTCACATTGTTTCAATGAGAATATTTTACGGCAGAAACTTTCATTAGTGTGAATTGAATTTACAAATCTTATATTATCACAAATTTTCCCTTTAATATTTTAAAGCATACTTACAACTGTAAATATCACTTTCTGCCAACAACACATACTGCCAGGCCTGACTGGTCACTGCTCCAGAATATTTACTTACAATTTAAAATAAAGCTATTCTCTTTTTAACATTTAGAGAATACCAAACAACGCACTAAGTGGCATAATTAGAAACTTGCAGGACCCAAAAAACTTTTACAATGTGCCCTATTCCCCATTTTCTGATTAATCTATATTAATATATTACTGATATATAATTTATATGCAATGAATTAGCTTAATATGCCACATATTATAAACATGCAACACTAAATATAATATAATGTAAATATTTATAATTAATTTTTATGCTAATATTTCTATAAAAATATTGTAACGTTGACGCGTGCCGTGTAACCCTCTTCCTAGTCCATTTGCCTGCTACACCATATTCTTCAGCACAGCCATCATCTGCACTCATTTGTGCAGCAGTGCATCAGTGCACGTGGTGCTTTGCACAGAATGCCCCGTGCAGGTGTAAAAGAGTGCAAGGAGAGAATGTGTGTGAAGTGCAGTACAATAAGTTTCACGCTGGCCGAGTGGCCACACATGGATACATGCGACGCAAATAAGGCATAATTGTTTACTAAAAAGGGCTAAAGATAAATATGTGTTATGCAAAAGCATGTGAACACCAGTGATGTCCTCTTAAACAGTCGAAGGATGCCCTAGAGTTTGCAGGTGTTTAATTAAGTATTTTCTGTTATGTACCATTTTCACGTGTTATCATTTCCATACAATTTCACACCTTGTTTTGCAGTATATCCAATGTTATGTAATTCAGAGTAATTTTATAATGTATTAAATAGCATGCATGGCGAGTTGGACAGCATTTTATGCAAAGGTACATGTAGCAAGTAGTTCCCACATGGCCCACTTGCCGCCAAGCTGACCAGTGCACCATGTCCCTCAAATTAGTCATCGTTGAGAGTTATGAGAGGTTTGACGTGTAACACAGTGTCTCACGGCTTCGCGTGCCCAGGCAGCCATCACTTTTGTTACCAGTCATGTGAATTGCAATAGCTTAAATCTTCAGAACCATTTCATTTACCCGCCTGGGACTCCGCCTCCCACTTTTCCCAGTACTCGCATTGCCTGGGGAAGCTTCATTTTTCACAGTAACCATTGTATGGCCTTCGCGCAATTTTACAACTTACACCCGACCGGCAGGTAAAGCCTGGTATTTCTGTATAAGTTGTTTCCTGGAGGAACATGAAGTATGTACTCAGTAAAAGCTAAGTAGAATGAGATCATGAGTTTTTATTTGGGTTGCATTTGGGCTCTTAGGGGTCCAGGCCCCCAATATTCCCGCCAAAAGTGTGACATTCTTGCAAGTGTCTTTCATCATGTGTATAAGTATTCATCTGTAACTGCAACATGTGTTAAAACATCTTAAGGGCATATAGTCAGCCTGAATAGGCCACAGCGTGTCAAGCAAGGAGTTAGCATTTTCCCGCCAGTAGGATTACCGCTTTGGTCTTCGGCCTGCACGATCCTGGAAGAAGAGTCAGCTCTACCAGAACTTCATGGTATAACCAGCACCTGGATAATACCTGGGGCCCCGGGTAATATTACTATTTTCCAAATTCCCAAACCTAACCCAATTATTTTACAGCTCCTCAAAACCTACCTCTACCTCTACCCCTTGCAGATCCATAACACCATATCAATGTGTAACGTAATTAAACGTGACAACGATACAACTTCCTCATATACACTACACACAACAATATACAACAATGTGAGACACTAAACTTTATGCAAAATAATAATAAACTGAGGGAGAAAAGTGGTTCTGTACACATCTGTGTATAACAGGGTGACAGCTGTAGTACGTGTAACAAATTCTTTGGGTAAAGTGCCAACCCTAGCTGCGCAGTCACAATCGTTCAAACTGAGTACTAAATTAGTGTGCTTGTAGAAAATAAGAATTATTGCTCTTTTGACTCCGTGATAATCCAAAACTGTGTGGGAACTGGACATAAATCTCCGTACTGAAAATTTGAAGGCAGTCTGACAAGTTACTTTAGCCTAGCCCCGTCCAGACTGTAAGTACAAATACACACACACTTGATCTTACCAATCTGAAGTAATGTGTACCATTTGTACATCCAGCAACACAGCTATCTGGTAATAAAAATACTTGGGGACAGAATAAACATATACACAAACAGGAAAAATAGGAGAAAAACTTGCTACTACTAAAAACATGACAACAATGGACTACTGTGTTTGAAAAATGTCTGGAAGTTTATTAAGCTCAGAACAATTTGATTTTTCCAAAAAAAAAAAAAAAAAAAAAAAAAAAAAAAATTCATCCAGATGGCAATGCAAATTAGCAGATTATCTGTGGCTCCAAAAATGTTAACCACATAACTGAAATATTTCTGCTTGGGGTAGTGGCCATGTGATGGCCACTCTAGGTGCTACCAACGCTCGAGTAGATGGCACAAAGTCCAGACTTTTTGTGGAGAAACAGCGAACACAGCTAAAATTTAGTGAGGACTGAAGCAGCGCTTGCTGAGGTCGTCGACTGCTGAAATTATACTCAAAATTGTGACAAAAAGGGATATGCCAGTGCTGTGTACATCACCTAACAGGCGTGACAAAGTCACCAAACTCTGCACGAGAGCAATGCACCCTGGCTGCTAGCCATCCTGCCTGGATGTTGGCGGAAATGTAAAATTAAATTACAAACATCAAACTAAAAAAAATAAATGAAAATTAAAATAAGAAAGTGATTACGAAACCACTAAGTTAAAAATTCCCTAAAACTGATTGCAGTTACTTAAATTCACTTCAAAAAATGAAACCAAACCAAAACCATTTAAATCGGACAAACTAAAATAAACTATTCTTACTATGTGCAATTTGCAAACCCCTGACTAGCTTGGAAACAAAATTACCTATGAACTAAACTGATCTAAGTTTGAATGCATGCATACAAGACGGAAATAAAGGACCTTCAGAACTCCTATAATGGCCTTAAATAGGGATAAATGGATATTACCCTAAAACTTACCTGAAATACAGACACAATTAATTATTCAAAATATACCCAAATCTGTGAAAACTAAAAAAACATTGTGACAAAAATTTTTAGGAAACGTTTTAAAATGGCAAACATTGAAAAGAGACAAAATGTAAGATGGCGGGCGGCAGCTCGACGTGTTGTGTTGTTGCTCCCGGAAAAGTGTCTCATGTAGGTGGTCGTTTAATCATTGTTGGAATAAGATTATTTACAATGTACTAAATAACAGCTACAGTTGCAGGTAGTGTAATGTTTTTATAGGAGATTTTCTGTACATATCGGACATGAGCGTAGTTTCGGCTGAGACTGTAGTGAGGGGTGTATAAAGCATAGAACTTGTGTACAGCATACGGGATGTTATAGAGAAACTTCTTGCTAACAGTGACATAATCAAACGAATCAGTGAATCAGTGACTGAAATAGTGACAAAGAAAGTTATTACATCTTTAGAATACAAATCTATGTATGGAATTCAAGGATGAAATTCGGAAGCAGGAAGCACAAGTGAAAATATTGTAAAATGAATGCGAGGGAAGACATAATGACTTGGAACAGTACCATAGATGGGGAAATCAATGAATGTTTGGTGTCGAAGAAAAAGCAGGTAAGAAGACAGAAAAATTAGTTCCACGTCTCGCTAAAGAAATCAGATTTTCTCTTGAGCTGTCTGATAAAGACCACAAACACGTTGGTTTAAAGACTGAAGGAGTGATATGGCACATAATTGTCAAATTTGTTAGTTATTGGAAGCACAGTGAAATATGTTATTCAACAAGAAACATTTGAGGACAATAAGAACAACTATATGGGGAGATCTGACCATTCCAGGGAAGTCATTGCTACGAGAAGCAGTCAGCAAGTATGGTGTAAAAAATGTGCGGATTATTTATGGTATTATTTTTGTAAAGCACGGTGGAAAGGAAGTGAGACTTGCTAGCAAGGATGAATTCCACAGGTTGGTGTACAGTATATCATAAAAATCAAATACATATTTAGCTTGTTTTGTAATTATAATACTGTATGTGCTGGTTGAAATTAAATATGTCATAACATTCACGCCTGCATGAACCACAATTCATTTCGCTTGTCTGGCCATAGTATGGCCACAGACATAATATGGAGAAAACTTTTGTTAATTACAAAAGCTAAACCACTTTCATTATTATATTGTATAGAAATTCTAAAATAAAAGAACTAAATTAAATAATTATATTTATTCACAATGCTACAAACAGTCAAATATCTGTTATTTACAAGTCTGAGCATTCCATTTACTCTTATTATACTTATTGAGCGCAATATTTAATTACTATCTCCATTTCAATTGAAGTCTTTATCACAGTCTTTATTCTTGATAATGTCCCTTAAGCTGCTCCAATTATTTCCACACATTTAGTTAAAACTGCCTATTTTCATCGTCCCGAAAGTATTTTTACTCATGCATCCAGTCCACAGTCCTGCAGGTCAGTCCCACTCTTCACTACACACAAGCTCGCAGATGCACTCTCGGAAATCGCTGTAGTAGTCCCTTGCCACCCCGTAATTGCCCAACTGTCACTTAAGGTTGCACAAAATTACAAACTCTCGCCTCTTAATTACTTTCCCCTCAGAGGCCCGCATGTGGAATTTATACTTGAGGTTGGCGCCATCGAGAACGTTCTTGGCAATCCAAAATGTTCTGGGAAAAGTAATGGTGGTGACGATGACAATCCTGTATGATAACCAAAGTAATATGAGCTTCTCAGGGTCAACGAGGCATGAGTTGTGGTACATTTATCGGCGTGTGTGGCGACGACCTTTACGATAGGCCGCTATCATATAACTGTTGTCCTTCACTTCCACTCACTTGCGCGGGATGCAGAGCAGCAAGTGCTTAACACTGCTCCCTCCTCACGTATGTTCGTCCTGAACAAATACGGCAACATCTGGACGATCTTAGAGTGCTAGTTGATTAATGTGGATAACTTTCAGCATCGCCTGAGAGCCTTGACAACAAATCCGAAAGACCACATCATTGATCTTATTCAGAATTCTATAGGGGCCTTCCCAACATTTTTATAAGCTTCGGGTAGCACCCTTTTCTCCTCTGTACATTGTACAGACACACCCATTGTACTCCTTGAAATACCTCTCCCGACATTCTTCCATCATACAGCGTCTTCATCTTATCGCTATTTATTTTGAGATGCTGTTGAGCAAAATCATGAATGCCAACAAGTCTGTTATGTAATTCGCTGGCATAATCAGGGGCCGTAGATTCTTCTTCTGTTGTTCAACCAAACAGAATGTGACTTGGAAGGCGTAGCTCTCTTCCAAACAGCATCCTTGATGATGTTACCCTTGTGGACTCATGAACTGCTGAGTGGTAAGCAAGAAAAAACCATGTCACCTTTGAATCCCAGTCTTTTTGGTTGTCTGCCACAAAGATTGACAGGTACTTCTTAAGAGTGCAGTGAAGCCTTTTGACTATTCCATCCGACTGAGGGCGTATGTCTGTAGACCTAGACTTTTCATCCCCAGAATTTTGATTACTTCCTGGACGTCAGCAGCCTCAAAGTTTCTTCCCTGATTAAAATTCAGTTCTAGTGGCACTTCAAACCTCAAGAAGACATGTACTATGAGTACCTCAGCCACAGTACGTGCATTCTGTTTCAGGAGGGGAATGACCTCAAGCCACTAAGCAAAATAATCTTGAGCCATCAGTAGACACTGATTACCTCTCTCTGTGACAGGCAAAAGATCCAGAATGTCTACTGCCAACCTTTCAAATAGAGCTCCAACATTATATTTCTGGAGGTGACCTTGTCCTTTGGTCCTTGGGCCCTTCCTCGGAGTGCAGGTGTTGCACAATTGGCACCACTTCTCTACAGCCTCTCGACAATGAAGCCAGTAGAATCTCAGTCTAACTCTAGTGAGGGTCTCATTAACACCAAAGTGCCCACTGACTGCCACATTAAGCAGTTCTTTTAAGACTTCTGGAACCCTGCATTCTGGAAGGACCAACTGAAACATTTGTGTTTTCTATCATTACTTCCCCAGTTCCTGTAAAGTACACCAGTCTTCAGTATGAGGGAATTCCATTGTGCCCAATATGCTTTGACTGCTGTGCTCAGGCTAGATATCTCTTCCCATTTTTGCCAACAGCCAGCTTCTTAGCACTTTAATAATGGCTGCAAAGTGGGATCATTCAGCTGATTTTTCCTAATACCCTCATCACTCCAGATAGGGGACTCATCACAATATAAAGAACCTTGAATTCTTGTTTTATGTACCTTCGGGGATTCATCACTCTTTCTTCCTGGCGTTCACAATGATGAAAAAATGGCTTACATGGCCTCCTAGACAGTGTATCTGCATTGCTGTGAAGGCGTCCAGATCTGTGCAGTATTTCAAAGTCATATTCTTGAGATACTGTATCCGCTGGGTTATTTGACCTTCGGGGTTCTTTAAATTTAGTAGCCAGCATAATGAAATATGATCGTTCTTAGAATAAAATGTCTGCCGCAAAGGTAGGGGTGGAAGAGTGGAATTGCCTTCACCATTGCCAGATGCTCCTTGCGTGTAAAACAATAATTTCTCTCAGGCTTATACAAGCCTTACTGAAGTATTCTAGTTGTCTTTCCTTACCATCCTGAACCTGAAATAAAACAGCTCCAATACCTACATCACTAGCATCAGTGTCCAAAATGAACATTCCCTCACTTTTTGGGAAACCCAGGACTTGTGGAGATATCAGAATTTCCTTAACCTTACTAAAAGTATCTTCACACTCCGTGGACCACTGAAATTTCCATTTTGCCCAGGTAGAAATTGACGGTAATAAGAACATAATCCCAGAAAACTCTGCACTTCAGTTTTGTCAGTTGGTGTTGGCCAATTTCTTATTGCTTTGGTTTTCTCGGGGTCTGTTTCAATTCCATGGGCCGACACTACATATCCCAAGAAATTCATTTTCTTTTGGAAAAGACGACATTTCTTAGGAACCAGTTTCAAGTTGGCTGCTGCCATTTTCTGAAATACAGTCTCTAGGCCTGACAGGTGTTCTTCAAATGTCCTTCCTGTGATAGCAATGTCATCTAGATAAACTTGACAGATATCTAAAGGCAGAACTTTTTCCATATGGTGTTCAAAGGTGGCAGGTGGATTACATAGCCCAAAAGGCATAATTTTGAACTGCTAGTTTCCTTTCCCTTGGACACAAAATGCAGTCTTCTCTTGGTCCTCTGGAGCCAACTCGCTCTGCCAGTACCCACTTTTTATGTCCAAAGTAGATAACCATTTTGAACCTGCAAGGCTGTTTAATGTGTTATCAATCCTTGATAGCAGATAAGTCTTTCTTGGTCACATTAAGCTGGCGATACTCTACACAAAACCTCAGAGAGCCATCTTTCTTCTTAACAAGTACAATGGATGACAACCTTGGGATAACTGATTGTTCTATCACACCTAACTCCTTCATTTCCTTCTGAATTCTCTCAACTGCCTCAATCAAAGTTAGTGGCAGTCATTTTGGTGGCTGTTTTATGGGCCTGACACCTCCTGTATCTATGTTGTGGAAGGTCACGTTAGTCTGTCAAAGGATATTTGGTCTACACAAGTAGGCATCTATATTTATCTGCAGTAATTCAGAGAAAGCCTTCTCCTGTCGCCAGTTAAGGTTTTCTTTTGTTCTTACAACCAGTTCCTCCAGTAATTCTGGTAAACTATATTCCATTTGTTTTACTCTCAAATCTTTTGGATCATTTGGAAATACCTGTGTAACCTGCTTGCAAACACCCATCACGGCTCCCTCAAGATGAATGGCACTATCGGACAAATTTTTCATTCTTACAGGAAAAATTTCAGAATTAGAAGAGACCAAAGTCCTTGTACAACGACTTTACCTGGCAGGACACCAATTTTCTCTGCTGGCTAAATTAGACCTAAATGTTTGACAAACTTGCCTTGACATCTGCCTGTAATGACAATTTCACTAGAAGCGGGCAACATAGTCGGGTGACCACATACTACTGGGCAGCTAACTGGAGAGGACAAATCATGCTGTGTTGACACCACCAACTCTGTACTGCCTACCCGTAGCACACCAAGTCGAATATCAATACAGCACCCCATCCTATGTAGTACATCAAGCCCCAAAAGACATTCATCCTCTATTTATGCTATGTAAACATTGTGCTCTATGCTAAGGTCACCAAGCTTCAAGATCACTTTTCTCTTATTATAACTGGTGTGGTCTCACCTGTTACTGTAGTCAAATGAAACAGATCCATGCTGTCATCAGGCAATCACTGGGGGGGAACGCTCGAGGATGTCTCGTCTTATTACTGTTTTGTTTGCTCCAGTGTCGATGACCACCTGGCAAGGAACATCATTCAGGCTCCCCTTCACAAGTATTGCATCCCAATCCTGTTTCGCTGACCGTATATATAAGAAAATTAGGGCCTTCCCTTCAGCAGTCACTGACCTTTGCCTCCCAAGACTGGCATTTACAAATTTTCCAAACGTGCTGTATTCTCACCTGCCTCTCGCAGCCTATTTTCTCGCTGCTGCTTCTGTGGCTGTTGCTGTTGTGGGCAGTAGGCTCTCAGGTGCCCCGGCTTTCCACGTGACCAACACTCCGGCCGATTAGGTGGGGGTGGCAAAGCTCTATAGCAAAGACCCTGGAAGCCATGTCTCTTATGGCTGTCTGCATCTCCTTCAGTGTCTTCGTTAGTATGTCTTCATTATCTTCGTTCAGCATCACTGCCCATACTGGACGTCGGAGTGCGGCTTCCTGTCTTGCTGATTATACCTCCAGTTCTCGGGCCAGGGCATCCTGCATGTTGTGGGTTGCAGCCAGACGTATCACTTGTCGTACCTCTGTGAAAAAGCTGACTGTGATGATGTCACGTGCCTCCTTGGGACACCCCTCCAGAGATAGGTGGGAGAACCGTATGCACATTGTCCTGCCATAGCTCCTGCAGTGGCTCCCTGGTCACTGGGTGTGGCTTCGTAGTTGGGCATGGTGGGCAATTCACAGGTACCAGTCGCCAAAACGTAGCTCCGAGGCCGACACCAGTGTGGGGTACTCCAGTCTATGTCGCTCTGGTAGAGATAGTAGTATACTTAATGTGGGGCCTCTCAGTACTGCTGCGAGGTAGTAAGCCCACTGTTCGGTAGTCCAGCCATTGTGGGTAACAACTATTTGAAACTGGTTTTGTTATTTCCGCCATGAAGTCTGGCCATCATGAGGGGTGGGCTTAGTTGAGATCTTGTTCCCCACTGCCGGCTGCGTGACACCAATACTGCTGAGCTGCTGGCTATCCTCCGAAGTTGGTGTGTTGGTGACGACTACGCTTCCTCACTTTTCACGGCTGGCAATGTCGTGATTGTAGGATTTCTCTGCTGCAGAAATAACTGGCATCCCTTCTGCATCACACTTATTTCCGGTTTTACTTCATTCTTGACACTGCCCATTCTGTCATTTACACTGCCCATTCCTTTATTTACACTGTCCATTTTCTTATTCACAGTCAATTCTGTTGTTCACAGTCAATTCTCGTGTCCACCTAGTCGCTAATGCCTTTTATTCTCCTGTCAACATTCTCATTTACAGTGTCTATTTTCTTATCAACTAACTCACTCGTATTAGTTATCTGGCTATTTACATTCTCATTTACACGATTTACACTTTCTTTAACACTACTTATTTGGGTATTTACAATTTCATTTGCACTTCCTTTCACAATATTAATTTTGTTATTTACAGCTTTGTTCATTTATCATTTATTTCACTTTTTACATCTTCCTCAAACAATTTGCACTTGCGTTTACTTGGCTACTTATTCCCTAGATTAATGCCTACAGTGCTTCCAGTTCTGCAGACATTTTTATAGTTTACATTAACTACGATGGTTGTGCAAAAAGAAATTTTCTTACTATTTCGGCACATTTTCTTACTATTTCGGCACACAGTTATCACAATTAATTAATTTGTTCTAATATCACTAATTACTAAGCTATAGTCTAATTTTATTCATAATTTAATAATTAATAACTGCCTCTATCCCACTAGACACCAGTGTTGCAAGAATACCTGAGGGGTGTTTCCCTGTTCGTGAGGGATGGAGGTCTTAATAAAAATAAAAGAACTAAATTCAATAATTATATTTATTCTCAATGCTACAAATAGTCAAACATCTGTTATTCACCAGTCTGAGCATCCCATTAACTCTTATTATGCTTATTAGCACAATAATTAATTACTATCTTCATTTCAATCAAAGTCTTTATATCAGTGTTTATTCTTGCTAATGTCTTTTAAATTGCTCCAATTATGTCCACACTTTTCATTAAAACTGTCTATTTCCATTGTCCGAAATATATTTTCACTCATGCATCCAGTCCACAGTCCTGCAGGCCAGTCCCACTCTTCACTGCACACAAGCTCGCCGATGTGCTCTCGCAGATCGCTGCAGTCGTCTCTTGCCACTCCGGAGTTGCTCAACTGTCACTTAAGGTCGTACGGGATGCCAAACTCTCAGCTCTTAATCACTCTCCCCTCAGAGGCCCACATGTGGTATTTATACTTGAGGTAGGTGCTGTCTAGAATGTTCGTGGCAATCCAAAATGTTCTGGGAAAAGTAATGGTGATGACGACAATCCTGCACGATAAATGGAGAAATATGAGCTTCTCAGGGCGAGCGAGGCGTGAGTTGCAGTAAGATTATCAACATGTGCGGCAGCATTCTTTATGATAGGCCACTATCATATAGCTGCTGTCCTTCACTTCTACTTGCTCATGGGGATGTAAAGAAGAGAGTGCGCAACAATATTATGGACATAATCTAAGTAATGTGTTTCTTTGAGTTGCTTCTCTTAGAGATGCAGGGTTAACCATATATCATACCAGATATATTTTAAGTTTATTCTTTCATAATTTGGATGACACTGTTTTCTCATTTGCATTTGTTCTACAGTATCTTTTAAGTAGTGTCTCTTTGTTACTCTTATATTTACCTTAGAGCATAAATAATGACATCATTTTTGTGTCATGTGATTTGCTTTATGATAGTCATTAACATATATGTCTTATTTATTGTTATATTCACAAAGATTTTGGAAGACTGGTTGCATGTGCATGTTCCTTCATTGTTTGATGTCTTCTTCTAATTGTAATGAAACATCATTACCCCTAACCCCGTCTGGCAAGCTACGTGAAATTTCGTCCAACTCTCTGGACCTTACACCCCTCCCTAGATTGCCTCCAGTGTCACAAGCTCACCAGTAAGTACTGTTAGGCACGCTATTGTTGAAACATCCCTGGTCACTCAAGTTTGCCCACATGAATACCCAGTAGTTGACCAGCCATTTTACTGAATTTGTGACCTCATGTAGGTAATTACATCATATCTCCAATCACCAGCATCACCTGAACCCACTCACCTTATGAAATTTACGATGATTGGCTTCAAGCACACGAGGGTTCCACGCATACCACTATCGGCATCAGCAGCAGTTGGTCGACACTTGCCCCAGCTAATCCCATCGCAAAAGCCATCACGAACTTCGATGCACAAGGCGATGTACACCAGATCCTTAAGAGTAAGGTATGGTGAAGTGTTATCCCAACGCCTTCCCTGAGGTCCGGCGAGTGGAGTACTGGCTGGGAGACTCTCAGTACGAAGATGCCATGAAAATATAGAAACCTGCAATGGTGTGTATCATGCCTGCCTCTACTACACCCTGGCACTTGCGTTCAACCCAAGCACCACAAATGCTGAAGGCAAGTCAAAAGTTTATTTTATGGTCAGAATCTGGTGCAATGGTCAAACCTGTGCAGTGTCCAATGTGAGGCACGACACAACACTACCATGCAGAACCAACAAACTATTGGAGCTGAACAAGGGTAAAACCATCATTATTTAAGAAGGCTTGCAGCATAGGGACTATGAAATGCGCTGAGGGGGCCCGGAAACAGTGCTTTATTTCAGTGAAGAATGTGATGGCGAGACACATAGACATCTACCAGACTAAGAAGCTAACATGGTTACGTTCGTCGAGTAGACAACGACTTGTTGCAGGCTGCCGTGCAAGGTAAAGACAAGCGTACCAGATAAGAATGGGGAAGGAGCATGGATAATAACAAACAAAATAAAAAATCAGCATTTTTAACAGAGAAACCAAGTGTAAATAACTTTATAATTGTGAATTCAATTTTTTAAGGAGCATGATGTGTGTTGGTGTGAATGAACAAACAACAGCAAGGAATTTTTTATAATAAAACCTTTGGGTCTTAAAAATTATCTTGCTTGTTTATGTAGAAATAATGCAAAAATTATGTTACAACATAAATGCAGAAAAAAAAAAAAAAACTTTTTTTTGACAACGTAAAAAAAATTGCTATACAATAAATGTGAATACATAAGATAATTATAAGAGTTTTACGAATAAAATATGTGTATTATATTTAAAAAATCTACCTCTTTTTTATTGTTTGTTATGTTCCCCATCAATTCAGAAAAAAGGAAATGTAAACTGTATTAGTGAAAAAACTTAGTAAAAATTTTGTTTTAAAAACAAAGACAATGAACTTATACCTTACAGAGATAAATAATGGAAAAAAAGTTGTTAAAAAAAATACTTTATGAATAAAATAAGTAAACCATTTAGGTTAGTGGAGTTGAGTTTGCGAGCACAAATGGGCAGACTCACAAGACAAGGCAACTGACCTAGTCAAATTTAAAAAAAAATCTCTGCTTGCGTGGCAAGAGCAGTGATAGCAGTTTCACAGACCTGCACCTGCATGGCATCTGGTAACTGGAGTCCTCAAGCATAGGCATGTGTACATGCTTCCAAGTAGTTTTCTCAAGTGAACACCTGTACGGTGTCAGATAGCCTAAGTCAGAACATGTGGGAAGAGCCATGTTAATATTTTCACAGGTCTGCACCTGCATGGCATCAGGTGACTGGAATCCGCACACATGTGTACATATGTGCTTCCATACCATTTTCACAACTTGCATGGTGTCAGATAGCCTAAGTCAGCACCTCTGTGCATGCGTGGGAAGAGCAGCATTAGAATTTTCACTGGTTCACACCTGCTCAGAGCTATCTCCAACCCAACAATGTGTATAAGGACAAGCAAATGCAAGAATGAAATTAATGTAAAGTAAGGTAAAAAAATTTATTTGAAAGTATATATGTACATAAGAAAAAATAAGCTTTCTAAAATATTGGTAAGTACTGTTTCACAATGACTCACTCATTGATCCAAGAGTCATCTTGCTTCGAATGTACAAGCCACCTCACGTACACACAACCATTAAGTAGTTTCAGCAGCTTATACAAAAAAAAAAAAAAAAAAAAACAGGAAACTGCATAGACTGGATATCCTCTGTGTAAAAGCCTCTGATGATGGGTTCACTATGTAGGTCCTCGAGGTACTACTTGCGCAGGTACCAATGTTATATGTGAACCACCTTGTAAAATTCCACAAACCAGTTGTGAAGGCTTTGTGGAAAATGCCACGCTAGTAAAATGATATTACTGACTCTGGGCCAACAAGTCCCGGCTCCGGAGCCCACCTGCCACCATGTTGGAATTTCCCTTTTTTCCCTTCTTTCCCTTGAAATAAACTACATTTCCCTAGAAATTTCCCTTTTCCTTGAACAATAAAAAAAAAAAAATCATAAAAGTCAACACGCATACTACATGACAGACTACTACTGCAATGTTGGGTGCAGGTTACCCTGTGTTCTTGAAAACAAAAACTCTAGAAAATCCACAAAAGTCAGCAATCATATTACATTAGACTACTCTCACCATGTTGGATGCAGGTGACCTCAACCTTGACCCCATGATTTTGAATGACCTTGAAAACAAACTTGAGCAAAAATCCGTATGTCAGCAAGCATATTAAATTACAAACTACTACCACCATATTGGATGAAGGTGATCTTGACCCCATGATCTTAGCTCAAAAATCACAAAAACCCATAACACATTCCAAAAATTCTAAGAAATCCCAAAAATTTATAAAAAAAATAGATTGATACATATTATAAAAAATGTATTAATAAAAAATTTATTTTAAAAAAAACTTGCATTTACTTACATTTACTCCTTCACGCCCACTCCCCTCACCCATACTCATTATATTGTATGCTGATATCTTGTTTTTTAAATTTGTAATTGATTTATACATTGCTGGAGGCTGCCATCTTGGATTTAATATGTTTTCATCACCTAGGTGGTGCTAGTGTATTAATTAACCCACCCGGTGGGAGCCATATTTGTTTATGTTTTTTTAAATTATAGTTTGCTCTGATGGCACCCTCCATACTGGTTAATATTTTCATCACATAAGTGCTGTTAATTTTTCGATTATGTCACCTGCTATCAACCAGTACTGAATGGTGACATTGACCATTCCTGCAAAGTAATTAAACTGTCATATATCATTTTTTAAATTTTATTCTTAAATATAAGCATTTATACAAAAAATAATTTTTATATAAAGCAGATGGTTTTTTATAAAATAAATAAAATACAACATATTTTTTCACACAAAATTAATTGTACACATAATATAATATACATAATCGACATACAACTAAAAATATTTTCTAATCTTCTTCGAGCAGAGTCCAAATTATATATTTTAATCTGCAGGTCTTGAATTATGGCTTTAGGGTATCTTGTAAAAGGCTAAGCAATTCACCAATGGTGGTAAACAGCAGCGCTCTATGAAGAACTGCACAAATTGCAGGTCACTACAAAGACCTTTAACACAAGCAGCAATACTTTTCTCCGATTCACCATCCATCACATTATCATTGCAGTGTAGACATGACTCCTCTTTGATCAATGACTCAATGACCATAGTACAAACATCTGGTTCATCGACCCAGGTCTGCCAGTGACGGAACCAACATCAGCAGCCTTGGGATTACACCTTGCTGGACTACGAAAGTGACCTCTGCAAGTAGGTTCCAGCTCATTTCCAGAGCTGGAGGCACATCAATCGGAAGGTGCAGCATCATTTTTTGTGGCGCTGTGGATAGTCACATGGTGCCTATGAGATCTTCTCAGACTTCTGGTCGTCTGGTTAGAGGCTTCAACAGTCTCAGCTGGTGGCTGCAAGTTTCCCTATGTGCGATCTGTGATGATCACATTCATGCATGCAAAAAAATACACCACGCCTTCAATGCTGGCAGGAAGATGTGTCACTGGGCACATGTGAAAAACAGTGCACTTTCTAGGCTCGCAACATGCTATGAGCTGCTGGTTTGGTTTGTACGCTAGGGGAAAGTGCAAAAATCTCCAATGCTGCATGCTGCTAGCATCAGAAATCTTTTTGTATATGCATAGGTAGCTGGTGTTCTAATAGCTGTATTCAATGGTAGAGTGACCAGGTGTGACACTCACATAAACATTTGCAGGGCGAAATGCATACATCCTCATCTGGTGTCTGTTGTCTGGAGGCCAACTGAAGGTGGAGAGATGCTCCTGCCTTTATATGCATTATAATATAAGAGTATGCAAGCCCTATGATGTCATACTGACTTTGAACCAATTGTATTGAACCATTAATATATTGTGCGGACACAGACCAGCCAATCACCGAGTTGCCACGTGATTAAAGTTGGCCAATCACATGAGGTGGTGGTGGAGTCATTAGGGTCATTAAAGGCCATTTAAGGGTTATTAAAGGTAATTTTAGAGTCATTACGACTCATTTAGGAGTCGTATTAGGGTAATTTTGGAGCGAAACTGCAAATTGGTATATTTCGGACTCTCTGTGTTGGTGTTTGTGTGTGTGCATCGAAAGTTAAAATAAAGTCACCATATTTTAAAATAAAATTATATAGTCCTACCTTCAAAAGATGGAAGGTGAACATTTTATTCAATAATCTCGTTTTAAAAATGTATGTATCCAGGTCCCTCTGTATATTTTATCGCTTCTTGGGTAAACTGTATTTACACTTTGCAATAAAAGTGCCTAGAACTACAGAAGGCTCCCACCACACTTCGCCACTGGTCGATGCACAGCATGGACTTTGTACTGAACAATGCAGCACCATGGCAGGCCACCACCATGCTTCCCAATTGGTCGCCGTGTGGAAAGGCATCTTCATACAGACCGCCCTCTCATACCGATGTGCATTTTGAACGCAGGTGAAAACCCAATTGCAAAATCAGCACCGGCGACAACCAGTTAGCGATGATGTAGGTCGCTGCTCCATGGTCACTGAGGTCAAAGGCAGGCCTTCGTTTTAGCAATTCATCATTATGTTATGGGAGCACTATGAGAAAACCCAAATACTCATTTGCCTCAGAAGAAAACACGCAGATACTATCATATATATATTTATATATAAGATAGGAATATACATAATTATGTATAGAATAACTTTGTACCTGCATACAGGACTAGAATACAGACTTATAACAGCTGTTTGGTTATTAACACCTTCATGAAAAGGAATAGTCTTCCAACATATAATGACACGAGAATCCAGAGCGGACAAGTTCATGAAAGAAGAATTAGGCATGTTGTGATATTTACGGAAGAAACAAAATTCCAACACCCCACTACCAGGTTTGGCAGTCATACCATGAAGTCCAAAATGAAACACAAATGACAACAACACATAACTCTCTTCAACACTTAAACTTTTCAACATAAAGTATTGTCTTCTTTAGCCAAATCATAATTAGCACTCACAATGTTATGATACACCCTTCATGGATAATAACAACTTCTTGAAAATTTCTTCTGTACACTCTGGTTTATGTGTTCTCCTAACCTAACAGCACTGCTTCGCGTCCGTTATCGGTGAATCACTATTCTCCTAGAATCACTAGTACTGAATATTTTGTGGTAAGTGTCCTAAGTACCTTTCTTCTTCAGTAAGAACCTAAAAGCAAATAAGTAAATTACAACCACAACACACCGCAAGGGTGTATTGTACCTACAGTTCCCTTTTAGGTGAATGAATTTTAATGTCAGTGGTCACAGTAAATAAATGAATTAGTATTTTTATGTGTCACATGGCTTTGCTAATACATGATTTTGGGTCAAAGGTCCTGAGTCCTCAGTCCTCCTCTGCTGGCTCAGTGTCACAAATCCCTGTCACCTGAGTCCAACTCTTCTGGCTCGGAGTCAAAAATCCTGCTCACCTGCTCTGGGAAAAATGGAACAACTTTAGCGAAAAGGGAATTTTTTTAAAGGAAATTTAGACAATTTTGTGGGAGGAAACGGGAAATTTTGAGTGAAAAAGGGAAATTCCAACATGGCGGCAGGTAGGCTCTGGCTCCGGACCCCATTGGCCCAGAGTCGGCTATATTATTCTACTAACGCTGTTTGGAGATTTGCACCAATTCACCAATATTGGCTTTAGGCTTGTGTGGGTCCGTCCTTGTCGGAATAGGATAAACTGTCCAAAGCAGGGAGTCATCCTGGACGTCTTCGAGCTTTCTGGCAGTGGTAGAATGAGTGTTTGAATTATATTCGCAGATGAGTTTGTAGTTTCCATTCACCGTGAAATGTCTCCAAAGTTTGACTTTTATTAGAGTCCAGTGAAAATGCTCAATGATGATTGAGCCCAGAGTACGTAAAATAGTAATTTATACTGCACCTTTTCATAAGTTAATGGAAAGTTGCATTAAGGTATTCTTTACCATTGTCTGTATGCAGATTTTTTGGTATGCATCCTTCACGCAACATGTCTGCCATAGCCTCTGTGACATAGCGCACATTATTTGAGTTGAGCATTCTGGCTCAGACATACTTGGAAAATGTGTTAATGACAGTCAAAATGTAGCGGTGACCTATATTCGCACTAGAAAAGTCTTGAATTTCAATAACGTCGGATTGCAAACTATCATTCAACCCTTTCATGGAGTACTTTCTATAAGGATAATTTCTTCTGGCTGACCTGTACAATTCCCCATAAATTGCATATTTTGCATCGTATGATGTAGATAGATTCTACGAGTTCTTCCATGATGGGTATAATCTCATTGGTTTGTGACCAATTGCCCACAGAATGTGAAGCGACCAGTAGTCATTGTCTATCAATGAGTTTGTCTGGATTGTCCCAAAACTCATAGTCTATCTTGTGGCAGACCCAATCGAACGGCTTGGGCAACCGTGCAAACAGTCCTGCTGCGCAGCTTGTGTCTGCGAGCCCCTGCTGCGACTCCCCTGCCTTGAGTGCTATGAAAACCTTTCCTATTCCTTTTCCTTCCAACCTCTGTGTAACTCCCAGCTTCCACGCATGCGCACTTTACTTAACTTTCATTGGTTGTGACATAACTTGTGGAGTGGACGACCCTAGCATCAGTGCTGGGCTCGCCCACTTCGTTTCTGCTCTCGTATCTGTAAGCACCCTTCAGGTGCAGGTCTACTCGACATCCGTATGGGATTCTGTCAAATTCGTCAGCATGTTAGCTGACTGTGGAGTTAAACAGCACTGGTGGTTCAAGGTGGGTTGACTGGCAAAGTTGAGAATTGAGGTGATTTTAATTTACTACTGGTACGTGTTTCCTAGTTTGCACTTAAACTTCTGTTTGGCAGTGGTGTGTTTTAGCCTAAATTCTGTTTGGAGTAACTTGTAGCTGTGGAGCCTTAATTAAGTCGAAAGTTGGTTTTAGTTGACGCTATATGTGAGAATTACTTAACGAGACAGCCTGGAAATATAATGGCGATTTGAAAGGGCCCGCATATATCCACGTTAATTTGCATATTGTGATTGCCTTTTACCCATTTTGTATGTAAGCCACATAATTTAGTTTTGTTTCGGTGCCTTTGTAACCAACAGTATTAACTTTCAATTTTAAAAATATCTTTTATCTGTGTGTCAAGTTTCAAATTTTTGCAGGGTAGGGATTTGATTTGATTTGATTTGGTCCTTTGGGATGCCCCGATCCATGCCAAGTGTTTTAATATTCTTTCTACATAATCAGTAAACTTTATTGGTTAACTTCTCCTGTTTTCAGCCAAGTCAATTTTATAATCTGGGTTCGTATTCAAATTAATGTGGCTGGTTTTATAATGAAGTACTGTAAAGGAGAAACTTAACTGTTTATTATAATTTACTTTTAGTTGACGCATGCTGGGTTAAGTGGTAGCTGGCACGGTCATCATGGCTTTGAGTTGCATTAGACCAAGCATAAGGCATTACAGGTTTACTAGTTAAGTTTTCCCTTGGTGCCCGTTACCTTCACAGGGCACGTTGGTTGGCGGCTAAGCACAAAGTTTTCTACAGTCTGTCTGGTGATTGGTTTGCGGATAACTGCATTAGTTACGATGTTTCCCACTGTAGGTTTGAATACGGAGGAGGTTGACTGTTGGGAGGTGTCGGGAATACCTGGCTTACTTATACTGTCTGCAGCCGAAGGTGATGCTGCTGGTCACTGCTGGTTGGAGCTGGAAGTGCAAACAACTGGCTGTAGGTCAATGATACCATGCTGGCCAACACGGTACCGTAGGTTCCAGGCGGCTGCTTCCGGACTCCAAAACCTGGGGTTGAAAACCCCGTGTCTCACCTCTGTCTTGTAAATCAGTCTGCGTAAGACGGGATTGTATTCTTGGTGAACACGTATATGCGATGGAAAACCAATGTACTTATAAACAGGAGAGATCAGTATCTCTAATAATTGGGTTAAAGCAGTGCTGTCCCGTTGAGCTTGCCTACTCAAAGTAGGAGGGGCTAATACACACTGCTGCTTGGCAGCGATGTGGGCTGTCCTTTGCTCCTTTATCTTTTAGCCGTACCTTTCCCTAAAAGGCATAGAGGTTATGATGCCGCTTAGCAGTAGATGTTGTGCCCCCTGGACACAAGACAAATCCCTAGTGTTCTGCCAGCAGTGGCTGCCGGCACAAGCTCAGAGCTCCATAAGGCTCTCCCGCCACTGGCGGGCGAACCAGAAGCGTTGAGCCATATGGGCCGCCTTCCTGCCACTACTGGGTCTAGGTCGCAACCAAGGCCAGGCTGCAAGCATCAAGCAAATACCCCCGCCAGCACCTAGGTGCTCCGGTAAGGATACCACTCAAGAGTGCTGTCTTGCCCTTTTTGGATGAGTTAGTAGTGGTTGGGGCTCTGCTGTTCTATCCTAGGAGGTTTAGAATAGGTGGCCGTCGAATGGTGTGAGTGTGTGTTAGACTGGTGAACTCCTGAAGGGGATCCACAGTCTTAATCTAAATTGTATAGTCAAACTTCCGGTTTCGGTTGGCAGTGTACAACACGCATGGTTCCTAGCAGTCGTGATGCGGAACTCTCCAGGAATAATATTCTCAGTTAAAGGAACCAAGCCGTATTTATGAATTGCGTAATAAGTACAGTGACATGTGCTATCTCCTAACCAAGCAGACCGTACGTAAGGAAGTAACTTACGCTGTACAGGTGTAGATGACCTGGTCCTGGACTATACAAGAAAGCAAATTATATCGACGGCTAATTAAGAATACTTAGCATAGCTAACAAAACTTCGGGATATCTAGATGAGACAATTAATTAAAAGGGAATCTCTGCTCTAGTAGCAGGGAGTCTAATTGCCCCTACCAGCAAGTACGGGCGGCTACTATTCCAGGAGGAATCAGTAATGGAGGAAGTTGTGATGAAAGAAGAAGAACTTCTGGTAGATGAATACTATCTGCAATGAAAAGCCTCTGGTAAATGGTGGTGGTCGTCGTCCAGAAGGCTCTGGTAACTGTTGCTGCAGAACAGCCTCTGGTGACGGCAATGGGAGCACCCTCTGGCGGATGCTGAAGACTTGGTGACTTGTCGAAGGCCCCAGCACACGAAGTGTTGGAGCAGGCTCAAGAATCAGACAGAATAACTCATGAGCCCGGGCACGCACTGACTTTTAGAGTCTGAAGGACACGTGCAGTGCCAGGCCACGGTAGTAGATGTGATGTTGCCTCATGACGTCCCTCTAACATGAGGCCGGGGAGGGGGTAGCAACTCTCTGTCTGTCTCCCGGCTTCGTGCATTTTTGGTGGCGCTCGGCTGTGCCCCGAGGCAGCTGGTGGGTTGTAGGCTCGCAGGGGAGGGGAGGGCAGCATGATCGCTGACTTGAGCAATGTTAGTTTCCATGTGTTTGGAAGCACCGTCCAGGGTTGTGGCGATCCGCAACGTCCATGTACTAAGTTGGCGGGGTTCGACTCTCACTCGGATATAGTAGATATACAGTAGTCTGATGAGTCGTAATCATTTGTATTAAAAACGTGGGTGCGGCACGCGTAAATGCCCCCCCCCCCCCCGTTATGATGAAAACTCATTGGGTGAATTTGGTGGAGTAGGGTGTGTAGAAGGTATGTCCCATCATCAAGAAGTTCTCTGGGATTAGATATGGTAAGAAAAAATTTTTACTCATCTACGCGGGACCCTTAATATTGGGCTGCTTGACCACTGTAATTCCATTCACTCTGTGCGCTGGGGCTGGCTGGAGACATGTGGCACGCACATGCCGGCCGTCGCGCTCTCTCTCTTCGGGTGGGCCTCCTCTCTGCCCCTTGCCCAGCAGAGTCAGAGCGCTGCATGCTGCTAATGAGTTTTCCTCCTTGTGGTTAGGATTAGTGTCAGGAGTGACCCTATGTATCGGGTGTCCCACCGGCCTACTTCATTTACGCATGTCGTTGGCAAAAACTCAGCATAGCGCTGTGGTTAATTAAAAAAATATTTAGAACAAGAACCTGGAAAAATAAACATGAAAACGACTAGACAAATACGAAGGGTGGTAAAAAGTTTGTACAAGTCTTACTCGCAGAAGGCATAGTAGAGTTACTACCTATCATGGTGCTTGCTGTGGTGATTTATGAAAGAAAACTAGCACACTTTCTAGGGTAGCCTGTGAGTCTCACAGCAAGCAAAACAATTACATGTAACAGGTTAAGAGTTCAGCAAACTCAGATCCTCTATCACCTGGGTTGACCGGCTAACGAACAATACGAGTACACTTTACAAGAATTTTAACACGCGGATAATTGATGCACGTTGGTCACTACAAACTAACAAACATAACACTGCAATAAAATTGAATTTAAGATATCTTGCACCTGGTTTCAACGTGGTGAGTTCATGGGAGCTCTGTGGCTCAGAGTTCTGGGTAGGCTAACTGTTATTGTTCCACAATATTAAACTAGCCTAATGGTTGAGTGTCTATGCCTATTTCTCACTGTCTTTGACTGGGCTGGTAGTTTAATCGTCACTAGTTACAGGTCTATAACGAATCCTGTTTCACTGTTTGCGTAGTGGTTAACAGCTACTTGACTTGGTTCTCATATTACTGAGCATTTACAACTTTTCGGTGGGTTTAATTTTTGCCGGTCTTCCTCTCGTCCTGAGTGCAGCATGGGCCGGGTACGGCCACGTGAATCACGGTACCAGCCAGGTGTCGAGTCTGCTTTGGTGACACGAGGAGCTATCAGGTATCGTGGTTCAGTACTAGGTATTGAGGCTTCTGCTTCTGCTGCTACTGATAGTGAGGGCACAGGAACAAGGGATGCTGAAGCAGTGCGGGGGAGTTACACAGGAAGGTCCTGCACCCCAACTGCATGGGTTCCTACCCATAGGGCAGGTTGTTTCTGTGAAGTGGCAGTGCAAGGGAGTGGCGGTCAACTGCCCTCAACCTCGACTGCTGGTGCTCCTCACCTTATGTCCGGGTAGTTGGAGGCATCGATGGTCGCGACGTCCAGGTCCTTTGGTGAGGCAGTTGCACCAGGTGTAGGGTAGTGGGAGGAATCAATGGTCTCAAAGTCTACTTCATCGGTTGCCGATCGAGCAGGAGGCAGAATGGGCCTCTCATCCTCTATGGTGCCGATGGGTGGATCTTCCTGCATCGGAGGAGGTTGGGGCGGAGCGAGGTCATCGACTGTGCTTGACGTCCACTGCAGTCTTGATTACTCGCCATCAGTAACAGGGGTTGGCTTTGTGGAAGCTGGAACGACCTTGATCCCTGTTCTGAGTATTTTCTCTAGTACAACTGTCGATACTGTGTCTTTGGCGTGGCCGCCTGACGGCCCAGTGGCGGATAGTAGAACTTCCTCGGAGTCAGAGATCAACTTGATAGAAGTTGGCATGACCTTGATCTCTGGCTCGGGAGTTGTACTAGGTGGAGGGGTAGGCGCTCGGACGTCTTGTTTGCCTACTATGCGGTAAGGTCCATCCCATTTATCAGTGAAGCCAGCACTGAACTGATTGCTGGCCTTGCTGAGAGGATGATATCTGAATAAGACGGCTTCTCCAAGATTGAACTCTTGTACCCCTGTCTTTACCTGAAGGTACTTTCATTGGATGTAGGCTTCCTGAACCTTCTGGGTGGTAGTGGTGCGAGTTAGCATGGCTAGTCAGATGTCCTCAGGATGTGGCATAATCTCCGTTGATTCGCTGTCCCATTGCCATTCACCCGGTCGGCATAGGGTTTGGCCCAGAAGTAGTTGACTCAGACTTGTGTTCACTGCCTCGTTTGTCCAGCGTCGAAGGGCAAACAAGATGGTTAGGATATGTTTATCCCAATGTCGATGGTCATTCCCCACAGTCAGAGGCACTTCTTTATCTCCTGATTCCTCCGCTCAGTGGGGTTGGCCTGAGGGTGGTATGGTGGGGTAGTCCATGTCTCTATCCCCGATCCTTGGCATGCTGACTGCCATTGGCGACATGTGAACTGAGTGCCATTGTCAGTCAGTATGGTCTTCAGGTATCCCCAACGTGAAAATACCTTTGTCTCCATTTTTCGTACGATAGGGGTGGTTTCCTAGCTGGGTAGTGGAAAGGCTTCTACCCACCTGGAGAACTCGCCTGTGACTACCAGTAAATATCGGTTCCCCTTTGTACTACGGGGATACGGTCCCATCAGAACGGCGTCTATGTGGGTCCACACCATCTTGGGCCTTCTTGGTTATGCTGTAGGTAGAGGAACAGGGTATGCTTTGTTGCGGTAGCAAGTGACACAGTTTCTCATGTACTGCTGGACGTCGTGGCTTATTTAGTCCCAACTATAGCGGGTTCCGATTTCCAGCAGGGTTTCTCTGGTACCCGGGTGTCCGGCTTGGGGATGGTCATGGTGATGGAGGCATATATCATTGTGTAGTTGTGGCAGGATCCATATCTTCCATTGGGCAGTGCGTTGTCCCCTACATGTCCACGCGACATAATCCCTTAATTCAAACCTTCAAGGTTGTTCCCGCAGGAGGCGGTGAATTCAAGTATCATCCTGCTGGCTTATCGTGATCTGGTGGCAGGTTATTTGTAGCTGGAAGAGGCGGTTTTCCTCTGGATTTCGTTCGATCGGAGAGGGAGGGGACATCTTCTCCTCTTCAGCTTTTTTGTCCTCCTCCAACATCGGGAAACGGGACAGGGTACCTGGCAGGTCATTAGTCTTGCCAGGGCAGTGTTGTACCTCAAAATCAAACTCCGTAAGGAACAAATCCCACTGCCTGAGCTTGGTTTTAGCTTTCTGTGATTCTCGCAACCATTGGAGGGCCTTAGAGTCTGTATGTAAGGTGAAGTGTTGCACTTCGAGGTAATAGCGGTATTTTCTTACTGCCCAAATGACTGCCAGACACTCCTTTTTGTTTATGTGATAGCGCTGCTTGGTTTCATTCAACCGGGTCAAAGTATATGCTATCAAATGCAGGTGGCCATTTTCATTCTGTTGGTACATGATGGCTCTTATCTGTTTTGACACACGTCTGTCTGTAGAATTAGAAGTTTATCTCATTGAGGCCGATGGAGTTGGTGAATGCTTCCGAAGCTGTTCTTCAAATCTTAGAACAAGTGTTGTTGTTCTGGTCCCCATCGTCAACGGGTTTCCTTCTCAAGGAGTTGGTGAAGTGGTGCCATGTGGTGAGCGATATTTGGCACAAAGTCCCTTAGCCAGTTGCAAAGACCCAGGTGCCATTGTAGCTGTTTCTTATCGGTAGGTTCTACAGCCTCTTTGATTGCTCATATAGAGCTTTGTTGTGGAAAGTTTCCTTCCAAGAAAACCACATGGCCTAGGTAGTAAATGGATGACTTTCCAAAGTAGCTCTTGAGAGCTTGCACGTCATCCGATGGAGTTTAGGTTGTTCGAGATCTCTTTGTATGTGACCGAGGTGCTCCTCCCAGCTATTGGAGTAGATCATCACTGTGCCAACTTCCTAGCACATGAGATCAGAGCCCCCAAAATAACAGCTAAGTCAAAATCACAAAAAATGACTCAGCTGAAAGGCTTCAATCCAAACACCAAGAAGTCTCAGAGGCCAACGCAGAATGAAAAAAATAATCCACTACAAGTGCGAACTCTCAGTGCAACAACCACAAGTTAGTAAAGAAAGCCTAGCCCCCACACAAAATAATAGCTTCTTACCTTATTTTCCTCTCAGTCACATTCTGTTGTCGGCCTTGCCCACATTAACCAGCAAATAGTTGTCAATATTGAATTATCCTCTGTTTTAAATTTGCATTTCTTTTGACACACATAAAAAATAATCAATTATATATTTATATATTATTCTAAAAGAGGTTATTTGAACTCAATAACTTGATTGCATAAAAGGGGTAATCTTGTCTCTTTGATTGGTTAGCAGAAATAAAACCGTGACTTTAATTGATAGGTTTATTACACAAAAAATATATTTTCGAATGCATTAGTGCAGAGCCCGAAGGCACAATAACATATGTAAAACATGTAATTCATAAACAACAATTAGTATTTTCAGAAATTAAATAACTTTTTATTGTTTAGTTCCATTTCAAATTTAAACTTAAGGGTTGCATCCACGAATAAAAAAAAAAATATATATATATATTTAGGTTTTACAAAGAGAAAATTCAGGGGCCATTGCCCTTAACTCCATTAGTGTAAAGTTTCTCATATGATTTGTTTTTCTATTACTTCGGTACACAAACAGCTTTTATAAAAGGTTAAATTCCATGGTGAAAATTTTTTGTGGTTAAGTCCCAGTAGTAGTTTATGTTGGAACAGTTCCGAAAGAAATCACCAAAACATCGGGTTCCATTACAGTTGAAAATTAGCGGGCCTGCATGCAAAAAACCAAAAGATATTCTGACAGAATGCTGCAAACGGTGGTCCAGACTCCAACACACCGTGCACTGTCTCAACTCAGCACCCAACCCAAAGGGGCCATGGGACAGGCAACAGCTGCCTTCAAGAAGTAATCATGATGCAGGGAATGGTCGCCTATGCCGACGACCGCACTTAGCGGTCGTACGAAGTAATTTATTTTAACATAACATTGAAAGTTGAAGCAAGTTGAAAATAATGAACTATATGTTTCTTGTGAAAAATGAAGGAGGAGTCAGCGAATTCTTTCAGCTACAATCTTCTCGGAAGAGTTCCAACAGTCACTACATGATCTATCGATACATATCAAACGACCATGCGGGAATATAAAAGTACATGGAAAGACACCACAAATTATTATGTTTCTTTAAAAGTTAATATTGATAAACAAATTGGTGTCTGGGTTAATTTAACAGACTTTTCTTATACACAGTTAAACAGCTTTGCAAGAATTCAAACAAAAGATAGACCTTTAACTAAAGTGCTGCCCTCTATATTTACGAAATTTAGATATACCAAACAGGTACCTTTGAGATTGACATGGATACATAGAATACATAACAACTTCGCCATCACTTGTGGCATTTAAAAGACCAAAAAAAAAATGAAAGAGGCAATGTTTTCATCAGAATATACAATAGAGATTTCACATTAGAGCAACTTTTGTTTATAGACAGAAACAAATTTATATTCCAAAAAGAAACAAGGAAAGATGGTAAAAAGGGGCTTTGCAAAAAAAATTTGCTAGAAAAGCAATTAAAGAAAAATTAAGACAGAGAATGCCACAGTATGGCACATCACATCATCGAGATAAGCGAAGCAAAACTCTCAGATATACCCGGTTAATACCTCTGTAGACATTAGGCGCTGGAACGTGGCCAGGGCATTTTTCAACCCAAAAGGTATCACCCTCAATTATAAGGTTTCGCCTTCGGGTGTCGTGAATGCCGTGTACTTCCTGCTGTCTGGATGAACAGCAATTTGCCAGTACCTGGACTCCATATCCCAGGTAGTGAAAATTTTCGCCTCCCCAATGTCTCGCAGGGTGTGGGTTAGATCAATGGCTGGGGGGGGGGGGGGGCAATTGGGTACATCACTTTGTTCAGGGCTTTGTAGTTCACACAAAACCTGAGCTTGCCATCCTTTTTCGGCACTAGTACAACATGGGAGTTGTAGGGGGATTTGTACGGCTCCACAATTCCTTGATCCTTCATGCCATTCACCAGTTTCATTATCAGATCGCAGCATCATGCTGATACACAGTATGGCCAATTGTATATGGGGGCCTCTGTTGTCAGCCAGATCTCGTGTTCAATCGAACAAGTCTGGGGTAGCAAACCTCCGTGTCCGAACGCACTAGAGTGTTCGTATAACACTTGTTTCAGGTTACTAAATTCCGGTTCACCTAGTCGTGGTTTACAAGAGCTGGATCTATGGGATTTGGTATAATAGTTTTGGAACTCTGGTCCCAATTCACGGTTACCCGGTTCATATTGCCTAAGTAATCTTGATTCTGTCATTGGTCAATGACGCACTGTTGTTGTTTAAACCATGGGCAGCCAAGTATTACCTCTTCTGTTAGCATGGGTGATGCCATGAACACGGTCTGGTTAGAAAATCTGTGTATGTTCACCATTAGGGTGATTCGGCTGTCAACCTGTACGGTGACATATTTTTGTGCCGTTTGTACAATTTTCGTTTGGGGTCACAGTGTAGATAATTGTTCAGGAGTTAACAGACTACTGCGAATAAAATTTCTGGTTGCAGCCAAATCTAATAATGCGAGGAACCTGCTCCCATTGACTTCTACTTCAATGTGTTCAGCGATAGGAAGTGGTGGTTCTTCGTTTAAACACCTTGGAGGCTGGGCCCTTGTGGTCTGGTGGTGGCGGCCCGTTTCGCACCCCGGCGGAGTCGTTTCCACCTTAGGAGCAGGGGTTGGTTTCTCAATGCCACGTGGTTGACTCTGTGTTTCCGTCCGATTGGGTTTATTGGTTGTGGTCCCCTGGTTCAGTTGGTTTGCGGGGGAAATACTTGTTCCAGTGACTGCCAGGGCAGAACTAGCACTTTGTTACGAACGCAAGGCGCGGCATCAGTGCAAATGCATTCTTCGGAGCCTCGACCAATGGAGCTCCTGACTCAGGGGTTTTTACAGTTTTTGGTTTCTCGAGCACAGCCTGTCACAAATTTCAGTTCCTTCTCTTGGGCGCGTTCTACTAAGTCATCGATTGTTGTAGATTTGGCAGTGAGTAGGACTTTTTCAAGCTGGGTAGTAACGTTCTATTGATTGACAGAATGAAAGTCACCTCATCAACTCTGGGAAACACTCGTCAAAACATTTGTTCTTTTCGGTGAATGAATATTTCTGCCTCGTCTTAGGGTACCTGGATATGGCTATAAAATTGCGTTGTTAACCTCGCCAACGCCTCCTTGCCAGTGAACTCAGTCGCCAACCGTTTACTGAAGTGCTTCCACTAAGTGAGGAACTCGCCGTAGCACTCCCACCATATCAGTTCAAGGCCCTTTAAGTGTAGTTGGGCTCAGCTTACACACTGCTTTGCAGGGATGTCGGTTTCTCTAAATTCCTTTTTGCATTCCTACGTAAAAGCTACCGGGTCTTTATGGGGCCTGCCCACGAAATCATTAATTTGTATATCATCGTCTCTCCTATTTGCTGGATTTCCAGGGGCTGTTACGGGTTGTACACGTGTCCATGAAGTACGTGACCGGTGGGAACGGGATGTGAAGGTTCGTCTGTACCTCTCACACTGGTACGTTATGTCTGGCATAGTACAGCCTATACAGGCATGGTGGTAGGGTTCACTGCATGTCGTGCAATGTATCTTATTGATGCCTGATCCAGAGCATGTTACCTCGCTACCGAACGTTGTTGGTTGTACTCGGTAGGTTTCACACCTGTACTCTAGCCCCTCCATACTTCGGGCTTTATCCTTCCACCCTAAGCACAGGTGGTGGAATGCATTGCCGCAAGAGATACAGTTGATAAGGAATGCGCCAGTACATGAGCAGTCGGCATGGCTACATTTCTTTACTGGTATGTCTGCGATTATCAAGTCATGGGTTGCCCCTTTGGCGGTATTGATCTTGGTATCTGACATAGTTATGACTTATGGGCACCACTGGGTGAAGAACTTTCTCTTATTTAATTATATTCCTTGTGGTAGAATTGTATGTCTGTTCCTCTGATTAACTTTAACAAATAATTATATCTGTAAGAAATTTCAGCCAATGACAGTTATAATGATTTCTGCCACAGTTTACCAGCACACAATTTCAATTAATTTATTAACGTAACAAATGGTAGCAGTTTATTGTTTCCAGTACTTCCACAAATCAGCACTGTACCATCGTACATTGGCACCCAGCTACTAAACTCAGTACATCCAATGGAGTTGGAGATACATATTCTGAGGCCATCCATTTGAGGTCGATCCATTGCTCACTTATCCGCTGGTGCCTTCGAACAGGGACTACAGGAACTATATTTATGACTCTTGGCACTAAACGAAAAGGGTAATAGGATATTCTAACCTCTAATTTTGATAAAACTTGCACTCCACTACAACCTTGATATTGGCTCTTTAGGTCATGCCATACTCTTCCCACAAGGGCATTAAGAACTGCAGTGGCCACCGAGTGTGCATAAGCTGGTTTGTCCTTGAGTGGGGCACTATTACAGCCTGTTAGATGACTTGCATGAGACCTCCCTCAACGGGCCAGACACCAGTCCATCGACAAGGAGACTACCCTATCAGAGAGCCTAGTAGGACTACTTATCCGCACTCAAGGGGTAAGTGATCACCCCCTTCCTGGGAGACTGGAATGGAGGAGGGATAGCAGCCACTAGACTCCACCTACATCGCAGCCACTCTCAGTTGCAGCAGACCCACCTCTCACTTCAGTAACACCACCTACCCCTCCCCCACCTCAGAGAATATCAGCCACCCCAGTAATACCAAGCATAATATGACGCCTCCAAACTGACCCCCGATGACATTTTACCCATAAGGATGCAGCTCTGTCCAACTATACACTGGTACACCAATCTACCCGGCCTCGCTCGACTAACCTTAGGGTAAAAACAAACCAGTGTATCATCTAGCTGCCGAGCCATATGCAGACACAACCGATCAATGTATCCAAGGCATCCTGCTAACAGTAAACCAATAAGGTGAGAGACAGAACAGAGGAAATGAGAAGGAACATTACCTGAAGTTTCAACCCATAATAACCAAGGTGCCAGAAGTGTATGACAGAGTGGTAACTCGAACCTTAAAAGTCATCATGTATATCACAAGGAGCGAGTAGCATCACAGTGTAAAATATGTCAGAAAAAAGTAATACAAATATTCTAACTAAGTTAATTTCTGTAGCGTTGGTGGCTGGAATGCCAGCATATTATGGGAATGGTTTGAGATCATTCACTAGTGTTTATCTGTGAGGATGTATGTTTTCCCAGGCTTGAAGACTATTCTGAACCCATTAAACTTGTCTTGTTTCACGTTTTCATAACTGGCACCAGCACGAGTTGAGGCAGGATATTTACTGTTTTAAGGAAGGGTGGTAGGAAGTGACAGTGAAAGGTAATGAGAAGGCGAGATCTACACATGTAACTGTGACTTAGACAAGAAAGCTTACTGACCCTCCATTCTCTACCCTCTAAGTAGACTCTGGCATGCAGTGGAGTCAATAATGGAGTTGTGACAAATACACCAACTAGAGCCACAAAAAATTAAAACCTAAAAATTTTTCATGTCACAGCAAGACGGTGAAGGGAAAACTCCATCCGGTGAAGGGAAAACTCCATCATAAGTTACATAGCCCACTAGTCTACAAGTCAATGCTCTGTGGTCATTATGTGCTGAGATAGCAGTATTAATTGGGACATTAAAAATGTATCTCTGCCACCAGAGGGAGGGCAAACCAGCCACCGAGGGAAGGCATACCGGTCACCTCTATCCCTTACGTGTCACCTTGGCCAGGCTGCTTGGTTCTATTGCAAATGTCTAACTCAGAGCAAAGAGAGCCATGCTAATTGTAACTGCATTACAATATCTACCTTTTACAACACTTATGCAAAATGCATAGAAAGCCCATGATGGACCTGTGACAATAAGTTAACATTTAAATAATCAACCCTCTGATTTTCCTGCAAGAAGAAGGAAAAAATAGAGTTTTTGCTTGCTAAAAGTTGCACAATGTGCTGAGTTTAGTCTTTTTTTGCAGACAAGGGGAGGACCTATATGTCCATTTAGGGGATAATTTGTCTCAGAACAAATCGCAATATTAAAATTAAATTAATATTTCATAAAAACATGATACATTTTCTACAGAGCCAACTGAACACTTATATAGTTTTAGAGTTTTTGGGGGGTCTTATTAAATAAAAATAAGTCAAATTTCATCTTAGAGGTGGGCAGATAGATCTTACTGGTCAATTTATAGAACTATGAGTACTTGTGAAGTAAACACTTAAATATATTTAACACAAATAAAGTGTAATTTTGCTGCTAAAGCAGTGCAAAAACACCCTACATAAGATTTGAATGTGTAATTTTTGCATACAGGTGGGCAGAATTTGTCAAAATTCCAATAATGACCTTTTCCCTGGGTATTGAGAAAGGTTTAGTTTCAAGAGTTGACTGTAATTTAGATGACAATTTTTATCTTATATGTGATGCATGCCGGGCTGTACTCTTATGTACATAGTCAATGTGGTTTTGGCTGCGTTAGGTCATGCATGGTTGGATAGTGCTAGTTAGACATTTAAGCTACATTTCTTACCAGCAATTTGTGGTGGATATGTCGGTTGGCGACTGGGAAAGAAGTTTTCCACTGTTGGAGTGACAACTGGCTTAGTTGGGACGTTTGTCTGTTTTGGAGTACCTGTTTTACCGTGGGTTACTTAATTCAATGAAGGGGGAGCCAGTGCTAGCTGGCTGGAACCGGCAACTCTGGTGGAAGGTTGTTGGACACTGGTACCGTGCTGACCAACATAGTACCGTCGATTCCACTCCCTATAGCTTACCTCTATGCCTTGTACCGGATGTACAACGGGATTTTATTCTCTGGCTATGTGAATGTGCGCAGGGAAATAAATATAATAAAATACTGGAGATGAAGGTCTCTCCAGATGATGGGCTAGCTACGCACTGTGCCGTTCGGCTTACCTACTAGGAGTAGGTTGGTCTAATATACACGCTCGCTTGGCGGCAGTATAGGCCGCCTTTTGCTCCTCCGTCTATGAGCCGTGCCTTCTACTAAGATGCATAGAGGTTGGGTTAACACTTAGTTATTTCCTGATCATCGTGAACATGAGATAGATAACTATCTAAGTGTATTTCCAATAGTGGTTGCCGGCACGAGCTCGCAGCTCTAATCAGTCCCCCGCCACAGGCGCGCAGACCTAGAGTGTTCAGCCTTCCTACCACTATTGGGTGTGGGTCGCAACAGGGGTTAGGCCTTAAGTCTCCAACAAATATCCCTGCCAGCACCGTAGGCACTCTGGTAGGATCCAACTTGGGATGACTGTCCCGCTCCTGTTGGATGTGTTTATAATGGTCAGGGCTTTACCGTTCTGTCCCCTGGTTCGTATTGGTATATCAAAAGCCAGTCTCTGTTGACAACGTACAGTAGATATTATTTCTAGTGGTCAAGGGAAATACCCCTAACAATCTATTTATTAGACGTAATAAATACAATGATGCATGCTACCTCCTAACCAAGCAGAGAGTGAAAATGGAAGTAACCTACAGTATACAGGTGTAGGTGACCTGTTCCTAAACTACCCACGATATCTAGTGGAGTTGACAGCTATGAAAACAACTCAGTCGCAGCTACTCTATACAAGGGCATCTAGAAGTGAGAATAGAAAAAGGGGACCACTACTTTTAAAGCAGTGGGTGTAGTTGCCTCTACCCCAACAGGTAGAGGTAGCTGCTGTTCCGGGAGGAGCAGCACCAGAAGTTGTGGTAAGTCTGCAGTGATTGAAGACAAAGAGCTTCTGGTATTTGTTGGTGGTTGTCGACAATGGAGCTTCTGGTATTTGTTGGTGGTTGTCGACAATGGAGCTTCTGGTAGCTGCAGGTGGCGACAGAAGCCTCTGGTGGCTGCCGAAGACTGTTGGGCAGTAGAAGGCGTCACGTAGAAATACATGAGGCAGATGAGTTGTATTCGTTTAGTAGTATAGCAGGAAAGTGGCATGCATCATATGTTACCTTTACAGTGTGCTAAAATAAGTGGAATGTATACAGAGGTTGAAAATAACATTTTGAACTGAAATTAACATATGGTAAATAATGAATAAACTGCATTTTAATGCTACATTATGAGAGTAATTCGATATTACTAATAAAAGCTCTTTATTATGAATGCATATACTTCTAAAAGTAGTTTTATCTATATACAACATGATCATACCATGTTACCTTTTTCCACACTCAATGTTTAATTAATGTATTGAAAAAAAGTAAACAGATGAAGTAAAATGATTTAATAACTACGAATAAGGTTTCCTTTACTAAAAATGATTCTCAATTGATATGTACACAGATACTTAAAAAAAATTAAGCAATTGAAGGAACTTACCTCTCCTCGTTTTGATGGTGGCCTTGGAATTATCCTTGCCAATGTGACATCAGTTGGTGTTGGTGGCCTGGGTAGAGTTCTATTAAAAATACTGTCAGTTGGTGTTGTAGACCTTGCCAACATTTTTGCATCCGTTGTAAGTGCTGGTTTTACTGAAAGGCTGGCATCTGTAGGTGTCATTGGCCTTGCCATCAGTGAATTTTCAGTTTGAGAATCAGATTGTGAGGCAATGGCATTATCAACAGGCATCACTCTTGTTTTGCCATCACTATAAAAACCTGGTTTTGCAAATATGTTAAATTCAGTAGGAGTAACTGTTCTTGCAACTTGCACCTCTTGTAGAATAGATGAAGGAATATGACCATCAGCTGTTTGGGTGGGACTTGAAAATGGTGGTATAGCTTGAGCTTGTGGTGATGCCGGTGGAGGGGGAGGGGCATGAGGCGGTGGTGTCAGCGGTGACTGTTGTGCTCCAGTTCTGGCACTCTGTCCCTGAGCTGATGGTGGACGAGGAATTGACCACAAAACTTGACTGTCTGTTGGTGTTAATGGTCGTACACTTTGACCTTGCGTAGGAGTGGGTGTACTCCGCCAGTGTTTTGAAGGAAGCGAAGGTTGTATATCACCAACCTCTGAGAACAGGTCTCCAAGATCTGGAAAAAAAAAAAAAAAAAAACACTTAATGGTGTAAACAGTGAGTTCTAGTGAGTTCACAATTTCAGTACAAATAATATAAAATTAATGAAAATGGAATTGTATTAAAAGAAATTTAAAAAGAACGTTTATGTGTCATGACAGGATTTCTATGATTCGCGGTTAACCTGCCCTTTATTTTTATAACTAAATACTTCAGTACTCTTGATTTTATTTTATTTTAAGCTATAACTAACTATGTTATACCATGTAGCAATGTGCTAATATTTAGAAACAAAGTTTTCTGAATATGCTTTCAAATAGCTAAGCTATTATTATTATTATTATTATTATTATAGAAATAGTGTACATTCAAACACAGCAGCATTGTTATGTACAATTATTCAATTTAGATCAAAGGTACATTATTTCAATAATTTCTTATTTTGCATACTGGCTTTGATGCTGAAATGCTTTAATGTTGTGGTTTGATAAATGTAAAACATTTTTGTACGTCACTACAACCATGGAGAACAGATATGCATTGCAATCGTGGACAAAGGAAGAAGTGCTAGCTGTTGTTCGCTATGAATGGGCACATGGAACCCCTGGTACTAAAATCCATCGCCATTTAGAGGACGCCTATGGTTATTATAATATGTGGATGCAAATGGTATGTTGCTGGTACCAGCAGTTCCAAGATGGGCATACGAGTATGTTGGATGATGTGAGACCCTGGTACACATGAACAGCTAAGGGAGATGAAATATTACCAGGAAAAATGAATGAGCTGATTCAATGAGACAGGCATGTGGCGGTGGACCACGTCAACACTGAAGTTTGTATTTGCCATGAGCAAGCCCATAAAATCATCCATGATATCATGCAGTACGACAAGTATCATCTTGATGGGTACCTCACCAGCTCACACCAGACCACAAGTAGCAAAGGATGAGAACAAGCCCACAGCATCTCTTGTGCTACAAAATGGAGGAACTGCATTTCTGTTCCATTGTGACTGGAGACGAGAGCTAGTTCCACCATTTCACTCCTGAGTCCAAGGCAGACTATGGCATGAAAGCATACAAAATCCCCTGTCCAAACGTAGTTTGAGACAACCCCTTCAGCAGGTAAGTTGATATTGACTGTGTTTTGGGATGCAAAGGGGTTCATTTGCTGGACTTTTTGGATGGCGGATGGGGGTGAAGGGAGAGGAGATCTATCAATGCAGAATGCTGCTGACACACTACCATTACACAGAAATGCAATTCGATCAAAGAGACCTGGACTTTTCACAGTAGGAGTTATCCTTCTGCATGACAGTAAAAAATCTATTGGTGGTTGCAAATTTCAACCCTACTGCTATCTTCGGTTGGGAGTGACTGGATCACACCCCTTACACTCCTGACCAGGTGCCCAATGACTTTCACTTCCTCCCTGCATTGAAGAGAACACTAGGAGGACAGCATTTAACCACCAATGGTGATATTGAAGCAAACTTACAGACATTAGTCTGTACTCAGGACATGAGTTTTTACCAACAGGTTTCTTCAAGCTCCTGAAACAGTGGGACAAATGCAGTAATGTCAATGGTGTGGGGACTATGTAGAGAAACAGATGACTAAGGGGGCCCTACATAATTGTCTTTCTCTTGTCAATAAAGGTTCCTGCAGATGACAGATTAGGGAAACTTATTTTCCAACTAGCTCTTGAATTTATCGCTTGAGGAAAATATTTATTGTATGTTCTTTCTATACATTCATTTAAGTCTATTTTAGAATAACATATCATTTTAGTGAAAGGCACACGGCAGATTTTTTATGCTAATAGCGCTTGTCCAATTAAATGTGTGAGATATTAATAACTACTAAAAAATCTATTTATTCTTAGTCTACAGCTAGTCTTTAAAATGCACGAGCACCTTTAAGTAAAGCTTCTGTATAGTATTTTCTAAAGAATATTATATTAATTATTTTTAAGTAATTGGTTTAAATGATTACAGGCTAATTTATTTGCATAATACAGATTTGTTAATCATGAGTGCAGAAGCTGCATTGATTCACACAAGAGACAAGTTCACATATAGTAGGTACTAATCATGTACATCACTTGCACAGCAAGGTACAAGTGCCAATATCATGTGAAACTAACAGTATCAGACAAAATCCTAAGCAAACCAGAACAGTGAAGTCCAAAGTGATATCACTACGTTCTGGTTGTGATTGTCTGCATATATATATCTAAAAGATTCAAGAATGTTGAGCAAATTTTCTGAAAGTTACCATTCTGCAAGAGGAGGGGGACACTGAGATAGTGTGCAATGCAAAGAAGGCCAGGGTTAACATAAGAAAACATGTTAATATTGTAGGGATTTAATCAGGTAGTTAAATATATATCATCTACTAAATATTCAGGCAAGTAGAGCTTCAGAGATGTGTACATCAGCAGTAAACAACAAATCCATATACATAAAGCTAGCTTCACACTGAGGCAGGGATGATCATAATTGATGAGACCATGTTATTTATATGAGATAATGTTTCCCCACAATGCACCAGAATTTCTGAAAGCTAATTTTATTCTGCAAGATTACATTCACAATATCATATACCTCTTCAAATCCTATGAAGAGGTTGTTTACTTTCCTAACAAATGACAGCTCTCATATGTATCTATGAGAGAGTGCAACTCATTGTTACAGTAGGAATAAGTGAACTCTCTTGGAATAGGGATGTATTGTGTTCTACAGACAACTGATGCTAAATAAAACTTAGTATGAGTGTAACTGGCAACCCCATACCAGCCTCCGAGGAGCCCTGATTTGAATTCACTAGACTTTTATTTATGGGGACATTTAAAGGCACTTGTGTATGCAACCCCAGTGGACGATGTGGGCACCCTCTGTAACGTATTGTGGTGGGCTGTGACACAATCAGTACTTTTCCAGGGATTCATCAACGCATCTGGGTGTCCATGCAATGGCAGGTTGATGCATATATTCATGCTGATGGAGGACATTTTGAACATTTCCTTTAGTGCTGACAATAAGCTTTCACACATGTGTAACTAATTCCTGTGCATTTCTTACTGTTCTTGGTGTAGTGTCGTAACGTGAAGTGTCATGTATCATGCAAACAAATGCTGTGATGGCATTCTACTGTATCATGGTCCAGCCCACAGGCCATACACTGTATGTTATGTATTACGGGCTGTAGTAAAAAAACAAAGCGTTTGCGGACCTAGGTTCATATAAAAATTTTTTCATCCTCCAAATGTGAAGTATTGTCATACAACATCCTGTATGTATAAAGACAGACAAAGCACTGAAACAAAAGGTTAAAAACTGAATAATAGAAATGTAATGCTGGTTCTGAACCACCTGGTACCTCAAAATCATTTTCTGGAAAAACATTTTAACATCCAAATTAGCATGCAACCTTCAATAATAGGTTATTATATTTTTTGGCATTTTTGTGACTTCTGAAAAGCTGCAAAATGGCTCAGACCCATCAAATAAATTTTATAAAGAACACAAATGAGAAATCTGTAAAAATGAAATCACACAAACAAGCAAATTCTCACATTAAAACCTTATTTCGATAGCAAAGTGTGAGAAAACTGGCTCACTTACAAGAAAAAATATAAAAAAAAAAAAAAACATTATTTTAGCATTTAGTTCCCAATATTCACAATATTTTTCAACAAATAATATAAAACTGTCAAAAATACGTAATAAAAAAATCAATTACACTTAAAAAAAATTATGTATAAAAAATGTCAAAATTCTGAAAATGAAGTAAAAAAATAATACTACTAGCAAACAATCAGGTAAGCAATTAAGAAAACCATTAACACATAAAAAGTGCTAAAACCCTTGTAAATTGAAGGGAAAATATACAAACAGATGAACAAACAAGCAAGCAAAAAATCACACAAAAGCATAATACACAGGGAAAATCAGTGAAATACTGAAAAACTGAAGGAAGAACAAATGAACAGCTCCATGAATAAACAAGTGAGCAGATAATCTTTAACAATCATACAAAAAATAACCGTAGTATATATAAATGTTATGTATCTTAAATGGTAATCAAAACAATGGTGAATCAAGACTCCTACTAATGAATCAAAAGTTTTACATAGCTGCGGAAAGCACATTTCCAAATCATCACTTTTGAAGCATTTAAAACTAAAAAATACAATAAATTGGTTTACAGTACAAAATAATGTAAATATGCAATAAAATGTAAAAAATTTAAAGATATAAGTTGTTTTTAAAGGAAGTCTGCTGCTAGAAACAAACATCTTTACTGTAAAGAATGGGGCAACTGAATCATAAAAGAGAAATACAACACCATTTACAAACTTAAGGTAGATTGTGAGTATAGGATGTCTGTAACAAAAAAATTATTACAAAAAATACCAGCTGACATATGTTTATTCACGAAACCAATAGACACCATCAACCCATGAAAACAGGAGTGCTATTACAATTTTAATCTCTCAATTAGAGACTGAAAAATGGTGAGTGGGGTAGTAATTAGCAAGTGCAAGATTTAAGGTCCTTAACTGTGTTTTAACAAACACTGTTCTGTGTTAATATGAATTTAATAAATTATCATCAACCTTGTTTGATAAATAATGTGTTTATCCTGTCAATAGGCAGTGAATTTGCTAGGTATCTAATGTACTCTACTGACAAAAAAACACGAACACCAATGTAGATTATAAGATATAGGATAACATAACTTAAACGTTACACAGAGAATATCCTCTATTAATAATATTATGTCAGGCATGTGTAAATGAGTAATATGAACTACAATTATGGAACATCAAGCAAAATCCATCAATATGTGTGATATATTACGAACTCAATGCAAAATGACAAAAGACAATTATATGACATTTCACATCACTTATTGCTTGCAAATGAAATAATAATATACTACTAATAAAATAAGGACAATTTATATTTCTGGTTGGTTAAATTTTACAATCATAAGTGATTGTAAATATTAATTGTAATTAATTAGAGGTTTTGTCTTTTCACTCACATGTAACAGGCCTCTTTTCATGCTCCTTCATAGCACTACCTTCCATCCTCACCTAAACTCAAACCACAACTGCTTACGATTCTCCTCTTCCACTGCGACATTGTCATTATAAGAAGAACCTGTACACGGCCAGCCCCACACATATTATCTACCAGTTTACTTCACGTAAATTTTTTTCTTATGAAATGCAACTCATTATCTCAATCACTTTCTACAATCTTTCTTCAAGTACAAACTTTATTTTAACAGCATCTGTGTATCCTGCCTTGGACTATTATGCCCTCTCACCACACTTACTACCATTAAAAAAAAATTGGCATATATTCCATATACAGAATGTGGCAATTTCCAACATGAACAATCTCTCCCATACTTCTGCATCCATTTTTAAGACATTCTTTCTTCTGGCTGCCAGATGCTATGGAGATGAGGACATTTCCTATAATCAACTCAGGGAGATATGTTACACTTGGCTCTCTTCATTACACATCTTGCCCAACATGAAAGCCATGCACCAGAACGAAAAGAGGACAGCACGCTGTTTTATAAACCATTATCCAAAACAGAGTCAAAATTGTGAAAGTCTAAACAAACTGGACAATCCGTTGAGGTAGGACTAAAATGTGGGTCCTATGATGACGAAAGGGTATCAGCAATCCTAAATTAAACTCCATCTACAAACCATGCCAAAACCTATCAGAATTAAGGGGCAAAGCATGAGAAGGAGCGGGGCGAGTAGAGAGGACTGGTCTCCGAACTATGGGAAGTCGCAATCGGTGGGTGAACAGTAGGCGGGACGTCTTCCTCTTTCCGTAGGCAGCGAGCGAGATGGAAGCGTGTTTGATTTTGAGCAATTCCCTTTTTCTTATTAGTATTCCTCAAACATTCCCCTACTCTTATTCTCTGTAGCTCATGGCCACTAATGTTATAATACAATGAGCTTTATTTAAAAACCCCATTAATTTATTGTTGTTATCTTAAACTGGTATCTTTTACTCTATTCCTGATTTCGTCTCAACACCCTCTTACTTAGCCTACTGTCCTTAAAAAGGAGAAACAAAACACATAGTCTATCACCATACATTGCTCCCCATTAGGTTTTGGGACAGGACAGGCTGGCATACTGTGAGGTAGAATGTTCAGTTACTACTTTGTTTAATAAGTCATTGTCTTTAAAAGCTACAACTCAGGATGCACTAAATTATAGAGCTAACACTTAATTGGCTCTTTATCAAGCAACATTGTTTGCTGGCTAAAACTTTATTTGGTGTGCATATTGCAAGAAGGAAGCTGACGTCAGAGTTATGTTGCAGAGGATTGTATCCGCATTATTCTGTGGACTTGATCAGGGCGCCGACGTATCAGCTGATCCAGCCGGCCAGAGCAGCTAATGACGCAGCTGGGGGAAACGGGGACGTGGGAGAATTTACCAAGGCATTCATTAGCACCGCCTACGCCAACAGCAATTTTATTTCTGCAGGAATGGTCTCTGCATTTTATAATATCACCTGAAAATTTCGGCAAGGACACCAGCCTTTTTGGTGCACATACTTTAAAGACAGTTGGCCTGGAAACACATTGTGGTTGTGGGGCAGCGGCTCTCTTAATATTTTGACGCTGTCAGGTGAGACGAGACGAACAAAGACACTAATGACTAACTGGTTGATGGACGCCAGTGGTGTTACCCAGACACAGCACTTCCAGACTCAGTGTTCTCAGGGATGCTGTGGGTTTTGTGTGTCCATCTCACCCGAGCGTCTTTACAAAGCACTTTGCATTACTAAACATTTTATGAAAAACACTGTCAAAAGTAGGAGTTGCCTGGGTTCTGAAGCTACATATAAACATATTTTGTACAGTGAGAATTGCTTTTATTTTTACTTATTGCAAATCGTGCCAATACTGAGTTACGCTTAATCTCAGGCATGACTAGCTAATCCCGGTGGGTGATTCCCCCAGCACCTGATTCAACTAGCCCACTCCGTGATGGATGATTCCTCCGTGGTGCATGAGAGCACAATCTCCATAGGGTAAGTGGTCTACAGCCACTATGATCGACTAGAGATTTCACCCGGAGATGGGACACGAAGTAAGAACATGAACACTAAACAGGTGTGATTACCTATGTCACTAACACATACTCGTTGGGGCACGTCTCCTAACCACGTGATGTGTCCTAGTAGGCTAGGACAAAAATGTCACCGTACAAATAACACAAATATTAATTACAAAGCATCGGGTACGACATGAATAGGCACAATAAACACACATGTGCATGAAAGTATTCTTACATGACGCAGATGCTGATGGATGAAGTGGTGCAGGTGAAATTGTAATATTTTCTGTAAAAATCATTGGAATCCGGTGGGACAAAATTACGGAGCTCTTCAGAAAATTATTTTGATTGCATTTTGAGCGTGCAAACGCGTCTGAGGTGCCTGATGGGGAGAAAATCAAACATGTGCGAAAATCGCGTGGTCGTTTACTAAAAGCATAAATCATTGAAAAATTACAACAAGTCTTAAATGAAACAATACATATTACCCTGAGAAAATTATGGCGCAAATGAAATTACGAACAAGAACACTTTAAGTGCAAGGATGGCGCAGATACGGACTTGGCGGCTGTTAACAACGTGGCCGCAAATTATGTGGCCGTAAAACAATTCAACATGACAAAACCCAAAAAATACATACATATAAATTTACCCTTAATATTGCTCACGGCAATAAAGCAGAAATTACAATGCAAAAACCTTTAACATAGGCAGATTACATCTGATTCAAAGTTGTGCAGGCCGCATGGCATCTCCGACATCTTTCCTTCTTCCCTCGATTTAAGTATCAAAAAGTCCCAAGGGCACAAAATATTTATTTAAGCAGAAGCATTAAGCTGGGGATATTTGGCAAACCGTACACAAAGCAAAGGTTAACCAGTATACTACATGAAGACTATTGAAACCTAACTCAGTGCAAAAATATGAAGTGCGTAAGTGACAGCGTCTTACCTCGCCAGCTTTCCTAGGACGACTGCCCAGAGTATGGTCATCAAAGCAGCTGAGCTCAAGTAGCACAAAATAAATGCTTATGCTTGAAGTCGTGGTGCCATCTTAATCACATTGTTGCCCTAAAATTTCATAGTTTTCTACAATGTAGTGGGTTGGGACTACTGCGGAATGTTCCAAAGTGAACAATTTAGACAGTTTATATACAACTTTTATTATGTTTAGCTCAATGCCGACCTGAATATACAATTAAAGAAATTAAAAATCCAGTTTCTTTTTTTTAAATTTACTGGTGGTTATTGCAACAAGAGAGATTGTTTTATTTATAGGACAAATCAAATCTCTGGGGCATAATTAATACGCATTATTCTGTTTCATATGACCGTTCATAATGGTTAGGCATACAAAAGTTTTTAACAAATAAATGTGAAATATTGCATTGCAACAAATATACCAGAAAAACGTGTTTATTTATTTATTCAATTTATATATTTCCATGAATACTGATATATGAGCACGATGTCTTAACACTCAGGTGTCTATTTTAAAAACTGTAAAAGTGCAAACCTGTAAAAAATAAATCACAATTTCTCTGTGCATATAGTGCAAATAGTGTATGTGTGAACTTGAGTTGGACCTGGTGGCCAAATATGAAGAAATAAGCATGTAAGTTCGCATACTTATTTGCAAGATAATTTTTAATCTGATGTGGAAGGAAACAGAAGATGTAAAGTTTGGGAGTATTTTAATGTTAAGATGGCTCCCACATGGTAATTTGCAAACTGTGTAAAGTGCATATTTACTGGTAATAAACTTTTGCTGCACTTGGACACCATATAAAAATTACAAATAAAATGATTTGTATCAGCACTATCTGTGGGATCACCCACAAAGTATCAGTATCGGTAATATCTGCAAAATGGGGTTTGGACCCTCCTCTAATGCATATATTTGAAATGATCCAACTGCCACATATCTTCAATGTAATTGAAGACATGTGGCAGTTGGAAAATAAAAGGCCAAAAGTGAACTGTGTGGTTGTTAATCAATGAGAGTTTACTTACCAGTAACTATTTTAAGTTTTGCAAAAGGAATTAAACTATCAATTTATAATCTACGTAAAGGAGTTATTGAAATCGGGCCAAAGAATGAAAATACCTAATACGAGGCCCCGCTAACATAGGGTACAGTCGTAAGTACACATGAGGGTAGTCAAGTGGTCGGCAAAGATGAATTGTTGTAGGAAAAGCGGTAGAAATTCTGCCACATGTTCCGGGCAGCCACTTGACAGTAGTCACGGTGTCGGAAAGGATGTGGTTGAGGTCTTATAGGCAGTGTGAAGGTTGCTGATAAGTTGGTTTACCCGACTAGGCGCCAGATGTCGCTCCAGGATGGCGTCAATGATGATTGACGTGAAGCAACGAGACACCTGGTGCTCTCGGGGTGCTGCAGGCTATTCAGCCGGACCTCATTTCCCACCGTCAACACTTGCTGCCTCTATCATTTACCTAGTGCTCTGGCTTACGTGATTCACTGCAGTTCCTAACCAGTGGCCTATCGGCTGACCACACATCTTCTGCCAAAGAGATTAATTATATGCCGTAATTAATTAAGAATCAAAATGTCGAATGAGAGGTTTGCTAAACTGTGGCCTATTGGCTGACCACATGCCTTTGAGACTTGGCACAATCACTTGGAGCAAACATACGTGATGATATACCCATTAATGACACTTGCAATAATATTCAATAAAACACGTTGCACTGAAAAAGTGTATTAGGAGGGCCCTTGACCTGAAAAGCAATGAGGCTGAACACACTAAATAAAACACCAGCGTTCATCTTCACTGGTATATTTAGCGTGCTATTTAACATTCCCTTTGGGAACAACTTACAAGTGACGCTGGGCACAGCCCACCGGCGTGGGCAAAACAGATAAAGTGGTGTGAGGTTAATTAATGTGTTACGTGCAAATTTAAGCTTACCTGAGCAATGCAAATGGCAGGGGAGGAGGGCAGGGTTCTCCGGGGGCCGTAAACAAGAAAATGTTCCAAAAACTTAAGTAAATATTGCAGTGAACATGGTCGGCACAAAAACGTGCAAGCTCCCGGCGCGATGCGGCCTCAGCATAGCCCTCGTACGGTTCAGACACTACTAAAGTGCCGGCTTGGCGCTTGAACCTGCCAAGGTGGAGGTTGGCGCACCAAGCCAGGACAACTTTCCTGCATCCTTGCTCATTTAACATAAAATGATACTGAAACTCGCTGGTATGGTGCTTGCAAAATAAAACTAACTTTAAGATAAAATAACACCATTGCTATGACTGATGGATGAAATGAGGGTGAAACACGCGAGGTGAAAACAACAAAAACACACAAACAACTCTTTCCATGCTTAAAACCATCACTGAGGTGCTTTCTAGGGTGTCCCTGGTGTCTGAGAGTCTCCTAGTGAAGGCACCCTTGCCTTTAAGCACTTTGTTAGAAACATTTATGCTATGGCACTATTTTTAACATTCATGCGCCTTGGAGCATGTGGTCGCTTGGCCACTCTCTGTACTTGTTACACCTCCCTGCCACACACGAGCACTAGGGTGCTCATGCGTTCAATGTGTTGCACTCATGCACTGTTGTTTTGTCGCACTACATCTTCACACATACTCAAGTAGAGCGCGGATACATGCTGCGCACTGACTGCTGCAAGGCCGGGCAAACATTCTTAGGAGGGGAGGGACACGAGCACACGTCAAATAACCCCCCCCCCCCTCCCAGGAGACAGTTTGCAGGATGAATGCTGCTAACTGCAGCAGGTGATCTCATTCACCTTCCTTCTTAACTGCAGTACGTAACGACTCCTTGTGACAGCCACACGAGGCTGTGGTGGTCGTCGCCGCTGCTGGTATTGTCCCGCTGTGGTGCAGGGCGCGCAGGCGCTTCCGCACGTGGGGCATGCTGCTGTCAGGTGAGCCTGCCTATGTGACCAGCGAAGGCTGAGAGAGCATCGGCCGGCCCGCTACCCTTACTCATGCCATGATTGCTTGCTGCTTCGTTGCATTCTCCTGCATCGTACTGCTTTTTCTGTATCCGGGTGTGACCCCGGTGAACAGTGGCTGAGGAACACCGATCCCTTGCTGATGTCCCTTAAGCCGATGATGATGTCATTGCTTCCTGTGTGCGTGGAGCATTTATCCCCTCGCTAGTGGTGGACATACCAGAGATCTGCCCTAACGCCATCAACAGTGCAGCAGAGGATCCCGGGATGTCACCTGGTGCGGGCACCATCGGGGAGGCAGACACCTCTGGTGCTGGTTTTCTTACAAAGCAGGGCGTTGCTACATCCTCCAATGATGGTGCTATTAGAGGTGTTAGCACCTACATGGGTGCTGGTGGTTGATCGGTGGTGCTTGTAGGCGCTGCGAGATCAAATACACCTGGGGCTGCCACTAGAAGTTCCCTGTCGGTTGCTATTGCACTGGGCTACTTCAGGCTTTCTGCCCCACTGGTGCTGTTCCTGCTGGAGGTACTGGCACACCATATGCTTCAGTCCTCCCTGGCCCTGCTTGGCAGAGGCATCGCCATCCAGGCTCCCCAGAGGTGGTACTCCCTTCTCACCTAGCACGTGCTGGTCCGTTGAAGGACTTCCTATGGGAGGTGCAAGTGCACCTCTCCCCTCTCTTGCTATCTGGGGAAGCTCGTCGCTGCCTTCATGGTGTGTCAGGGTGTCTGGCACGACTTTGTCATCGACATCACCTGGCGCCACCCGGATGTCGTCCCGATGCACCCTGACACGCCTTCTCCCCAGTCAGACGAAGTACATAGCGAGTCTGTGGCTCCTGATGATTTTGTCCAGACTGCTCCATTTTGTCGCAAACCCCACGCAGAATTCCTTGCGGGCAGTGGATTGCGGATGGACATGCACATAAACTATCTCCCCTGCATGTAATGACTGCAGCGGTCTGGTGGTGGTTGGTAGCCATTTTGTGATGTACCGTCCTTGGTGTTGCTGTACTTGGTGCAGCCGCTAGCAGCGTTTGCTGCCACCGATCACTGCTGTTACCAGGTCCACTGCTTTCTCCAGCTTGTGGCAGTGTACTTCGCCTGGTAGGCGGAGATTGTGCCAGAGGAGGATGTCAGCTGGTGTTTAGCCGGTGGTTGTATTTACACGGTGGTGGAGATTATACAAGGCAGCAGGCAGGTGGTTTGCCCACATGACACGTTGCTCACCCAAACAGAGACATAAATGGACCTTGAGCTCTTGGTTACGGCTCTCTGTGGGGTTAGGCCTCTGATGGCAATTTGCCTTTGTCAACTGTCTAACCCCCCACTGCATGGATAGGTCTCTTCATTTTTGACTGGTACACTGAGATCAGTTATGGGTCAAAAGTTTCATGGAATATCCCCATCGTGCAAAGAAATCTTCACTAAAAACTCTGGGAATGTCTGCAGTTCATGCACTACTGACTGCATATACTTACACATATTTCAAAAAATAGTTTGTTACAACCACAATAAAGCGCTTCCCCCGGCTGTCCTGGGAAGGGCCATGTGAGATCCAAACATACAGTTTCAAAGGGTTTCTTTGACATATGTGGTCGCTGTTGTTGCCTATTATCACTGTGCATTGTTTTTAACAAATTGCATTTGACACAATTATGCACAAACTTGCATGCATCCTTGGTCATACCGGGCCATAAGTTGTGCTCCCTGACATTTCTCACTGTCTGGTCGACCCCGGGATGCCCCGCCGCACTGTCACTGTGCAAATGGGCTAACAAACTACCTCTTGCAATGTGGGGACAAACATGCGCTATCTAGCAGTGTCGGTTGGCGAACACGTCTCCTGCCAGCTGTCTACCACACACCAGTTATCAACGCTCTGTTGCACACACTTATTGATTTTTCCCTGCATGAGTGTGCATTCCTGCTGCGCACACTCCACATTACGGTACAATTCATGAATGAGCATATTTTTGTTTACTACATCAATTTGTTGAATGTTCAGCTTGGATAATGGCTCCTGTGTGTCTGGGGACAGAATGTCCTCCCACTCTGCGTCATCCTTGACTATATGATGTCAGCGCAGGGAAAGCACAGCCACTAACTGATTTTCTTTCCCCAGCATGTGTTCCACTGAAAAGTTCTAGGCCTGGAGTAACAACGCCTATCTGGTAAGTTTGCCGCATGCCTCATGTGTGTTGTGGAGCCATACCATACAGCTGTTGTCCATAAGGAGCGTAAATTGCTGGTACTCCAAATACACGCTGTATTTTGTTACAGCTTATACAATTGCTGAAAATTCACGCTCATTCACGTCGTAACGATGCTCGGTAGTGCCCAGTTTAATAATTGCACTTGCAAAGTCAATTATTTGCAGCTTCCCTTCATCATTGCATTGATAAAGTGTGGCCTCTATGCCTTCTTCGCTCACGTCTGTCTACAGGTACAGATGCTGGCTCGGATCGTAACTCGCGAGTGTGGGGCAGGATTTAAACATTTTACGTACTTCATCAAATGATTGCTGTGCTTCGGTCGTCCACTGGAACTGCCGCTACGGTGATATCAAGTTGGCCAGTGGCGTGGTGATTTCTGCAAATCTCTCAACATGCTCCCTCAGCGAATTGATGAGTCCGAAAAACTTGTGAACTTATTTACATATGCATGGGAGCGGATAGTTCTCAATTAACAGCAGCTGCTCCGGGCTGGATCTGTTCCTGGTCTCAACCGCAATGTGCCCCGAAACATTAGATACTCGTTTTCACCCTGTGACACTTTTCTGTAGTGCACATTGGGCCATTTATGGCCTGGCGTTCTAACACAACTGAGAAGTGACAAGTGCTTTAGGTGTTCCTCCCAACTGGTGGACACAAATACCATCTAAGTATGCCAAGGTGTATTCCCCGATGAGGCCATCCAAGATCTGGACCGTCATTGATTGAAATGTTGCAGGTGCACATTTCAACTCAAACGGCATAGAGCAGAACTGGAACCTTCGCCCATTGGGGGTGATGAAAGTGGTTGTCTCCCGATCTTCCAACTTCACCGGAACTTGCCAGTACCCGCTTTTAAGGTCCAAAGATTTAAAAATATTTACTTGATCGAGTGAACTAAATGTATCCTTGACACTAATTATAAGGTGGGAGTGCACTGCATGTTACTTTGTTAAACGGCTTGAAGTCCACATAGAACCTACAGAACGTGCCATAATTAATTAAGAATCAAAATGTCAAGAGAGAGGTTTGCTAACCTGTGACCTATCAGCTGACCACACACCTTTGAGACTTGGCACAATTGCTCAGAGCACACATACATGATATTCATATTAATGACACTTGCAAAAATATTAAATAAAACATGTTGCACTGAAAAAGGGTATTATGAGGGCCCTTGCCCTGAAAAGCAGTGAGGCTGAACACAACTAAATAAAACACGAGTGTTTATCTTCACTGGTATATTTAGCGTGCTCTTTACCATTCCTTTTCGGAACAACTTGCAAGTGATGCCAGGCACATTCCGCTGGCGTGGGCAAAACAGATAAAATGGTGCAAGTCCAACTAATGTGTTACGTGCAAATTTAAGCTCTCATGAGCAATGCAAACGGCAGGGGAGGAGAACAGGTGTCTCCGGGGGTGATAAACAAGAAAAGATTCCAGAAAACTTAAGTAACTATTGCAATGAACATGGTTGGCGCAAAAACATGCTAGCCCGGGAGCACGACACAGATGCAGCCTAGTTTTCGTACGGTTCAGAAGCTACTAAAATGCCAGCTTGGCGCTCGAACCTGCCAGGGTGGGGGTTGCTGTGCTGAGCCCGAACTACTTTCTTGCACCCTTGCTCATTTGACATAAAATGATACTGAAACTTGCTGGTCTGGTGCTTGCAAGATAAAACAATAAACTTTAACATAAAATAACACTGTTGGTATGATGATGGGAGGGTGATACACAAGGTGAAAACGACAACACACAAACAACTCTTTCCATGCTTAAAACTATCTATGGACCGCTTCCTAGGGCATCCCTGGTGTCCATATGTATCAGCGTGATGCCACCCTTGCCTTTAAGCACTTTTTTAGAAACATTTATGCTCTGGCACTATTTTTCATACTCATGCGCCTGGGCACATGTGGCCGCTTAGCCACATTCTGCACTTGTTACACAGCCCTGCCATGCACGAGCACTTGGATGCTCATGCATTCTATGTATTGCACTCATGCACTGTTGTTCGGTTGCACTACGTCTTCACATGCACTCAAGTAGAGTGCAGATACGTGCTGCGCTGACTGCTGCGTGGCCGAGCAAACTGTATTAGGAGGCAAGGGACGTGAGCACATAACACATGTTCAGCAGGAGCGAGGCAGAACTGAATAACCTGATACCCACCGGTAGAGGGTGTCTCAAAGCTGCACCACTCTGCTGTTTTCATTCCTTTTGGACTCTATGTTGCATTTTCAGTTGTAACTATATTTGTTTATCACGACTTCACGGGTTTATAACGTTGATAAAGCAATGCTCACTGCCAACCTAAGGGCGTGTAATATGTCAGTAGATAAAACGGAAACCATAGACGTGTTACATTAGAAAATGGTAGGTTCCCTGAGGCTGGGTGAAAAACGGGTCAGGTTAGTACATACAGTAGCACTGAAGTTGGTCACATGGGGGCACAATTAAATACAAATAGTGCGCGTAACATCGCTAATTCTTCCCTTTTCATGAGTGAAGATTTGAAAGAGTGTGTCCCCGAAAATTTGCTTAAATTTTGTCTGCAAGTTGATAAAAGTACAAAAATTGAAAGTATTTCCCAGTGATATAATACTTATGCAATCACTTGTGAATAAGTGTATGTGAATTGCATTATAAATAATATTGAATGGCATTGCCATAGGAGAATGATGGCATACTGCAAAAAAAATTTTTTTGGGATGAAATGTGTTCCCGACAGGCAAAAGAATATCTTATTAGGAAACATGTTTTTTGTTCCCAAAGGGACATATTTTGCAGTTTTTCCAGTCAATAAATGAATGTTCAGGAGCTCTGAATACTCCGTAAATAGAAAGTAAGCTACTGACCATAGTAATTGAGAATCTGTGTCCCGAGATTAGGTAACATAGTGTAGGGCAGAATTTAGCCCCATAGAGGTTTAAAATAGAGTATACATGGCAGGTATGTTTGCCCAAGAAAAAGAGGTAAAAAAACAGGTAAGTAACAGTGATATTGAGAAGATGCCCGTTATGGGGTGTGGCAAAATAAAAGAAACTGTTGCAGTAAAGCGGGTCACTTTATTGCAAAATGTAAAAAAGGTTCAGCAAGAAAACAATGTTTCAATTGTGGCATGATGGGGCATATCCAAAATTGTGAAAAGCTTATCATTGGGTAATAAAGAGCAAAAGAAAGGAGAATGACACTATTGCATTGGTAGGGTGTAGAAACATGGCTAGCAATAAATTACATATATTGGTTCAGATGAAAGATAAACGGATTGCCACTTTGTTACATACTGGGGCTAGTAATTACTTTATAAGTCAGGGGCTTGCTAGTTCCCTCGTTAATGAACTTCCCGAATTGAAAGGATTAGTGGTAGATGGGAGTTTCCAGTTATATGTGGCTAATGGGATTTTGTGTAATGTGACCATGGGGCTGTGATTACATTTTAAGATAGGATAATACTCATGGACAAAAGATTTTTGGGTACGGCCAGGGCTACTCAGTCTTTTGATTTTGGGATTGACCTTTTTAGCCAAGGGCAGTCATCGACTTTCACCATCATGTTTTAAGTTTTGGGTTTGACCCTCAAGCACTAAAAATTATACTAGAAAAGGGTAAATCAAAATGGACTTGCCAAAATATTGAAAATAAAAGGACTATATTACATCCTAAACAAAAAGACAAACTGAGGCAACTGTTAAAGGAATATAGTGGTGTTGTGACTAAGCGGTTAGGATGTTGTGCAAACATGCCCTATCTGATTATTGTATCAGATGAGGCCACCATCAGATTAACGCCATATCAATGTGGCCCACCTAAATTGAGAGTTTTTAGAGAAATTGTCACAGAACTGCAGGAACAGAGAATCATATGTCCTTCCAATTCTCAGTATGCGTTTCCGGTATTTTTAGTAAATAAAAAGAAACCAGAGCAATATAGATTTATGGTGAATTACCGGCAGTTAAATAAAAAAGTCAAAGTGGATCCCTTCCCGATGCCAAACATTGAGAACATATTACAGTACTGTATTGAGGCCAGGGTTTTTTCCGTAATAAATTTAAACGCAGCCTTTCATCAATGTAATCTGGACGAGTATATCATATACAGCTTTTGCCACACCATGGATCGTCCCCTTTGGGGTGAATTTTGGGGGCAGTGCCTTTCACATATATTGAGGAGTATCATTTTAAGTTCATGATTCTTTTCCTTGACAATATATGTATCCGAAGGAATACTTGGAGGCAATAAGGCTATGTTACGCAAGCTGAAAGAGCTGGGATTTATGGTGAACCCCGATAAGGTTACGTGGGCAAAAACTGAAATAAAATTCCTGGGATTCATCTTTTTGGAAGGAAAATAGGTTATGGACCGCGAGAAAATTGCACCCATAGTAAATTTTCCCAGCCCCAAGAATGTTAAGGGGATTATGATATTTATAGGAATGCTGGAGTATTTCTCTAGTTTCATAAAAGATAATGCTGAGCTATCCCCTCCTCTCAATAAACTACGTAAAGAAGATGCCCCCTTTCATTGGACAGGGGTACAAGAAGAGGCATTTAGGAGTTTAAATATGTCATCTCCCATCCACTGGTATTAGCCTTGCCGGACTTCACCAAAACATTTACATTACAGGTTGATGCCTCCTCGTCAGCTTTAGGGGATTTTGTTGCAGGATCAAGGGGAAGTTTAAAGCCCATAGCCTTTGCGAATAGGACGCTCACCGAGGGCGAGAAAAATCTCAGTGCTTTTGAGAAGCATTAGCATGTGTGTGGGGCATGGAAAACTTTTCTATGTATATTGAGCATCAGAAATTTAACTTTCAGATGGACAACCAAACTCTGACCTGGTTATATTCTCTCCCTAAGCAAGTGGGGAAAAATAGGGAGATGGATAACCAGGTTAAATCATTTTAGATTTAAGATAATCCATATTAAGGGGAAGGATAATTTTATTATGGACTGCTTATCCCAGATGTATGATGAGTGTGACTATGATATATTTCTGTATATGATGTAGAGTGTGAGAGCATGCTGGAACAGTGTTGTATCATGGTCCGGACATTGCCAGAGGCCTTTATGGATTTTCAGGAGTGGCAGTGAGAGAATAAAGAGTGTCAAGAGTTTGTAGCATTGCAGAGCGCGAGCGCGCTGTGTCTCTCTCTCTCTCTCTCTCTCTCTCTCTCTCTCTCTCTCTCTCTCTCTCTCTCTCTCTCTCTCTCTCTCTCTCTCTCTCTCTCTCTCTCTCTCTCTCTATATATATATATATATATATATATATATATATATATATATATATATATGTACCAATTTATATATATATATATAAATTAACAAAAAGGATATATATATATATATATATCCTTTTTGTTAATATATATATATATATAAATTGGTACATTCAAGAAGTATATCAATTGTCAATATTTCAGTCAAGGATAGTAATTCATATAATATTTGAAAGGTCGCGGCAATGACAACTTGTTTGTATTTCATACATTTTAGTTTTCCAAATTTATTATTTTTCTTTCCTCATTTCATCAGTAATAACAGACATCAAAAACAGACATCTTTTCCTTTTCACTGGGTAAGTAAACTAAAAACATTGCCACCGCATTGCACGACATGGTGAAACAAGAGGAAACTTTTGATCAATATGTAGGGAAGCAAGACCTTTCTCGGGTATCACAACAGTTTGTCGCAGCACGATCATTTGTCAGCTGTCAGTCAGAGAGACTGCAACGAGTAATCAAGTTATTCGCACCAACCAGCACCTGTGACTTTAACCTTCTTTTGTATTTAGGACATTTCAGTTCAAATACCTATTAAATTTATTTTCCGTCGGTGTGAGAAGTCAATAGGATGCCGGGTGAAAAAAGTAACGATTCTCTCTCCTCTTCGTAACTCTTGAAGCGAGAAGTTTTGTTTTATGAAGGCTGCCATTCTGTCTTTTTTTTTTTTGTTCGTCAGCTGTGAGTGTCAATAGTATGTTTTTCCGAGACGACAATAAATCTCCAGTAAACATTAAACTTCCTTTTTTATTTATTGGCAATTCTAGAATTAACAAACTTTCGTTATTATATAGTCAAAGTCCCCAACTCATGCTGAGCTAGTTCGTTGGTGTTTACTGAGAACTACAACGGGTGATAAGGAAAGTAACCTGTTATAAGTGGCACCCGGTGTTTCGGCCTGGATTTCTACACGCGCCCTGCGACGTGAAGAGTGCAGACATTCATCCTCATCAATTACAATTATTCATTCAAGAACCTGCCAGCCCAGCTGTCGCCGGCACATCGGAGTTTTCATAACTCGCGTTCCTGGGAAAGTGTAACTTAGTCAACTTTAAACTTCCAACAACCAAATCCAGTTTCCATACTGCCAAATCCAGTTTCCATACCGCCAAGTACAGTCAATGAATGATAATACATTAAGGTAAATATAAACTTTTCGCTGAAGATATTGCAAGTATGAACAATATTGTAAAATTATTATGTCAATCATTTTCGTTACTAATATCACAGTGATCTGGGTATGCTTTGTCATTTCTTTCTTTTTTGTAAACCGATTGTGCTGTAAAATAATAATACAGGTTAGGAAATATAGTTTGAATTTGTACGTTATTATAATGATAGAAGGCTAACTTGTGTAAAATGGGTATTATTGATATTGCTCCCTTTATAATATCCATGTATAAGAATGTAATTTTTTGCATTGAAAGCATAGTTTTGGGAGTAAATGAGAATTATTAAAATTTAACAGTTTATATTAAATCAAAGGTTATAATTAACATGAAAAATTTTTCTTTATTGACAACAAATAAAGGTTGAGGTATTGTTGTGTGTTTAGTCTTACGAACATAGAGATGAAGTGTAGAAAGGTTGCTCCAGTGTGTATAAAGTCCTTGGATCTTAGCAATAAGAGTAAGTTTTTGGGTGTGTGACAGGTTTGAGTCCCTTTTGTTAACACTGACCTACATATTAAGATGTTTAAAGTAAATGTGGCAGTGGTTTTTATAGTTTTTGGGGCAGGCCTGGATGGTTTTATATTTTCTTTGTTTGCCGATCCAAAAAAGGAATTAAAGTACTATTGAGCAAATCTAGAATCAACATGGCATGTGTAGTGGGTACCACCTCGACTTTAGCTGGGAAATAGAAACTTTAAAATAATTAAATGTGTGTTGTTTAAACTAAACATAATAAAATTTGATAAAAAATTATTTTCAGATAAAATATAATTGTAGGGAATTTTGTGTAAACTATGTATTGAGTATTAAACCATTCAGCGACTAATGAATAAGGTACTGAAAGTCAGTGTAACATTGGAATGACTTTGAAGTAGATATATGATGTGCACCAAATTTTTGTAACTAATTCTAATTAATTTACTTTGTGGAATAAAGTAATGGAATGTATTTTACAGCGATACAAACTTTGTATGTGAAGTGTATGATCATGTAAATAAAAAGTGAAAGTGAATGTACTATTGTATTTAACTGAAAAGAGACATGTAATGTACACTAGAATTTTGTATCATGTTATTATTAATTTACTTTATGTGATAATGTAATGAGATATATTTTATTGTGACATTAACTTTGTATATGGATGTACACCCATGTAAACTGTAAAATTTTTGAGATGGAATTGCAGTCCAGCCTTGATACACGACATCCATGTAGGATTCGATTTGGGGCAGGTTTCTTTGAAATCTTCCACAAACCGAGGGGGGTTATGTAGCATTGCAGCTAGATATATATAATTGGTATATTCTGGAAGTATTAAAATTGTCTATATTTCAGTCAAGGATAGTAATTCATGCAATATTTGAAAGGTCGGGGCACTGACAACTTGTTTGTATTTCATAGATCTTCATTTTTCCAAATTTATTATTTTTCTTTCCTCATTTCATCAGTAGTCACAGACGTCAACAACAGACATCATAGAACGATAGCGCATCTTTGCCTATTCTCTGGGTTAGTAAACCAAAAACATTGCCACCGCGTTGCACGACATGGTGAAACAAGGAAAATAACAGAGGTCACCTATGGCTGACGTGACTGAATGCTCGAAAACAACATGTTTTCAATGAGAAAACTTTTGATCAATATATAGGGAAGCATGACCTTTCTTGGGTATCACAACAGTTTGTCGCAGCACGATCGTTTGTCAGCTGTCAGTCGGACAGCCTGCAACGAGTGATCAAGTTATTCGCGCACTGACCAGCACCTGCGACTTTAACCTTCTTTTGTATTTCTGACATTTCAGTTCAAATATCTATTAAATTTATTTTCTGTCAGTGCGAGGAGTCAATAGGGTGCCGGGAGAGAAAAGTAACGATTCTCTCTCGTCTTCGTAACTCTTGAAGTGAGAAGTTTTGGTTTTATGAAGGCTGCCATTCTGTCTTGTTTTTTTTTGTTCATCAGCTGCGAGTGTCAATAGTTTGTTTTCCTGAGACGACAATAAATCTCCAGTAAACATTAAACTTCCTTTTTTATTTATTGGCAATCCTAGAATCAACAAACTTTCGTTATTATATAGTCAAAGTCTCCAACTCACGCTGAGCTAGTTCATTGGTGTTTACTAAGAACTACAAGGAGTGAACAGGACAGTAACCTGTCACAAGTTGAAAGAAAAAATTGATCAGGGTGCTGTCTCTAATTATCACTTGGATAAAGGATTGCTTTAAAAACAAAAAAGGTTCATGTTCCTAGTAAAACTAGAGATTTAGTTTTAAAATATTTCTACAGATAAACCACAGGTGGACATATGGGGTGAGCAAAATCCAAGGCTCTTATTCAGCGAGAATTTTACTGGCCGAATATGAATATAAGAATAGATACATATGTATAGGAGTGTAGGGAGTGCAAGTTAGCGAAGCAGTCTGTGAATAGCAAGGTAGGGACCTACTATGTTAAACCCCCTGTGAAACCTTAGGAAAAGGTGTATATGGATATTTACAGCCCGCTGCCATGACCTAAAAGAGGAAACAATTGCATTTTGATCCTTGTTGTTGGTTCTAGCTAATTTAGTATTTTTATATCTTTGCGAAACATAAAAGCGGGCAATATTGTAGTAGACAGTGTGCGGAGGATATTCGGAGGCCCTGGAACATTGATTTCTGACAATGATTCTTATTTTAATTCCCAGTTAGTCAATTATATGAATTTTCAATGGGGTGTACATGTCCATACTATCCTTGTCCAAATATTGTTGAAAAAGTAAACAAAAACGTAAAAGTGGCACTCCCCATATATCATAGTAATGATCAGAGAAATTGGGACCTGCATATCTCTGAACTCAGCCTCGCATTTTATTCCGTTTCATAATGCGTAACTAGCTTTTACCCTAGTAAGGTGTTTTTGGGATGCGGGTTTCCATTTCCTTTACTAAATGTGTGGGGTATTACCCCTGAAGCTTTGGATTGTAAGAGCCAGAAGGAATTGGAAATTATCTGGAGTAATACTTGTGTGAATTTAAATAAGGTAATGAAAGCGGTGGCCAAGAAATACAATTGTGGACGACAAAAATACTTTTATCAGGTTGGCAACTTTGTGGTATGTCGTCAGGTGATCCATAGGAAGAAAGTTCATCACTTTTCTTTCAAGTTTGCAATGTCCCATTACGGCCCTTTTAAGATCCTTTGCTTTTTAAGTCCAGTAACCGTTTTACTGGGAGATCCAACAAATTATTTTGTGGTGAGAAAAGTGCATTTGTTGCAAATAAAAATATATTTTTCGTCTACTGGACATGAGGACTGAAGTATTTGAATTAGCTTAAGAGCTGGTACCAAATTTTAAAGAATGTCATCTTGAGGATGGACTGGGATGTAGAAATTTATTTGTGTTTTTGAAATTCTTATCTTGGTGCTTTTTGTAGATTTTCTAATTCCAACTTGTTCTGCAACTTGTATCTTTTTATCTGTTAGGGGGCTTTATTACTTGTACTATTTGTGTATATTCCAGTTATTTATTTCGGGATGACTTGAGTGTTCAGGAAGAAACAGATTATAGTGGGTGGTTCTCAGTGCTTTGTGTGTTTACCCTAGCCTGAATTTTTTTTTGGGGGAGGGGGGAGTTGGAGGGGGATAGTTGTGACGAGAGGTTCATCACAGGGAATTTTTAAGCACCTAGTTCCTTTTTTGCAGGGGTTGGTAACTGCCAGTTGAGGACATGTGAAGTTAGATATAGTACTTTTAATTGGCTATATTTTTATGCATACCAGTATGCCTGTTATGTAAATTATATGTGATATTATGTGGGCAAGCCTATAAATTTTCAGTATTACATAGGATATGTTATTATTGTTAGAATATTTTTTATTGTATAATTTATATTACGTATTGGTTGCTACCCAGAGCCGCCGCTTGGTTGCGCTGCGTGTCGTATGGCCGGTGATGGCTGTTGGCGATGCAAGTTGGATGTAGGAGTCCATATGTAGACGGCATCAAGGCTTGACGTTGCAGGCCTCATGAGCAGCATGGCTGGTGCAGAGAAATGTGTCCGGTCTACGAAAAAACAAAATGAGTGGGCTGTGTGCCCTTGAGCGATCGTCCTCAGGAGTAACATGTTATGGGTGATAAATTGTAGCCTCCCATGAAAGATCATTCAATAAATGTGGATAAAAGCCTTCCCGTAAAAAAGCATCATGTGTTAACGTAACTTTGAACGTTTGCTGGCTAATCTATTATGTGGCGTGCATATTGCAAGAGCGAAGCTGAAGTCTGGTTGGTGTGGTGATCGAAGGTCCCTCATATAAGGGCTATCCATGCTTTGGAAGAGTTATGTCGCTGGGAAGCATGTCCGCATTATTCTGCGGGCTTCATCGGGGCAGTGACGTATCAGCTGATCCAACTGGCCGGAGCAGTGAACAACACAGCCGGGAAAAATGAGGCAGTGGTGGTCTTTATCAAGGCACTCGTTACCACCACCTACACCAACAGTAATTTTATTTCTGCAGGTATGGTCTCTGTGTTTTAAAATATTGCCTGAAAATTCCTGCGAGGACACCAGCCTTTTTGGTGCACATACTTTTTAGACAGTTGGCCTGAAAACATGTTGTGGTAGTCAGGCAGCGGCTCTCCTAATATTTGTTAAGTATAAAGTTAATATGATCCATTATGGTTGTTAGTGTGGAATACTTTTATATATACAAATATTTTAAATGATGATATTTTATTATGCCCGTTTCACTGAAGTGGTTTGTTGTATATTATGGGCAAGGAATTTACGAGAGGTCTTTTAAAAACTTTTTTTAGGAGAGCTTGTATAATATTCAATTAAATTGAAGACGTGTGGCAATTGGAAAATAAAAGGCCAAAAGTGATCTGTGTGGTTGTCAATCAATGAGAGTTTACCAACCAGTGACTATTTTACATTTTGCAAAAGGTTTAGAAGTATCAATTTATAATCTAAGTGAAGGAGTTATTGAAATTGGGCCCAAGAATGAAAATACCTAAGACGAGGCCCCGCTGCCATAGGGTATAGTTATAAGTGCATGTTCAGTAGGAATGAGGCAGAATTTAATAACCCGGTACCCACCAGTAGAGGGCGTCTCAAGTGCCACAACACTGAGAAAGTGGACGCGACAAACTGTGAAGTGATTGAAATTGCTAGGACACTCATGGAGAAAATAATTGTTGAAATAAATGACAACCTCTACAGATTGTTGCATGCGAGAATTATACTGTACAACCTTGGGATAGGAGCCAACTCGAGAATTACAGCTGACATGTTCTCCTGCTGGTCCACGTTTTTTAATAGCCAACAGTGTGGGGAAATATATCCTACCTACTTACAAAAATTAGATATGGACATCTTGCTTGGCTGACTGTCAGTTGGCTGTACTGCTTTGGAATTTTCCGTATTGTCACAATTATCATCAATGTAACCACGAGTATTAAATATAACCACTTTGCAATTGAACAGCAGTCTGGCATGTATAATTGAAATATTAAATATTAAAGGGGGCGGGGTGGTGCACCACTTAAAAATGTAAGTATGCCACATACCAACAAAACTTATCATTTCTGGAAAACAATTTTTTGAAGTCCAGACTTTTTTAAAAATATAAATAGAAGTACCATTTTTATTGTTTTGTGTATGAAAATGTCCTGCCGCAAGATCGTTTTATATATTTTAGGTTGAATCACTTAATTTAGGAAAAACAGCATGCAGTAAAAAGGTTAAAGGAAAGGCACACTTTCCTGAAAGTAGAAGTACAACTAGCAGATCAACAGCCATGACAAAACATCATTGCCATAAGGTTGAGTATTAACAGCCATGGCAAAACACCATTGCCATGAGGCTGGGCTGGATGTTACCAACACATTACTAGCAGCAAAATGCTGGGGCTAGGTACTTAAAACCAAAGGTAGTGGACAATACTACAAAGTAAAAATAATCCACCAATATTAGAAAAACTGGGAATGCTAACATGTGATTCAGGCATGTAAAAGAATAAAATATCAGAACACACTCACCAAAGGCGAATATGCAAAGTACTATCACATATTTAGTTGGAGGAAGGTTTTATTAATAAAAAAAGGTATATCACATCATGGTAGCTTGATGCAAAAAGGAAGACGGATCAGTCATCACCAAAGATAGTCGTGCGACTGGACAATTCCGACTACATGGCTGATTCAATAGTCTTAATTTCATGTAGCTTCAATAAATTTTGACACTTCTTGAAAATTAGTGCGGCTATAACACATCCGTCCACCACAGCTGTTCTGTACATGAAAGAAACAAACTTTGTAAACAAACTACGAATTCAATGGCAGGCATTGTACGACTGGCAATTTCAGTCCAGTACTAAGGAACTACACTAAAAGGGTATTTATTTAAGCTTTGTATATTTCAAAAGCTCCTGCAAGAACAAAAAGCAATAAATACATCACTGTTAAAACAGATGTGCGAAATGCACAATATAAACATGTTCAGCAAAATTAACTTCATAAGTGAAAATTGTTACAAAAGAAATAAATTTGGGTAAAAAGGTCCCTTTTAAAGGCCAAATAAATTAAAAATATTCAAAATATTCTAACAACTAAAAAAAAAATCTATGAAAATACACAAACTTACTGTTCACTTCGTAATTACTAAACACGTGGCAAGCTTGCATAATTAATTTCCTGAAATGACTTTTGTTGGCCACTGATACGAAATAATTCATGTGTTGATTTAGTCAATTTACAAAATACTTGAGCTGTTTCTTGAAACCAACAAATTTAAACTCCACAATGTAAATACTTTGTCACTCACAATTCATGTGATGATCAAGAAAAATAGAGGACCAAACAACAAACCCTTTTAAAAAATCGCAGACATGTGTAGATATAGTAGAACCCCTTTTTTACACCATTCAAGTGATCCAGTAAAATTGATGTAAAAAGTGGGAAATGCAGTAATGTGTTTCAAATTTAATGAAGTTATAATAAATCAACATTGACATACCATTAATGAAAGAGAAAATTTTTTTTTTATAAAAAAAATTGCAGAACATTGAAAGCTCTACCAAAATATAATCCAGGACATTCAAAATTGATAAAAAGTGCATAGAAATAGAACGAATGTAACACTGGCAAATATTGAAGATAGAACAAATTAACTGCCAAATATAGTCATAATTACAAACTTTGCCTACAACTTTCTTGAAAACTTCTGCCGCAACTTGGAATTTTCATAATAAAGCACATAAAAATAAGAATCAAGGTAATACAAATTTAGAATGATTATTTAGTAAAGTACAGTAAAAGCCCGATATAACACAGCTGTTGGGGGATATAACTCAGACCCACGTCATTGCGTTCTGTGCTATTCTGGAAGTGACCGAGTAAAGTAGCAAAAAAAAGGCAGTATTCTAATGTGACGTGGCAAATATCTATCAAATACGGGGCAAGTGTTGTTATTTACTGCAAGTAACTCGTGAAACGTTTAGCCCCTTGCTATTGGAACTTTTTTTTTTTAACTGCATCACTGGAGTTGACAGCACCCAGGGTGAGAAACGCGCTGTGAAGAGTCACAGGCATTCAAGCAAGAATAACTAAAAAATACTGCATTTTCCAGGCAAAGGATGTACTTATTCTACCAAGGACAGTGTTAGCTGTGAGTTGTTTGTCAAGCGGGTCGAAGAAGGGGATCACATCCCGCCCCCTGCTGGACCTGGTTGGAAGGAAGTGAGAATGAGAAACTAAGCTCACGTCCAAAGGTCGGATGTAAGCTTGCACTGCAGATGGTATCTATCAGTAAATCATGTGTTGTTAAACATATCACTTGCTTGTCTGATTTGCATTTTTCAAAGGAAAACTAAAACAAAAAAAAAAAAAACTAATTATTTGTAGCATGCAAAGAAAGACTGCTTTTCTGCATTAAGCCTTGTCCACAATAGCTCGTCAGCTCGGAATTATTTTTTTTCGAAAATCGGAAGACATACCTTATAGCCAGTACATATACGTTATAATCAAAGTGTCTACATCATAATTATAATGATTATATAGAGCTAAACTCCATAGGAGATTAGTTATAGGTGTGTAAATGACTTTGAAGCATGAATTTTGAGGCTCGCCTCATAATTTCGGAATTTTTTTTCAAAAATAGGAAGACAGCATAGCCGGTGTATACATATTATAATCAAAGTGTCTACATCATAATTATAATTATTACATAGAGCTATACCCCGTAGGAGAATGACGTGGCAGCTTACTGTTGTTGCTTGTGCCTAGATCGTTGGGGCTGGGCAGCTGTCGGTCAGTTGCTACAACATTATTCTGGCGGACGGCGGACAGACAGCCGTCGCCACTGCCATTGTTACAAGACCGGTTCAATTCTAACAGCAGCCCGGTATTGGGAAAATATGCTGATAGATGGGATTCACGTCAATGTGTTGAATTTATACTAAATGTAGGCGGCGTGTTGGCCTCTGCACTGGCACGATGAGGCCCGGCAATGTTTACGGGAATATAAAAATTTAGTGCGGCCTACTTAAAATATTAATTATCCCGAATTTTTCATCACAAACTTCTGACATGGCATATACACACACACGGCCTTACTCGCCAATATGGTAATATAAGACCACGTTTTATTTGCATATAGGGAAAACCATACAATATTGGATGTAATGAATCAGTAAAATAGATATATGCACTGAACGGAGGGATAACGCACGCCTTCTCCCTCTGCCTCGTCCATCAGTGTCCCCGACTCACGACCACCTGCAGACAGACCACAGGCTTACCTGACCACACACTTTCCACTTATTTATTTATTCAGGCGGGGGACATAAATTGCCCCGCGGTATAACCGAATCCGCGGTATACCGGCCCATGGTATTTCAGGTTTCCACTGTACTACAATAGTTCACAATTTCCATTTAATTAGACTTTGAAAGGAAGTGTCTAATATTTTTGTCAGCTTCAACTGCTGACTGCTAACATATTCAACTTTTTTTTGTCAAGGACATTCAGCTGAACGAAAATACTGTTCTCACATTCGAATCCCGAGAAGCAGGTCCTCACAGATGATACAGCTTGTAATGCCTCATGCTTGGTGAGCATATGTACTTCTCTCTCTACTTCACAAGCTTCGTCATTTTCTTGGTCTTGGCTTTTCATGACATGGGAACTTACAATATCTTCAAATGACTGTTCTTCAGTGATTACCACATCAGTCAATGGTGACGAAATTAGTAAATGATACATTTGGCTCAATTGGCTTCATCTTCATTGCCAACCACTGAACATGGAAAGCCACCTTTCTTGAAGCAGTTCGCAATTTGTTTTCTGTGTAACTTCTTTCCCTGCATAAGAAATAATGTGGATGGCATCCAACAGCTTTTCTTCTTGTCATGGATTTTATCCACTGTCAACAATGTAAAGGAAAAATTGTAAATAGCGGGAAACTAAAATATTGTGTGTTGTAATTAGCGGGAAAGATATACATAGAATCAAATGGAGATAAAATGGGACCAAAAATAAATGGTATCATTTGCAGGAAAATGTAAAATGCGGTAATGCAAAAATGGGGTTCTAATGTATATCATTTCACACAGGAGGCTGTTCTGAAAAAAAAAAAAGGCACCTACAAAAAAAACTACAGTAAATTAAATACGCAAATTAAAAAATAAACACATCCAGCAAGGAATTCTTGCATATAGACAAATTATGACAGATGAGAACTCAATGGCAATGGCATTCACCGGGCGGGTGGAGATTTTTTTACATAACCATTACCTTTACATGTCCTACAATTACATTTTTTAATGTTTTAAAAGCCCTTGCTCTATAACAAAAAAAAAATTGTACATTATATTAAGAGAATAATTTAAACAATAAATTTTGTAATTATTATTAAATGTCTGAATTATAATTTTTAATGCAGAGTACTATTTTCTTACATTATCATTTCAAAGGTCACCTGTATTGATGGACACATAACAGTTAGGGCAAGTTGGAATGTGTCATATGTGAGCAAGGGTTCTCAAGGTGTCAGTAACACTAGAAAGCATCAACTCTACTGAGGCGGAATTTGAACGAAATTGTGTTTGGTTTTAACCAGCCCCATATAGTGTCAGATGGGTAGGTCATCTACAAAGTATGTGGTCATCAGTGAGGTTGAGAGCCCTCCGGGCACCTAAAGTGGTGGCTCGTGTTGGCTTATTTTCTACTGGCTGTACTGAAGATTGGCTGGAAGGCAGCTGATGTCAGTGTTCTCAGAGGTACTCAGGCCATCTGGATGCTAGAGGCGGTAGCTGGTGTCTGCGGATGTTGGGCGGCATTGGCGATGCCCAAAGCCACTAGCAGACCCAGGCGCAGTCGGATGACCATGGGGTGCCGTTCTCCTGCTGTCTTCTGGGGTGGCTCTAACAAGTGACTAAGGGGGACTGTGAGGTGATATTCCGGCAGTCTATGGGAACTCTGAGCTTGTTCCTGGGTGGTGACGGGGGGAGGGGGGGCGAACTGAGGGCTGACTGGGTGGGGTTACCTAGTAACTGTCAGTCACAGAAATAGTAGCTGTTGATAATTATCGCTCCACTTCGTCCCTCCTCTATGGGTGAACGGCATGGGGTTAAGTGCTAATAGTCCACCTCGACAAAACAGGGGCAGGTGACTATTCCCCCCAAAAAAAGCGTGCCCAGACACGATCAGGTCATGCTGCATCAGTCATGTCACTCCAACCAGCAAATTTCATACAGTGAATGGTGTGAGTTAGCTGAATTGGAGTGGCTGTACTACTTTGTAATGAGTTGCTTAGAGGTGAAAAAAATCACTCCTCATCAGTCCTGGCACTCCAATCAGCAAATCTCAAGTTCTGGATGGAGTGGGTTAGCTGACTCGGGTGGTCTACTCACTTCCTTGGAAAGTGTTCCTAGTAGGGATTCTTAACGCACATACGCAGTTTGTCCACAGTATGGGTGGCCGGCAAATATCTGGTGTTTTACGACATACGTACTGCCCAGTGAAGGAACGCCTTGGTTAGAGTCAAATGTGTTTAGTCAAAGTAGAAAAAACCCATGACCCGTACTATCTCCTGCGCTCTCATGATTCATAAGCAACCGGTGGTATTTGTGTTACAAAAAGGTGAAGGGGTCCTTGTAGCATTGCAAGTTATATAAATTTTAATTGTTTTTATATTTTTTTTTCATCTCACTTTTAGTTAAAATCCCCAGTTTAGTTTGTTAGTGGGTGTAATATTCAAAATTTTCCTTTTATGACACATGTAGAAGTAAGGGCTTTATCAGTTTTAATGCAGGACTGTATTTAAAGTTGTTATCTGTAATACATGACACTTTCGAGTTCCCAGGATCCGAGAGAAGTCGAGTCACTTTTCAGATTAGGTTTTTTCTGACTTCTTTTATTTTTCCCCTGCCATCAGCAATATTTGTTTTGAAGCCCTCACAGTGATATAAGTTTTAGCCAATAGGAAGTCGCGAGCCCCAGCCAAAAGTTATTTTTAGATTTGTTTGAAGGAGTGGGGAGAGCTGCATGTGCCTAGCTGAGAGCGACAAGCCCTGGACTCGTCCACAAATAACCATCAACCACTGAAGAGAAGACTTCGTGTCGGAACAACTTCGCCCACACCCGCAAGTGCCGACGGCCAGAAACTCTTTTTCTTTTTTCTTAAGCAACTTATAATTCAAAATACTTTCAACTACAAACTTTTCTCTACCAAATTCTCTCCGCGCTTGTCGAAGGCTGATAGGTGTCAAAGGGGAAGGTTTTTTTTTTAGCCCCCTTGCCTTCGTAATTGTTCTCGCGAGGCAAGTTTTTTTTCAAATACTGCTTTAAATTCTACTGTGACACTGTTAATCTGTAAAGTTGTTCGTTGAAGGAAGATCAGTTTGTTCATGTCGGTGTGTTCTGTATAAATGTTTAAGAACTCAAAAAAATAAATGTTAACAATATTCCAAAATGGAAGTACATTCTTTTTATTTCTTTTAAAAACATGGTGGCAGATTCTTGTAAGTAACCCCCGACTGAGCTAGTGCAGGACTATACTCATGGAAGGGCAGGGAACTGACTTTTGCCATGGTACATTCTTGGCACGACACGTATTTGGACACGCCTGCGAAATTTACCAACTTGAGCGGCTATCCGCATCAGTAACCACAACAAGATACAGCATATTCCTTGCTGTTCAACAGTTTTGCACTGTGTAAAATGATGGAATGGCAGTTTTTTCTGAACAGTTCCCGAATGAGTGCATTCACCAGTTCCAGAGTCCAACAGTTCGAGTTTCCTAAGAAGCAGATGTCCATTCCGGTGTTCCAGCCCAGTTTCAGTGAACTAAGAAGATAGGTACGTAATAACAGTCTACAATCATTGGCAATGAGTGAAAAGGTATTTATTTATCATGCATCACTTCACTGCAGGGAGTTCATCAAAGAAGATTTTGTTTTTAAATTTAAATTGTGCAAGATAGTATAGGTTAAAAAGTTTAAATGTATGTTGTGTTTTTTTTCCTCTGTAAATTGTTTCTAAGTGATTAAGGATAAATCAAGGTTATTAAATATGGCTGGAAAAGGGGAAGATTTAGTCAGTGAAAGTGAGGGAGAAGATTTTGTAGGATTTGAGAGATCAACTCTGGAAATTAACCTAAATTTAGGGACTGTAGAAGAGAGCTCTTCAGGTTCAGAGGTTAGAGATGTACATGTTGAAATACAGAATCAAATAAATTTAAGCCTGATAGTACAATTGTTAACCGAACAGCAAATTAATGCTAAGGAGTCAAGTACAGTGTTTAAAATGAATTCCAACAGCTAACAGGAAAATTTGAGGAACAGAAAAATGAGCCAACTGTAAAATTTCAACAGCAGGAAAGTTAGATGGGTTCAAAACTGATTTGAGGAAAAATCTTATGAACATTTAAACGAATTCCAACAGTTAAAAGTGACTGTGAACAAAGTACAAAATGCGGTATAGGATAATACAAAGGGTTTTGTAGAATTTAAATTACACTTGAATGGCAAATTAAATGAAGTTAGTGAGGACTGCACAACCAAGGTAAACCAGTGTGGGAATAAGGTGGTAGAATTGGCACAATCTGTTTCAATAAATGAATGTCTAATGTTAAAATGTCTGATAGTTTGGGAACAGTTGAACAAAATTGTAAGGGTTTGGAAACAAAAGTAAATTCATGACTATTATCTAGAATCTTACCCTCTTGATAATAGTCATAAAACAGAAAAGGTATGGGTACAGGTTCATGAGCAAACTAGAGAAGTAATGCAAAATGAATTACACGTACAACAGGTAGAACAGAATTTAACAGAGAACATTGCGAAAATTTTTCAGGAATGCCCTGCAATAGGCCAGCATTTAGAAAACATTAGGAAGAAAGTGTTAAATATTGGTCAGGTATGTAGACAGCAGTGTGAGGAGCGAATTAATCAGCTGAGGAGACGAGAATGCTCTGTACCAAAAGTGAGTAAATTTGTTTTAATTATAGATGAAATCACTTCTTTTGAAAAATCAGTGCCAAAATTTTATGGAAATGATGGGGGACCAAATCCTATCCCATTCATACACAAGTGCAAATGAATATTTAAGTCTTTAGGGAGGTCAGAGGAACAACAAGTGCAACTTTTTGTAAACAAGTTAGAAGAAGGGACTTCACAATGGCCACTGTGGAAGGAATCAGAATGGACGAGTTTTGCAGAAGCCAAGGCACCTTTTCTGCAAAAATACTAAGGAATCCATGTGCAGGATGACTTTTTACAGTATTTATTCACAGGTAAATTTGGGAATATCAATGATTCAATAGCTACTAATGTACAAGGTTTATACCTGCAATCCAAATAATTAGATAACAATATGACAGATGAAAGGTTCATATAGCACATTATTCATAATTTTAATTGGCATATCTAAGATTGCATGCTAGGAATGAGAGCAAAATCTATCGAAGAGGTAGTAGCCTTGATGGAAACATTGGATGGGAGAAATGAAAGGGAGGAAGGTTTAAAGGGTAGAAAGCCAGAACTGCAACAGAACCAACACCAGAGGCCAAATTCAAATGCCTAGATAGAGAGGATCAGTCATCTGATACCTCCCTCACTTTCAAACAAAGGAATGATGAGTGTAGAGTGATTAAAACCAATTACAATCAAAAGTTTAGTGATACAGAGACAATTCAAAAATTCAGAATTACAGTTGGAAGGTGACATGTTACAGGAAAATCCAACTGAAGTCCTAGTACAAGGAAAAAGGGAAATACAGTGGAAGCCTGGAATACAGCAGCCCGGTATACCACAGATTCAGTTATACCACGGGGTAATTTACGTCCCCCGGCCTGAATAAATAAATAAGTGGAAAGTGCGTGGTCAGGTAGGCTTGAGGTCTGTCAGCGGGTGGTCGTGAGTCGGGGACATTGATGGATGAGTTGGAGGGAGCGGCTGCGTGTTCTCCCTCTTTTCAACGCCGAGATCTATTTTACTAATTCTTTACAACCAATATTGTATGTTTTTCCGTATTAAATTGCATTGGCGTAGTGCAAAGCTTTGACGTAAGAATTCCTAGTGGTTCTTTTTTTAAGTGACACTATTATATATGTTCTGTCGTTTGGTTGTAAACAGACAAAAAACAGATACTGTGGCAACCTTTCCATTTTATCTGGGTGTTGGATAAGTATAGGGGGATGGCATGGCCATATTCCAAACCGTATATCATGCTCACAAGTGTCCTGCTGTCACGCATTTACTGGCACTTACAAGTTAATATGAAATGTGCATGTGTTGTATAGCGTAATACGTAATCATTATAATAATACTGTAGAAAATTAAATATAATGTGTATATAGCAGCTATAACAGTAGGTCTTCCCATTTTCGGGGAAAAAAATTCCCAAATTTGATGCAAGCCTCAAAATTTGTGTTTCTAAGTCATATACTATAATTAATTAATCTCCTAAGGGATAGAGCTCTACATAATCATTATAATTATGATGTACACACTTGGATTATAATGTGTATATAGCTGCCATTTGGTATGACTTCGCATTTTCGAAAGAAATTATTCCGAAATTTGAGACGTGCCTCGAAATTTGTGCTTCTAAGTCATTTACGGGCGTATAATTAATCTCCTACGAGGTATAGCTCTACGTAATCATTATAATTATGATCTAGACACTGTGCTTGTAATGTGTATATAGCGGCTGTTCGGTACGTCTTCCCATTTTCGAAAATAATAATTCCCAAAATTTGATACACGCCTCAAAATTTGTGCTCCTAAATCATTTACAGGCCTATTATTAATCTCCTATGGAATATAGCACTACGTAATCACTATAATTATGATGTAGACACTTTGATTATAATGTATATATACCGGCTATACGGTATGTCTTCCCAATTTCGAAAAAAAATTTCCGAGCAAATGAGTTACTGTGGACAAGGCTTAATGCAGAAAAGCGGCCTTTTATTGCACGCCACAAATCATTTGCTTTTTTAGTTTTCCTTTTGAAAATAAAAATCAGACGAGTAAGCGACATGTTTCACAACATGTAAGGTACTGATAGATCATCTACAGTGCAAGCGTGCATTCGACCTTTAGACGCGAGCTTCCTTTCTCATTCTCAATTCCTCCCAACCAGGCCCAGCAGGTGGTGTAAAATCGCAGCAGGAGGTGGGGGGGAGGGGTGACCTCCCTTCTCCAACCTGCGTGACAAACAACTCGTAGCGAACACCGCCCTTGGTGGAATAAGTACATATTTTGCCTGGCAAATATGGTATTTTTTAGTTATTCTTGCTTGAATGCATGTGACGCCCTTCATCGCAGTGCGTTTCTCTTCTTCTGTTTCCCTCCCTTAGGTGCTGTCAAGTCCGGTGATGCAGATAAAAAAAATAAAGTTCAGATAGCAAGGAGCTACACGTTTCATGAGTTACTGCAGTAAATAAAAACACTTGCCCCGTGTTTGACAGATAGGTGCCACGCCCCATTAGAACACTGGCTTTTTCTTTTGCTACTGTACTCTGCCACTCCCGGAATAGCGTGGAAAGCTATAACGCGGGTATGAGTTATGTCCCCCCCTCCAGCTGCATTATATCAGGCTTTTACTGTATGTCCATATATTCAGGGATTAATTACAGATACTGGAGTTGAACTAAACATGTTAGTTGACTCGGGAAGCGTAGTGTCCGCTATCTCAGAGGAATTCCTGAATAGTCCTAGTAAACGTGAAATACACATTATAGCAACATTGCCACTATCAAATGTCACCATTGTAGGGGCTACGGGAATTAGAAATAGAAATATTAAAAAACAAATTATTATAGAGTTATATATATATATAACTCAACAAAATATCTGGATTGCTTTATTGGAAAAGGGCTCAGTATCAAAGTGGTTTTAGGGACTGACTGGTTAAAAGAACATGAGGCAATTATAAATTATGCAGAAAATTGTGAAGAGATATTAGATATCAAAATTCCATTTGGCAAATGAAAACTTTTGCAGAACGCTCGTAAAATGCAAGTTGTTTTTAAGGATTTGGAGACAATAAGGGTGAACAGATGTTGTAATTTTATTGAACAGGATTATCTCATGAAAGATAAGATCAACACATTTTTTTTTTCAAAGGGGAACATGTGAAGAAAAGGAAAGAATGATAGAAATGTTAGGAGATGAACATGATGCATTTGTAAATTATCCAGGGTTAAATAATAAATATGAATATCAATTAGAAATTAAGGAATACAAACCTTTTACCCAGAAGCCATATCCAATTGCATACACTTTAAGGCCAGCTGTAGAACAGGAAGTACAGAACATTATCGAAAGGAAGAGTTCAGAGTATTTAAATTTAATCATATAGTTATCAAAAAGAACACAAGATAAGGGGGGGGGGGGGGGTTAGATTATGTTTAGTTTTCAAAAATTGATTTAGTAGCTTCATATTGGCAAATAGCCTTGGCGCAGCAAATCAAGACATTACACTGCTTTTCCTCATCAAGCAAAAACTTATTATTTCAAAAGGTTGCCTTTTGGTTTGAATGTTTCTGTGAGTCATTTCATTAAAGGACTCGAGGAGGTTTTAGGGCCTGAAGTGTTGAGTTTAATGACAATTTATGTCAATGACATTTTAATTGCTACTAAAACCTCTAAGGAACATCGTCAAATTATACAGTTGGTGCTTAGGAAGTTGAGACAGGGCCAAATAACTGCTAGCTTGAAAAAATCCCAGTTTTTGAAAGAGTGGATAAATTTCCTAGGAAATGTGATTAATGCTCAGGGTATTCATGTAGATGTGGATAAGGTGAAAGCTATTCAGGAATACCCATATCCCAGTAATCGTAAACTGCTAGATAGGCTAATAAGATTTTTAAAACTATTTCAGGAAATATATTCCAAATTTCAGTAAAATTTGTACTCCACTATGGACATTGTTACAGAAGGGGCAGACGGGAATGGGGAGACGAGCAGAAAATAGCTGTAGATAGCTTAAAAAGGGAGTTGGAGATGGAGATTCTGCTACACCATCCCAAGTTAGAGAAGAGGTTCTTCATAGCTTGTGATGCTTCAGATGATGATGTGTGGGGCTATTATATTTCAAGTAAATGATGAAGGAGAAAACATCCCAATTAGTTTTACAAGTAGGGCATTGAATACTGCCAAAATTAATTATACAGTCACTGAAAAGGAATTGCTCAGCATTGTGTTCGCATGTGTTAAATTTCATACATATGTATATGATAGGTATACCACTGTATTAACAGATCATAAGGCCTTATTCCATTTAAATACTTGCAAACTTTTACATGGTAGAATCACATAATGGATACTAGCCATACAAGAATATAATTTAAATATTGAACATGTCCCTGGCAAGGCCCAGGTAGTTCCAAATTAGGTCATTAAGAAAACATATGAAACAGGTGAATTCAGGATTAAAATAAATTACAGTGCAGTTAAAGTTAGAAATAAGAGAGGATTCTTGACTCCAGAAAGTAGTACAGGAATTGGAAACTAATGAGTGCAGAAATATTATTAAAGAGAAATTTATGTTAAAGGAAGGGTATTTTTTTCCAAAATGTTAGCACTACAGGGACAAAGTGTGTTTTATGTATACCCCACCTATATAGGAAAGAAGTCATAGAGTGTATGCATAGTGAGTGTGGACTAAAACAGTGAAATATATTCAAAAATTCTGTATTTTTCGATATACGTATAGGATTGTGGCCAAGGTAATCAGGTCTTGTTTACTGTGTGCACACACAAAAGTACCCCATAGGAAATGCAGGGGACTAATGGGACATGTATTGGCTACCAAACAATTAGAAATCGTATGTGTAGATTTGTTTGGCCCTCTTCCAACAGGTAGAGGTGGGGTAGAATATATTTTTGTTTAATGGATATATTCACCAAATTTGTAAAACTTTACCCTATAAAGTGAGCTACAGCTCAGGTGGTAACCGAGAAGGTACTAGATTGTTATGTACTAGAGGTAGGTCAACCAAAGAAATTTACTTCAGATAATAGGCCACAATTTTGTAATGATAAGTGAAAAACCTTAAACCTCAGTCTTAGAGATTGAGTTAAGATTTACGGCAGTGTACCATCCAGCTACAAACCCAGTTGAAAGGGCTATGCGAGAGTTACGAAGGTTATATTGGATGTAATGGAATGACCATCACAGTCATTGGGCTGTGATGGTGAACAATGTGGAATGATTAATAAATAGTTGTTGGCATGAGGGTACAGGTACTACTTCATAGAACTCATGAGTATGGGTAAACCCCACACTGTGCTCCAACATAAAGTAAATTTTTCAAAAATTGATACTGAAGTGTAATAGACATGAGGAATGCAGCATCTCAAAGATTAGAATTTAAGGCTAGAAGAAGGAAATTTGATAAGAATATCCAACCTATCGTGTTCAAGGAAGGTGATGAGGAACTTGTGGCCACACACCATTTGTCATCTCTGGCAAATAAACAAATCCACAAGTTTTTCAAATTATTTAAAGGGCCATATAGAGTTCAAAATGTAATTGGCCATAATGTGTATAAAATAAACAATGCCAACTGGTATGTTTCATTGTTAAGACCATGGAAGTAGAAGGCAACCTAAAGTTGTCAAGTGTAGGTTGTTGTCACCTAGTAGTTAGTGAAATTTTTAAAAATATACGAAGTTGTCATGTGCTTAGATTAAGAGTGAACTTTTAACGGTATCATTGAAGTGTAAATAGAGTGAAACAGGTAGTGTATATATGTAGGTGTATCATGAATGAACAATGTTTAAGAATATTTCTGTCAGATCAGGCGTAAAGGATGACATCTGCCAACAGTAGTTTTCAGGAAAGCTGGTACAACCTATGCTCTGAATTTTCCTACTTCTTTTTCCACTGTTGTGATTCTGTCTTTCTCCTATTTGGTCTTTCGTGGGTGGCATGTGTCGACTCTTTCCTTAGTCGTCCAATGAGGCCCCGCCCACAAAAATTTATCCTGTCATCTGTTTCATGACTTGCACCTGTACTTAATTTCTAATATTTACCTTATTCAGTACAGAAGTCTTCAGGCAGGGTTTTAGGGGCTAGCCCTACCCCGACCTTTTGGCAAAAATGCCAAAAGAATAAGGTTTTTGACTAAATAATTTGCAGCATAGTCCATAGGGATATTTTGTTGTTGTATAGGGTCATCACAGGTGACCAGACCCAATCAGTCCCTATGGGCAAACCCCACTTTGGTGATACCTGCTTAATTTAGGGTTAACATCCTTAAAGGTGGATAAGTGAATGGGATGCTGTGAAAGTGTGCTGTATGTGTACCAGCAAAGGTAAGGTTTGTTTTGTTCTGTATAATTACGAAGATTATTACTTGTATTATGAAAATACTGACCAGTAACGATGGATATTACAATTTGGATAGTAACAATTTCACATATGGGAAGTGCATTAAAAACAGTTGTGAGTTTTGAAAAGGTGATGTTTTGAAAAGTTAAATGAAAATTATTTAAATTTAACACTGTAATTTAAATACAAGAGTAAATTTAAAATTAACAATTGTTTCGATTTTTTCTTTTTTGACAAAGAATGCAAGTTGAGGTGTTGTGTAGTAAGAAGTGAAGATCATAGAGCTAGAGTGCTGAGGGATAGCTCCAGTTTGTGTCATGGGGTCTTTGCTCTTAGATTAAGTTTTGGGGTGGTATAGGCCTGAGTCCTCTTTGTTGTGAACACTGACCTATGTATTAAGATAGATTAAAGTAAATGTGGTAGTTTTTTTTTTTTATAATTTTGGGGCAGATCTGGGTCCACTTTCTTTTCAAATGTTGTGTGTTGATCCCAGTGATTGGTTAAAATAAATATGAGCAATCTGACTGGAAATACTATGACATGGAATGTGATACATCCTCAATTTAAATGGAATTTATAGAAATTTCAAATGATTTCAAATGGTTTCAAATGGTTTTCTCCTAAACATAATATTTGATAAAAATTAATTTTGAAATAGTAGTGTCAATACTGTGAACCATGTTTTTTAAATTTATATTGAAGTGATGGTAATAGTGAATGATCTTGCAAATAGTTTTCTTGTAATATTGTTTTGTTTAATAATGTTCTATTGTTGTATTATTAGCAAGTGAAGTGTTTATGTATAATATTGCAAATTGTTTTGAAATTTGTAGTATATCTTAAGAAGTGCATATGTTTTCACAGGTTACTTACCTGGATATGAAGGGGTTTACAAATTCACATTGTTTTCTTGACTGTTGTCCAAACATTAGAACCACTTTTCATATTTAACACCAGCTAAGCAATGAATTAAAATATTTTGAATTGAATATTAACGCAACTTTGTTGTAAGTTGAAACAACCATGTGATATAAAATTGTTGTGAATTAATATGTTGTCTGTGATGAATTGAAATATAATTGATAAACTTAATCTTACCTTTGAATAGATGTTTGTATTTTAGTGTCTTGTGCATAAGTGGATGATGTATTGTGGTTTTGTAGCTGCTACATAGAGATCTTGTATTCTTCGGTGACAGGTAACATTGAATTTTCTTGTGTTTGATGGGATTGTGTTTGTGTTTTGAAGGGTTAGCTTAAATTGTATATAGGAACAACGTCACAATAGTTTACAGACTAAACGCTTTTAAGAAAGGTTTCGATTTGGTAAAGATTTTTAAAAATTTTTTCCCAAATTGAGGGGGGTAATGTGGCATTGCAAGTTATGTAAATTGTAATCGTTTTTATAATTGTTTTTCATCTGATTTTTAGTTTGTCAGTGGGTTTAATATTCAAAATTTTCCTTCCATGCCACGTGCAGAAGTAAGGGCTTTATCAGTTTTAATGCAGGACTGTATTTAAAGTTGTTATCTTGTAATACATGGCACTTTCGAGTTCCCAGGAATCAGAGAGAAGTTGTGTCACTTTTGAGATTAGGTTTTTTTTTTTACTTCTTTTAATTTTCCCCTACCATCAGCAATATTTGTTTTGAAGCCCTCACAGTGATGTAAATAGCTTTAAATGCTACTGTGATGCTGTGAATTTGTAAAGATGTTCATTGAGGGAAGATCTGTTTGTTCTTATCGGTGTGTTCTGTATAAATGTTTTAGAACTCAAAAAATAAACCTAAACAATATTACATAGAGGTACATTCTTTTTATTTGTTTTCAAAACATGGTGCCAGATCCTTCCAACTGAACTAGTGCAGGACTGTACTTGTAGAAGGGCAGGGAACTGACTTTTACCGTGGTACAACCTGTCGGCAAAATAAACCAGAGCAAACAAATTAGGTATTAGTGAGAACAACTTGGACCCTATGTTGACTAGATTGTTCTGAAGGGACTCAGACATCACTAACAAAGTGCGCGGGCTGCTGGTCCGGCGTTGCTAGAACCAGGGATAAGCAATCCCTAGTGGTACGCGCTGATCCTGGTGGAAGGCTGTGAAGATTGGGTGTGGTAGTTCGGCTGTCTTGATCAGTGACTGAAATAGGGAGTGGGAGGGAGCTGGGAGGTGAGGCCTCTCAGGCTGGCAGATGGTTTGAGCTTGTTCCTGTGGGGTTGTGCTGAAAAGTGCCGTAAGGGCTGGGTTGCAGCTCCTGTTAGCGTTGGAGGCTGTAGCTGTCTTCCTTTCTTGCCACTTAGTACCACTCCTCTGGGTGTATGGCATAAAGATAGGTACAAATATCGGCCTCATCAGAGGAAAGCAAGTGACGATGGTCCCTAGCTATGTGCAGAAACAAAGCCGTGGCCGAGCTAACCCAGAGCCGTACCTGTTACTCCAAACTGCAACCCGAGGCGTAGTGGTCAGAGGGGTGGGTTTACTCTGAGCATCCGACAAAGACGTTAGGGTGTGGTTGCAAAGGTGGGCAGACCCCCAGAACCAGACTAACACTCCCTCCTGCGACATTTCAGTGCGATGGATGGAGTGAAGGCTGGGCTAGCTTACTAGTCGCCTTGTGGATTGTATTTCTAGTGGTTGTGGTTCTACCTTATGGCGCGTCAGGTGCACGGGTATAGGTGGCCATCGACTGTGTGTGTTTTGGAATGTACGTGCACCCGGTTAAAGGAGCCAGAGTCCTACAGTAAGTTTAGAAATAGGTTGTCAGAGATGCGTTCACCTGCTTTACCCTGGTGGGTTGATGTCTACTTTGGATAATATCAGTCACCCTTAGAAATTAGTACGCAGAGGTTTGAGAGAAATATGTCTTGTTGCTACAATAAAGTGATGACTACACCTTTTGGACGTAACAGGCTCGGATTCTTACCATCTCTGAGAGAGCAGTAGCTACTGATACCTATAAATCTAGAATTTAATTAATATTCAAATAAATTACAAAACCCAGGGGTATTATTAAGTTTATTTTATATTGAGGCAGTGTGGTGAAAAATAAATCACAGTATGTTGCAGCAAACATACGATTGCAAACAGGTTGAATAATATCATTGAAATTCGAGGATAAAACCACTTTTGTTGTTAATCACTTGATTAAGTGAACAACTAAAATAGTAAATATTATACAGTAAATAAAAGCATAAAACAAGCATTGTATTATAGTAAAGGCAAAGCCTTTAGGGTAATTGCCAAAAAAAGATGCAACAGCCAACAATGCGGACTGTCGTAACAAAAGTGCACGTAACACTTGCAAGTTCTTATCCTTTAAGATCGGCGTCTATAACATTGTTTTGGGAGCAGAACAGAGCACAGGTCACCTTCCTCAATCCCAGTTATGACCCGGGGCAACGTATATGTCTGTTTTGTCGCAGATTTACCATAGATATAATGTTAGTATAAGGTAACACTACAAATTTGTATAGTAAAACATAGTAAGGTCTGTACAATGTGAATAAACTAATAGCATACTCCAATAAAGTGTATAATTTTAGAGTCAAATTAATATGAATGTCTAAGGAGTACGTGCCAATGGCTAAGACAGTAATTGTTTTGTATAATAAGCACAAGGATATTCTATCAGGCATTATTTTATTTTGTACATAATGCAAATGATTGTTAAATTAAATAAAAATTCCAGCAACGTGGAATTATATTAATTATAATTATTTTAAAAATGTTTGTATTATGTCATTATCATTCCGGAAATGAAACTGTTTAGTTATACAGTAAAACCTTATTTTTTAAGATTTTGTTGAGTGTAACGTGCCAAATAGTTTTATAAAGTACGTACTGAGAAAAAGTACAGGTTCAATACAACTTAAATTAAGTAAATTATAGGGTAAAAATAGGCTGATAAGTGATAATTGCTGTAAACACATTCTTGTATTGTTGCGCTAAATATATTAGTATAAGGGAACTATTGTATGGAAAAAACTAAAATTATAAAGCAGTACAATAATTAGGCGAATGTTTCAATACTATGCCAATGTTAGGGTAATTTAATTGAAATTGGCCTTGAAAGGATATTGTATATAAATTACATAGCTCCATTTCACACTCAAAAGGCAGACAAAAAGTGAATAAGAGCACGAGGACACTCTAACGAATACATAGTTAGGCCACTGCATCATATCTACACGACAACTGTGAACGTGGGGATAATGGGCTTTCCAGTTCATTCAACTGCCGTGCTCCGCTGACCACTTAAACTCCACGGTTGGCGGCTCTTACTCAACCGTGTCTCCTCCCATGCCGATCGACCCTTTCCACAAGGGCTGAGGACAGCATCTTCTTCGAGAGGCGAAAATGTTATGGCGCACCAGAGCGGCCGCAGGGATGCCACCTGAGCAGCAGTGTTTTGGGAGGCACGGGAAAACAAACAGAGCCGCCGAGGGGACACTAGGCCAGCAGTGCGAATATAAGGCATGGACTCACAAGGCCGGGGCCTTCTTTACGTCATGCGGCTGCCAGACCCAGCAACCCCAGGCGCTGGCGCCATCTGCAAGAGCCTTTGTACGTGAATTGTGCAGCTACATATTCAATCAGTGGTAAGTACAATACCGTCGTGAGTGTGAGAAGGGGTGTAGTGTACAGAGGCCAACAATAGATCCGAAAGCATTAAAATCAAATAAAGGTTTGAGCTGCTTATCGCCCAAGTATTTGAGACCAGTAAAGTAAAAAGAGAGAGTTTGTTTTGTAATAAATAATTGCTTGTAGAGTGATTTTGAGACATAGTAAAGAGTAATTTATTATGTAATTTTATTGATTATTGAATTGATGCTCCTACAAGTAAATTAATCTTTAGCTTGTACCCCTTCTCTGTCAGAAGGCAAGGAGGTAATAATATGAAGGAAAAATATTTAATTAACTAATATGGTTTATATTACTTAATGATATGTTCAAAATTACAAGTGGCCAACAAATTAAAAAAATTAATAACTCTTAAGTTATTCCAGCAATTAGAAAACACCTCAACTTTCATAAACACAACCTGATACAATAAAAAATCTTAAGCCCCAGCCTATTTTACTTAACTGCAAACAATGTTGAAGCAACAGTAGTAGAAGTAATTTCTTTTCTTCAGAAAATGGTATCCTTTGTGTTAACATGTTTTCTTTTGCTTATTGTTGTACAATTAAATCAGCTCAATCTATTTATTGTACATATTTATGACCTCCATAAGTAAAATCATGATTTTTACAGGCATATTGTACTTTCTTTATACCTTTATCACATCATTCCAATCATTTGTGTAATTTTGTAAAAGACCCACAATTAATTATAATGAGAAAAATGTATGTCTGGTAAATTTAAGTTATCTAAATCTCCTTTCCTATAATGATCAGAATTCTAAAACAAATTAATAATATTCAATACTCTAATAAAATAAGGAATTCTGTTAGGATTGTGATAGCAAAATAAGAACATTTGTGAACCAACATATTCAGGTGGTTTAATTTTCACTTGCAAACATGTCTGCATCTTTTAATACTTCGCATAAACCATATTGTATAACATCATGTAAAATAATCACATTAATTTATTAATTGAAAAATTAAAAAATTATAAAAATGACCAACATTCAGCATACTACAATCTCTGCTAGAGTAACAGCGAATGGAATACCACACACTTGTGTCAGCCTTAGAGCTACGTTTCAGTGATCGATACCTGTGACATGGCCCATCGTGCCCACCTGCAAAGCCACACCCAACGACCAGGCAAGTCACTGCAGGAGCTATGGCAAGTCATAATGGTGCTGTCCCACCTATATATGGAAGGGTGCCCCAAGGAGGCACGCAATGTCATCGCAGTTGGCTTCATCAATCATATTGTTAACACAGAGGTACAACAAGTGGTACGCCTAACTGCACCCCACACCATGCAAGTTGCCCGACAGGTCTCGGCACCCCGACTTCTGGTGTGGGCAGTGATGCTGAGCAAGGCTGACAATAACAGCATAAAGAAGACACTGAAAGAGTTCTAAATGGCCATAAGGGACATTGCTTCCAGGGCACATGCTACAGAGCTCTTCCCCCCCCCCCCCTGCCAGTGTGTTGGTCATGTGGACAGCCAGGGTAAATAAGTGCCTGCTGTGCAAAACAACAGCAGTAGCAGCAACAACACAAGCAGCAGCGGGAAAAGAGGCAGTGAGAAGCAAATGAGAGTGCAAGACATTTTGGATCTTCCAAACCCTGATCTCGGAAGAGGTGATGGGGCCAAGGTTGGTGACTGCTGGGGGAAGGCTTCAATGTTCTTACATATACGCTTGATGAAACACTATTTGGATGCAATAAACGTGGAAGGGAGCCTGAATGAATTTTCTTGCCAGATAGTTATCGACACTGGGGCAACCATAACAGTAGTAAGACCAGACATCCTCTGGCTTTCCTCCCTGCAATCATCTAACTACAGCATGGAACATTGCTATTTAACCATGGTACCAGGTGAGACCACACCAGTTAGACATAAGAAAATGGTGAACTTGTAGCTTGGTGACCTTAGCCTAGAGCATGATATATACATAAGAGAAATAGAGAATTCAAGTATTCTGGAGCTAAATGTTCTACAATGGCTGGGATACTGTAATGATATTCCACTTGGTGTACTAAAGATAGGCAGTACTGAGTTGGCAGTGTCAACGTGGCAGGATTAGTCCTCACCAATTAGCTGCCCAGTAGTTTGTTGTCAACCCACTATGCTACACTCTTCTAGTGAAATTGTCATTATAGTCAGATGTCAAGGAAAATTTGTCAGATGTTTGGGTCTCATTGAGCAATTAAACAAAGGTAACATCTTGCCAGGCAGTGTCATTGTAGCAAGAACTTTGGTCTCTTGAAATTCTGACAGTTTTCCAGTTAGAATGATGAATTTGTCTGATAGTGCCGTATGTCTTGAGGAGGGGTCATGATAGGGATTTGCAAGCAGGTTACATAGGTACAGTAGAACCCTGATTTAACAAAATGTCATAGTTACTGAAAATATTTTCTTTATTTTACTGTTTCATAAAATTCAAATTTACCTATTTTGACACTCAAACACCAACAAGTTGTTACAAAAGGATGTTGTTTTCAAGTAAAGATAGTTTTTCGCAATCAATGGTGCAAAATAACACTTTTTTATATAAGTTAAATACTAAAGTAATTCAATAGGCAGATGTTCTGCAAATGAAATAGTACCCCAAAAGACCACAAACAATCTGTAGTTAACAAAAATAAGGTTTATACACTGCGCGCTGCCTACCTTTAGTTAAGTGTGAACTATTTCCAAAAGCTTTTTTGTACAAAATTTGGGTGATTTATTAACAAAATTTTAAATTATTTAAATAGTAAAAAGTTTATAAAAATATATTATAGCACGTCCATAAACGACCACATGTTAACGAGAAAAAAGTTCTAAGTGCGCCGCTTACCTTATGAGTGTAAAATCCATTTCTGAAAGGGTTTTTGTAAGAAAATTCGACAATTTATTAATGAAATACAAATTTATTTGAATACACAGAAGTCTTTCGGACATAAATATACAGCCTACAAAGCTATGGACCTCCATGTACCGCCACAAAAGTAAACAGTGTGATATGTACTATGGATATATTTTTCCCAGTGTACAATTTTAGTAAGTGCAAAGGCTAACTTTCTCACTAAAATGAAGTAAATAAATAACTTAACAAACAATTGTTTGTAAATTGCACCACAATCATGCCTTCATTTATTTTATCCAACACACTGATGACCAATAGCAGCACATGTAAGTCAGACGACAGGTATGCATACAGCTGGTGTGAAGGACGTGACCTAATTTTCAAGAGCAACTGCAAAATGTGTGACAGAGAAGGGAGTCGGGTTGCAGCAGAAATGGGCGCTGCTAGTGGTATTATTGACATGTATTGTATCCAAAACAGTAAACAAAATTGTAATCGATAAAAAAATAGTGTAAGCAGATCATTAGCAAGGCAATGTAATCAATTCCACTTGCAATCTGTAATCAAAATCCAAGAAGAAAGACTAAAAATCAAAGTTATAACAACACTACAGAAAAACGTATAAAACATTGCACAGAAAGAAATGGCGTGGTAAAAAGAAAAAAGATGCTCAGGGAAGGAGAGGGTAAGATCTGTAACCTGCACTGTTATTGACTACCACTGTTGCTATGCATACATAACTGGATGGCAGCTAGTCGCTATGGGAGGGAACGCTGCTAGGCACAAGGGGAGGGAGGGCTGCTAGGCACTAGAGAAGTTGTGCCAAGGGTACAACTTCACTAGTGTACAACATATTTACACATACACTCACTTCACTTCACACTCAAAAGGCAGACAAAAAGTGAATAAGTGCACAAGGACACTCTAACGAATACATAGTTAGGCCACTGCATCATATCTACACGACAACTGTGAACGTGGGGATAATGGGCTCTCCAGTTCATTCAACTGCCGTGTTCCGCTGACCACTTAAACTATGCATACATAGTTTAAGTGGATACAGTTCTTAGACTCTAGGTATCTCATGCCAGCCGCAGCATCACGACACATCCCCAGCAACTGCTTCTGTGTCAACGTGGTGCTGTGGTTGCGCAGAAATGTCAGCAATGAGCCGCCTGTGCAACCAATACAACACACATGTCATTACCACAAACACTACTTGTGTACTGACCTTTTTAAACTACACAGGTTACAAAGGTTCAAATTTGCTTTGGTCTAACTCAATGCCTCCAAAAATGGAAACTGTTAATATGGAGACTGTAAAGCCTCTGTTATTTGTCCTTTCTTTAATATGTAAATATTGTGACATGGTAACGAAAGCATAAAAAAAACTATTAGCAGAAACCCACGACAACTGCATAAATATTTTTGCTACCAAATAAGCAACTAAAATAAGGCATTGGAGCAAATATTGCAAAAATGACATCTTCATGACATCTTAGGAAGTCTAACTTGCTAGGCGCAAGCGTGGTCAACACAAATCACTGCCACAATTTTTTTTTGTGTTTCGGCAGATAGTTTAAGGGTACCAACTGATAAAAACCTACATTTTATTGCCATAGGCTAGTGAATGTATATTTATCATGTTTTCATTACAATGTATTCCATTTTAATAAGGATATTTTATTATTTTCATAAATTTTTGGGATATTTTTTAAGGTCTTAAGGTTACTTACATCTTTGTTACATCAGGGTTCGACTATACAACAAACTCCCGATTTACTGGGGGTGGCTTAATCGAGTTGCGGCTTAACCGTGGAGCCACCTGTTCAAAGTCAAATATTGAACAGCTGCCGCCAGCCACGTGCCGTGGCTATAAATAACCCACGTGCACGCTGTTAATTACCATGCTACAGTTGAGTGATGCGGAACTGATTAATTTTAATATTAAAAGTATCAGGTACTATATTAACACACGTTTTTAACAGTGTATACATGTGAAACTTGGATGTATGAGGAATTTAGGGAAATTGTCACACAATACATTTGCATTCATAATAATAAAGTATTTTACGATTAAAACTAGCATCTGCTCTTCAAAAAGGTGAGATTGTGTAGTTTACAATAGTTCATATACGCACAGTATATTCATAAGTTAAGAGTGGCACAGAGTGCGACCAGATACCAAAGTATCACATTAACACAAATATTATTTGTGGCAAAAATTATTCCATCACAAACATTGAGTGGTTTTAGTAACTAAATAAATAATATTTATTTTTGCTTTGTTGCTGAAGTGGGAGGGGAGTCAGGAAAAAATAAAATGGCGAGCAGACCTCAGAAAGGCTTGGCGATTGAAGGCAGAATCCAAATTATTAGCAAGCAGAATTGCTTCACACAGAAATATGTCAAGTTAAAATATTTATAGAGCTTGCAGAAAATAACAAATATGAGAATTTGTTCTCATATTTGCATTTTACACATGAAAAACTAGTAATTTCCTGGGGGGCGTTGTTTCCGATGTGAGCCGCACGCACTCACCAACAGATGCAGCACAGTCACCTTTTTCGCTGCTGTGTCACAAAAGTATATCAATTACGTCCTTTTAAAGTACATTTTTCATCTCGTGTGGATTAAAACAACTCGGGTTTGAAATATGTTATGTATAATAAATGTAGAAATATTTAAAAAAACTCTGCAATAGATGTGCTGCCGCTTCAATTAATATGAAGCATACATGTGATGGCGTTAGAAGCAAGCAATAGCTATGGCCTATGAAGAAGAGACAAATGAAGGAAAACTATCGCATACGGCATTCCATTTTGTTTAAACAACTACACATTATTCTAACAAAGTTTAATTCGTTACACTAATAACAGCTGTTTTGTAACAATATAAAATAAAATACATAGACATTTTGTCTACAATCTCCTTCTTGCCTGCATATTTCTTCTATGTCTGTTATGCAAATGTAGGTTGGAGTAACTGCTAGTAAGAACAAGACAAAACATCAGCTGGCGACAGGAGAAGGCTGTCTCTGAATTACTGCAGAGAAATAGGGATACCTTCTTATATGGACCAAATTACGTTGGAAGGACTAATGAAATGTGATGCTTGAATGTGTCACACGTAATTTTATTATTTTGTATTTTATTGCCAGCTTGGTTAGTAAAAAAAATGAGTGGAAAAACTGTATATTTATATGTTTTGTACTGGGCATTGTTCTCTGCACAAAGCCATTAAGTATGCATGCACGTGCTGTGAAACCTGGTGTTGGGTATCGTCGCACATATGCTCTGGCTGTGGAGTTGCTTTTAGCTAGTCAATATGACAGAGTTTATGTTATGGCTGGCCAAAGTGCATGGATGTGTATTGTTGATGCCCGTGTTTGCCACGTAGATAGACACGAGATGTTCCCTAGTTTTATGGCTGAAACTGAGCCTCGCAAGTGATGTTTGAGCTATAGCTCATCACAAGTATTTTCACAGATAGTGATAGTTAAAGATTTTGTCTTTAACCAGGCATGCTTTGTGGCTCAGGACAATGAAAGACTATCCTTATTGAACAGATACTTCTTTACGTGTTCGGTGGCACATTTTGTGTTAGACTAAGTGTACATCAAATTATTGATGGTGTAACATTGCGGTTTTTCAGGTTTTTATTTATTTTGTCCTTTTCGTTTTGGATTATTTTGTTGTGTTGGTGAGTCACTAATATAATTTTCAGATTAATATTTGGTGGATTATTTAAGTGGAGTGCAATTTAATTGTAGTCATGTGACAGGTTTTTTGGTGTATAAGTCATTTGGAGGTTATTTTTCACTAGCCCTTAGAGGGTAGTAGGTATTGCATTTTGTTAGTCATGTGAAATTAAAGAGAAATATCCTGATTGGCTTATGTCTAACCATTACTGATTGGATGAGTAGTGTGGTGTGGTCAGCCAACAGCTTATCAGAATGCAGGTTAGAACAGGGTAACTCTGAAGGTTGAGTCAAGCACATTTTTCTTCCACAAATACCGGCACCACTGCCAAGAATGGATGCCTGTGTGCTCAGGGTTCATAACCCCAGAAGGAGAAAAATAATTTATTGAGTGGAAAGATAACCATTTATGGGTAGCACCCATGGCTTAACTTCTAATAACTTTTTCGGACTGAACAATATTTGTTTCTAATAAATTATTTTCTGCCCATGTATGTAGCCACTAGGGAGTACGCATCCTCATGTTTGTTTTAGATGCAAGCAGTTTGTCTGTAATTGCTGCAAAATGTTTTAAGTTTCAACATTAATAATGGAAATCAAATCTTTTTTTTTTGTTTGATAACAGTGGATAAATAAAAAATGAGAACAGAATTTAGGCATTCTAATTCAAAATAACCATTACTAACATCCATCTGAAAAATTCGCTGAGCTAGCTGGTGCAATAGCATTATTCTCTGCTGGGCTATAGTTGTCAAATGTCATTCATAAATAAGGTCTATGTCAGTGCATATAAAATAACTTAAATGTTACAATGGTGAATTAAGAGCTGATGACGTGTTTTAATTATGTTCAGTCAATGCACCGTCCACCAAGTGAGCAGCTCAAACTGTAAGAGCTGTTTTCTTGAAGTTTTGGTGGTATTGGTGTTCTTTCAACCCTCCAAGAAAGACATGAATGGCCAACTATATTGCAAGGAGTTACACTGCGAGTTCTAAGGATGCATTTATTTCAGGCGTTGCTGGTTGCCGTAGAATGGTCCTGCACTCAATGAAGATTTTTGGACATTCACCTTAGCAATGTAGATGTCTGTCATGGAAAAAAACAAGACTGAACACAAAAAATACTTAAAAAAAACAAGTAACCCGTGGACAAGAAAATGAGTATATGTATATAAATAAACATGTGTGCCTACACCCGTGCAAGCACATGCGCACATGCATAGAGAGAGAGAGAGGTGCTAACAATCGATAACACGCAGAAAACCACACAGGCTAAAAATCTGCTTGAAAAATTTGGACAATATAGATAAAATATCTAGGAACAAAATGAGACAACACAACAAAGAAACACACTCAAAAGGAACAGTTTTACTAGACAAGAAAAAATGCAAGCAATGCATGGTGTGGTCAAGAATATATGTACAAAGCCAGAAAATTCCACAAAGGAACTGAGTAAAATCAAACCGGACAGCAAGCTAAATGTGAAAAATTATCACGCACGCATGCACACACACACACACACACACACACAAAAATTTTATATGACCAACAGATGACACACCAAAGATGAAAGAGGCTAGTTATCTGCTTACACAAATAAGACAACACTGGCAAACAAACCCAATGAAGAAACTTGCACACAGTAGTTTTCCCAGACATGACAGAATGTGACGTTTTGGGAACTGCTATATGTTCCGTGTCTTCTTAAGGCAGTTTGCTATTGTATTTATTAATGAATTATATTGTTGTATTTTAGCTAGGCCTGGTTAAGTTCCTCAAAATTGAATTGTAAATTGAATTATATCATTGTGAACAAGTATTATAAGCCCTTTTTATGCTTATTTTAGTAATTGTAATTTCAATGTATAGTAAGGGGTATGTGTTGCAAATTAAGCGAAGACTGTATACCCCAATTGGCAGACCGTGTTGTTTTTATTAGTATATTATTTAGTGGAAATAAAACCAAACAATAACCAGAGTCAACCATTCGCAAGTGATTTCCCTAGGAATTCCGTAGCTTCTGAAACGAAAATAAATAAAATGATCCCTACTAATTTTAGTTACTCCACTTTGCTAAGTCAACAGTTTAAAAGGGTCGCAGTCCTACACCACTCTGCTCTTTGGAGCATTGCGATGTTCACTAGGGCAAATATAGAGTTTAAGATGTCGACCAGCTGGATATATAAATTGTCAAAAAGCAACTGTTAACTAACCTAAAATCTGCTAATGTATAAGTGTGAGAGGATGAGGAAATACATACTCTTAGAAAGCTATTGGTTCTCATACGAGGAAATGATGAGGGAAATAGTAGCATACTGGGAGGTACTGAGTGGACTATTTATGAGAGTAAAGACAAAATTGCTTATTTCAGCATTAAAATAAATACCTAAATTGAACTAATACAATATGCATTTGCTTCTGCAATTTATGCACTACTGTAGATAGACTAAAAAGAACTTGGGTAGGGCACTCTAATAGTGACTTAATAAAGAATTTAATTGATCTATGCTTAGATGTTGCTTTGGAAATGTTGATGCTAGGACTGGAACAGGGGGATGGTTGGGGTAAGTGAAAATGAGATTATGGGAGTTCCTGGTACCCAAATGGGTAAAAGGCAAGTTGGGAAACCACATAATGTATAGGTTTCAAAAAAGAGGCTAGTGCCAGTCTGAATTTATTCAGGAAATTAATGAATGTGGGGCAGTCTTGGGTATCAAGTAAACAGAGCAAGATTTTAATTCTTTCATTTTGGAAAATATGTCCCCTTTTGTGAGACAGCAATTTGCCTTTTCGCCAGCCCTATTTTCTTTTCAAGAGTGAAACTCTTGGATTATAGTGCCCAAAAATTTCAAGTTAAGAAGAAGGATGAAAAATACACTGTGATGAGTAATAGTAGGAAAAGTATTACTTGTGTTGATTGCGGATAAAGGGGGCATTTAAAAAGAGATTGTGAATCTCTTAAGGGGAGGGTATGTTATCAGATTGGCAAAATACGGCACTTGAAGAAATACTGTCAATCTTGCAAGGAAAAAAGGAAGGAAGTGGTAAATTGGCAGCATTGGGAAAGGGGGAAAAAAAACTAGTTTATGCATGACCTTAAACGTCAGGAAGGGCAAGGCAGAAATCATGATTGATACAGGTGCAACTGATGGATCTGTAAATCAGAAATTTTTTAGTGTACTAGTAAAAAGAAAACCAGAATTGAAAAGTTAAGTATGGCATTTGAATTATAGTTTGAAATGGCAGCAGTTTAAAAGTAAAGACTATGGTGTTATCTATACTAATATTATAAAGAGGTAGTGTTTGTAACTTTGTGTGTTTGTGTGTTTGGATGTAGGAGGTAATCTTCGAAACTACTCATCCGATTTTAAAAATTCTTTCACCAGTAGAATGCTACGTTATCACTGAGTGTCATAGGCTATATTTTATTCTAAAAATCAATAGGGATCCCTACTAAAACTCCAATAATGTAACTCAAAGTGTAAATAAATGACCTATAAAATTCTTTACATTGTGTGCGCTGCGAAAACTATTGATGATAGAACAAAATAATGTACTACGGCTTTGCAGGACGGACAGATTCGGAAAATAAAAAGTGCTGTGTGCTGTGTACGGCGCCAACCTTAGAAGCTCTACTGCCATTATGGGGGGAGTTACTTTTGTGTTTGCTGGGGATTTTCGGCAGACACTCCCTGTAGTTACAAAAGGGACGCGTGCAGATATCATCAAAGCATGTCTTAAATCATCTCCCTTATGGAGTTCTATTCAACACCTAAATTTGTGAACGAATATGAGAGCCTATCTTGGTGGAGACACGCATAAAGATTTCCCACAACAATTGCTCAGACTTGGAGAAGGAGTTTTTCCTTCTCTAAATTTGGGCACTAATTCTGCTGAAATCATTTTAAATGAGACATTAGGTCAGATAGTCCACAGTCTGCAGCATCTTATAGAAGCAGTATATCCGGGCCTCGAAAATTTACTAGAAAGAGACTTTCACTGGTTGTGTTCCAGGGCAATAGTATCACCTAGGAACGACACTGTCAATGAAATCAACAATCTCATTATAAAAAGAGTTCCCGGCCAAGTCAAAACCTATAAGTCAATTGACACAGTCACCAATGTTGACGATGTCGTCCACTTTCCTCAAGATTTTCTAAATTTTCTTAATTCTTCTGGCTTGCCACCTCACGAACTATCGTTAAAAGTCGGTACTCCTATCATGCTTTTAAGGAATATAAGCCCTCCTAACATGTGTAATGGCACAAGATTGCTCATTAAAGACTTGAAAGAAAATTTGATTGTCGCGACCATCCTCACCGGTCCAGCAGCTGGCCAGCTGGCAAACATCCTGAGGATTCCCATGATTCCCACGGATTTGCCAATATATTTCAAACGGTTGCAATTTCCCGTAAAAACATTGTTCGCGATTACTATTAATAAGTCCCAGGGTCAAACTTTCTCTTTGGTTCGAATCGACCTACGAAAAGAGTGTTTTTCCCATGGCCAACTATATGTTGGTTTATCACGAATTGGAAGTTCCGAGAAACAGTACATTTTGCTACCAAACAATAACAGGACGTCAAACATTGTCTACAGAGAATGTCTTAGCCAATAACATATTAAATACTTCTATCTCAGATAAATTGCATTGTAATATAATGTATATTAATATGAAAAATGATAAAAAAGTAAAAAAATATTAAATAAAAATAGCAAAAAAACTTTAAATTATAAATTATTTAATTAATTATTAAATTATAATGTGCTCTTTTTAATGCTTATGGAGAGTTTACCCAACCTAATTAACGCCGGGTTTGGCAGTTTTTTTTATCTTAATTGCACCCGTGCGAAGCCGGGGCTGGTCGCTAGTTGCATTATAAAATAGCAAAATTTTCGGGGAGTCTTAAGTTTTGGGTTGTGCCAAATCTGATTTGTGATGTTGTGCTTGGACTTAATTCTTTGGAGAAATGAGATCAATTTCACATTGTAAAGAAAATATATTAACATTTTAGTATGCATGGCCGGAAGTGTAGGTAGGCAAGAGAGGGAAATCTGTATTGGGGTAGGAAATCATGGGAAAGACCTTGATATTCATCAGAAATTAACATTGGAACAACTAACTGATCAATATAAAAATGTTTTGACAGAGAAGCTAGGTAAATGTGAAATGTTATCTTACTAAAGAAGAGCCTTTCTGTTGCAAACCTTATCAGTGTTCACCCCCTAAATTTAATGCATTTAAAGTCTTTACTAGAGATTTACAAAAAATATGTATTAATACGTTGTAGTTTATCACTGTATGCTTCCCCTGCATTTTTAATTAAGAAAAAGGAGCCCAGTAAATTCAGTTTGGTGTTTGACTATTGTCTCTTAAAAAGAGAACTATGGTTTATCCATTTCCTATACCAAATATTGAATTTTATATTCCTATTTTTTGCTCAAACAATATATTTTACCTTTTTATATATTTCAATTGTGCTTTTCACCAATGTTGTTTGGACGAATACAGTAATACTGATTTTGTTCCCCCATACGGACATTTTGAATGGAATAGAGAAAGATTTGGGGTAAGTTTTGGGGAATAGTGTTTGTCATGAATTCTGGCAGTGCTATTAAAGGAATACCAGGTATAATTTTGAGGATATATTTTCAGATGATATATTGGTATTTCCAAATATTTTTGAAGAACATCTGGCCCACATTCAAAGTGTTTTAGAAAAACTGAACATAGGTGAGTTTACAGTTATGCATTTTAAAATAATTTTTATAATAATTTTTAAATTGGATTTTTGGTTAACTTCCCAGTTTCTTTTGTTTGTGAGTGTAACACTCTTAAATTTTTCTTTGGTGCCACGTGGAGTGAGAATAGCTTATAAGTGTTTGTAAGTTCAGGGCCGTATTTGAGTGGTTATCAGTGGTACATTTGCTTTTCTGAGTTTTGAAGACGCAGTTCAGGTTGCATCAGTTTGAGATAAGTTTTTTCCAAATTCTTTTGCTGTTTCCCGATAGTAAGCAGTATTAGTTCTAAACCTTCTTTGAGTTTGCTGCAACGTAGTTCGTTTAGCCAATAGAAGGAGGCAAGCTCCAGGAATTTATATTTTTAGTTTTTTTTTGCTAGGAGAGGGAATAGCGACATGTGCCGAGCATAGTAGAAAGTGCCCTGGGCTTTGTAGCATATGTACTACCAACCATGCTGCAAGAAAGAAGTGTCTCGCAATGCGAGTGCGAGTGACACATCATCTAAGTACTACTGCAGCACTGTTTCAAATTTGTCTCGTCGATACTGCTCTTGAATGTGAATTGTTTGAAGATTATGAAAGTGTCGGTTTTTAACATTCAATACAACTGAGTAACTTTTCCAAGACGGGACTTTCATTTCTTGTTATTTAAAACTGGCACCATTGCGTCTCATGCTTGACCAGCTGAGTGAACCCAGACTGCGTCTGCAGCGGGGCTGTTAACTAGCCTTTGCCACATTACATTTATGGAGACCACCGCATAGCACAAATTTTCAACATGCCTGAGAAGTTTAGTTATTGAGGACTGAATTTATTTGGGGGCCAGTTCAACACAACAGTAGCAGAATAACATTAATTACGAGAGGTGAACGGCTAGCGAAGCAGCATAGTTCCATCAAAGCGTTCAAGGTTCCAGAGTACAGCATTCCATTCCAGTATTCAAGAGAGCTACAAAGGATCATCACGACAACATAAAACCACAAGCAATAGTGTACAAACTGGTATTTATTCATTCGTCAGCAGAAATCATTAATGAAGTCAACAGTCAGCAGTCATGAAACCTTCAGACCAAGTAAATTCATCACAATTAATTTTTTTAAATTGTTATGTAGAGGTTATGGTGATAATATTTTGTTTAACTTCATTCTTGGTTAAATCAAAGGTCTGGTTTTTTTGTGTTGTTTTGTTTTTTATGTTATAACATTTTGTTTTAGATAGGCACTAGCAAATTAGTTGTACTTATACAGTATCATTCAGAATGACTGACAGAGGGGAAGAACTAGTAAGTGAGGGAGATGAATTTTTAGGGATTGAGAATGACCAAGAAACAGAATTTTTAAATGTATCTAATGTAGAAAAGTGCCCTTTTGGTTCAGGACTGGGTAATACCGAAGGGAGAACTCAAAGAACAGAAACAATGGAAATCAGGGATCAAATAGACATAAGCCTGATCTTATGACTGTTAACGAAACAATAATTTTCAACAGCTAACAGAAAAATTTGAAAAAACAGAAAAATGAGTTTCAGGAATTTAGGCTACAACAAAAAGTAGAATTTTAGAAATTAAAAATAGAGCTCAAAAACTTGTTGAAAAATGAATTGCAGGGATTTAAGGTGCAATAAAAAGCAGAATTTCACGACTTTATGGTGCAACAAAATGAATTTCATAATGAGTTTCGTAAATTTAGAAACAAAATGAAAATTGATTTTGAACAGTTCTCAGGAAAATTTGATAAAAGGAAATTAGAATTTACAGAAAAATGTGACACGAAAATAAATGCAATAGACAATGCTACTGAAGATATGGTACAACTGAGATTAGAATTAAATGTCAATGGCAAAGTGAATAAGGTTAGACAGGAATGTGGAACAAAGGTAACCATTTTAAATGCCCCAAGTAATGACAGTAAAAAATTGGATGATATTTTCCAAAATAAGATTGAAATTACTGATGGTAATAATGTAAACAAAGCGGTTAATATTATTACTGATTGCAATGATGTAAGGAAATAGGTTAATACAAAAAGTAGAAATGTAACTTCTTACAGATTGTGACAAGGATGGTGTAGAATATAATATTGAAAGTAGCAAGGTTTTAGGTTACCAAATCCCTGTAAATTAATATCAATTGCTGAGGCAAGCTGATGATTTTGAAAGTAGTATACAGACTTTTTCAGAATTAAATGTGTTATAGGAAAATGTAGTAAATGAAAGGAAAGTTCAGGTCGGGGGGGGGGGGGGGGGTGTGAAACATGTTTATAATAAATTTAGTATGCAATTTGAATCAGATGCTGTATTACCCCAGTTAGAGGTTAATGAGAATACACTACAAGTAGTACAAGATTCTTGTGAAAGTGGGGGGTACTCTAGAGTGGTTTGTTGTGATAAATCATTCAGAAAGAAGTTTGTAAGGCATAAGAAAAGATTTAAACATAAAGTTAAACCAGTGATGAGGGAAAAAGAGAGGAAAAAGGGGATAGATTTAAGGGGGCTAAATTTAAGACAGTGGGGAAAAGTAGAGTTGGAAAGTAGCCTGCAGTGGAAGGAAGGTTGTGAGAAAGGAGGAATGGAACTGGAGAGGTAGTGTGAGAATGTTGTGGAGGAAGAAAAGGAACAAAATAAGTACTGAAAGGCAGGTAGACTGCAATTTAGGTTAATTAGAAGTTTATTTGTGTAGCCTACATTTCCTGGCATAGTTTAGTATTTTTATGGTACTGTTTGTTAGTAATTTTATGCTACAGTAAGATCATAATTATGGGTTAAGGTGTTTAATTTTAATATGTATTTTGTTAAAATAAGTAGATGAGATGAACAGAAAGTAGTGTTATGTTGTATACCTACAGGATGATAGTATAAAGTGAAATAATAACAATCATTTTTTTGAGGGAGGGGGGGGGATAGACAATAGGTAATACATTATTAAGGTGAGTGAAATTATTTTGTGCTAGCCAGTAGATGATTATTTCATAAAAATTATTTATATGAAATAAAGTTTATTTTAATGTATTCTCAAAAGGTTATATACATGTCAGTGTATTCATGTAGGAGACTAGCGAACATGTAACTGTAGAAATAGTGTTTCAATTATTTTGTGCTTACAAAAGATATGTACCTGTTTGTATATTCATATTCTATAGTCATGTTTTAGGAAGAGTATTTCTGTCAGGTAAGGCATAAAGGGTGATGTCTGCTACCAGTAGTTTTCAGGAAAGCTGGTACGACCTATGCTCTGAATTTTCCTACTTCTTTTTCCACTGTTCTTGTTCTGTCTTTCTCCTATCTAATCTGTCGTGGGTGGCATGTGTCCACGATTATTTAATTATTCAGTTTAAATTGCTAGTTTACATTCGCGTGTGTCTGTTGTGTTGGAGCGAGAGGGCAGCTGGAGTACCAGTGCGTGGCCTGGTGGAGATGTGTGCTGGGACCTGGCGCAGACTAGTGGTGGCCAGCAGAGTTACAAACTCTATGTGCTACATAGCAGCATATAAATGGCTACCTAATGACAGCATATTTTGACTTGCGCTGTATCTGCACACTACAACAAGACCATCATTTACTATAATATACAATTACATGAAATATTTAAATGTGGAAAACACGAAAGAACAGTTTTTATATAAAATGATGAGTCTTTGCTTACAAAAGGTGGGAAATATTGTAAGATGTAGAATTACAGAATAAAAAAATGCTTTACTGAAATGGTGGAAAACATGATTGATCATATGAAATAGTCTTTATTCAAATAATAAGATGTAAAATCACACAAAATACAAATAATACTTTACTGAAAATTCACGCACTTTACTTACAATTTGAAACACTAGATAAAGCAGGTGATGGAACCTTCGGTGGCCAGGGTAACACGGGCCGGCTGGGGACTTCGCTTGGATGGTAAACCGTGGGTTGTCTGTGGTTTGGCTGCTAATTATGGTTGGGCTGTCATTGGGGTTAATAATTAATGACAAATACAATCTGAGTTCCGTCTGCAATGGGGATTGCTAGGGTGCGGACATGCAATTAGGGTCTTACCAAGCATACTTACTGTGTCATTAGTCTCTGTACTCGTGCAATTACTCTAATAATTATCTCAATATTTATTGATTTCAATTGCTAATAATTCAATTTAATTTAATTCATTTAATTAATTGCTCTGTACTTCATTTGTAACAGTCATTATTCAATTCATTATTATTCAATTGTAACAGTCAGTATTCAATTCATTATTATTTAAATGCTAGATTTATAACAGTCATTATTCAATTGCTTTAATTGCACAATTTACCACCCTACCTCATTGCTTGTTGGACGCCAAAGAGTCAACACATATGCTGCTCCCCACTTCGTCAGAGCTCAGTTCCTAGCCAGGCACAGAAGAAGCAACACCTCTGCAGCTCCGGACCCCCTCCTCCTTCCCCTCACTCTACACCAGAGCTCAGTCGTTCGCTAGACACCGAAGAGGCAACATCAATCCTCCTAAAATGTTCCTTGTGTCTTTCTTGCTCCAACAACCAATTGGCCAATCACAGTAAACCTCCAGAGGAACGAGGGGATAGGAGGGGAAAGCCATCTGAAGGAAGGGGTAGCTCCATCCACAACCAACAGCCAATCATAGCATACAACCCAGGGCGGGGGAGAGGGAGGAGGTGACCAACCACAGTACACAGAGGGGAGAGGTGGAGGGGGTACACCAACAGCCTGAAGGGCGGTGGGAGAGGGGGACATGACATAACGTCAAATTTTTCACATGGCACTTGTGTCACTCTTGCATATTGTACCATGGGAAGTACTCGCTCACACTACTCCAGGCTCTCTACGCGTGACTATTCGTCCTGCCAGACAATACACACACAATGGTGTCGGCAGATACATAATGTACACATTCTCCATGTAGAGTCTGGTTCCTTCACACAGCAGAGCACTGCACTGCTATACATCAGGGTCAATATGGCTCTTATCCGTGGAGCCTCTTGTCTTCCTCTTTGGCCAATACTTCATTTGAAATTTAATTCTTGTCCTAATTAGTAGGGGAATTTGGTACCACGGAAGTGGTGATTCCTCGAAGTCACTGAATCTGTCTCGGGAGCAGTACAACTTTGGTCTCATGGTTGGTGTAGTCCAGTCCTGTGTCTCTTGTATATGCAAGTACCGCTAGGCCCATATTGGGTACCAAATCAACTTCATGACTGCTGAGTTATGTGTCAGTGGCAGCATTAAATTTATTCCCTTTCTGTGTGGGCTACTAGCGCCTTGCCGGAATTCAATTCTGGGCCTCCTTTTAGGTTAGGCTGGCAACTAAGTTCGACTTTGGTTAGCTTGCAGGTTTATTGGACCGCAGATACTTTGCCCTTCCTTTCTCCTCCTCACTTGGAGAACAGCATAGGTAAGGGCAGGGTCTGACACAATACAGAGATCTCTCAGTGGCAATGCAGAAGTGTAGAATTATTCCGCAGTGGAAGATCAGGATCAGGTAGACACTTTGCCATCCTCCGGACCTTTGCAACCGGCAAAGAAGTGTGGTGGATAGTACGAAGGTTGACAAGTAGACTCAGTGTCTAGGCTTTTCCTGTAGACCTATGCACCAGGATCCCAGTTACTCACACTAGCCCTATAATTACAATAATTGGCTGTGAATCACAGTGACACATTGAATTGTTTGTGGTGGTGACAATGACTCAGAATTATCTTGGGTGTTACCTAGAGATGATTTCCTGGTACCATGCTTGACTGTTGTGTCTGAAGCACTCTGGTCCAACCAAGACAAGCACAATATCCACAATGCTAGGCATCAAGATGTAACAGTGATCCTCCCCTTGAGGCACAACTGCCGGCTGCAGGAATTTTTTTTTTCTGCCTAGAAGTGTGCGTCCGGTTCCTTCCTATTATTTGCAAAGAAGTTCCTGTGGACGTGGTAGGTTTAGATCAGGGTTAATTAGGGCAGAGAATAATTGTAAATTAACATGTAGAGATGTTCTCTCTTCAATAAGTAGTCAGAAACTCTGGAATAAAGTACTGAAAGGTTTATTCACAATTGTCAAAGCTCTCCTGTGGGAAGCTCTACCTATCATGAGTCTACAAGTGCCAAGCTGGGTCTGACCCAATACTATGAGGGGTCCCACCCATGTCACTAATAGTTATTCCTAATCTTGCAACCAGCTAACTTAACAAACTTTTAGTATGTGGGCGGCATGACAAGCATTGCCTAAAAACACCACAGTAAAATTGTCTCTTTATGGATAAGTACTGCTCATCACTAATGGATGGTTGGCTAGTGGTGGAAGTAGTGGAGAATCACAGTGCTTGTTAACGAGTTGTGATGGATTAAGAAAAACTGGTATTTTATGGTTTTGTAATTGAATATATAATTGCGCGGCAGATGTCACAAGTGTCGATGGTGCGCATGGGTGATACACTGCTTCTTCTTACCCCCACTCTACAGTGGCTGCGAAAGCTGGCTGAATGCAAGAAGAGGTGGTAACCAAGCCAGGATGGGTTGCAAAAGTCAACTAGAGGTTGGGCAGACAGTATCCACATTTGATTAGCTGCAATCCATCACCTGACTGTTCCTTCACTCATCTGTAGTTGTGGTAGGAGGGATCTCAGCAAGGTGTGACAGTGGCAATTAGGCTTATTAGTTAGATGGCATTCCTCAGTGGGTCAAGTTCCTTCAAACAATAATGTGATTACTTCAATTACAAGGGATCTCAATGTTGTTCTTTATGCATTTGTAAAAAAGTACTACTATTTTCTTAATGCCTATGATAGAAGGTAAGATAAAACATATTGTTATGAGGTTGAGTTTTCGGGTAAAAAAAATTGAATTATATTTTTTTGGTGAGACAAATTTATTTATTCTTTTGTTAGGATGTATTTTATTTTATTTTGTTGTTAGAATGTCCGTAATTTTTTGTCAAGATGGGACGCATTACTACAGTTATTTTTTGAGGAATTAGGGATATGGCTTGTAGCTGGTTGTTTATGAAAGAATTTTCCATTTTGTTCCACGACATCTGCAGTCGAGTATTCTGGAAGCAGACTGCTGTGTTGTATTTTGCTGAGCTGCAGGATTTCATTTTTTTTCATGATTTATTGAATTCTCGTGGTAAAACATAGTTTATCTTTTAGTAACAAAATTCCTTAGAGAAGTATTCCAGTTTTTTCTGTACCGGATGTTAGCTTAGTAAGGTCCGGGGCTGCTGCAGAAAACACTTTGTGTTTTAGGAGCTGCAAGATTGGTAGTGTCACCAAGGGTGAGGGGAAGGCGACATGCTTGTACTGCAGAGTTTTTATAGGCTGCTGAGGGGAGAAGGGACGGTCGCGGCTAGAATTTTTGCCGACCTGTTGTTGCTAGGGGAAAACCATGCTCTCTGATTGGCTGAGGCCGGTAGCATGACTAATAACATATAAAAAGGTCAGACGTGGCGGGGGAAATTCCTTCCTGAATTCAGGAAGAATGGCTCCAGGCCAATCTTATAAATATTTCTGGTTAGAGGTAGTTGTAGGTCTTAGTCGATGAGGGAGTCGCCTGGGGGAGAGACAAGAGAGAAGCTAGATCATTTCTTCTTGTTTTCAGGTAAGACGTTATATTTAAGAGCCAATAGTAATAAGTTCAAGTCGTAAAGTGTAGAATTGACGCTGAAGCATAGGTGTGTTAAGTCTTAGTTACAATTTTTTTTTACAGTTATGAGTTTTTGTAGGTAAATTTGCAAAGGCTGGTACTCCGTATTTTTCAGTTTATGTTTTGTTTGGAATCTAAAACCGCGTAGGGTTAGTCTTTGAATATTTATTAATCCTTTAAGTGCCATTTTCTTGAAAATATCTGGCCAATCAAAGGATATAGGAAACTTGTTTTAAATTTAGAATGAAGCTGAGACAAGTTTATACCTGGTGAAACTGAATCAGGTATTCCTATAGATCATAATTTATTTATTTTTGTTTTGTCGAGGCCTATACTGGTGTTTCAGTTAACTTAACCTCCAATGCTGATATCCCTTCAAAGGTTTAATCCTTTTTGGAAAAGTAGGGATAGTACAGTTGACTCTTGATGTATTGTTATTGCATGAATCGATAAACTGCATCGACTAACAATTATTAGTGGGTCTGGCGAAATACCTATGTAAATAATGTTACGATAAACTGATTGTATCATTTATCGCATGGAGCATCGATCGGGTCCATTCACCTAACATTTCCCGCAACTATCTTTTTAAGCTAGTTGTTTATGCAAACGTCTAGTAACTGTATGTGAAATACGTCACGCCCACCATCATTTATAATTGCCCTGCAGCGCGCTGTATGGTGTCTTGTCTTCCCAACACGTCTGTTGACACTGCAGCATGGTGCGCTGAGCGAGTCTGGCTTGCTACTTCCCCTACATGCCTCCTATAGGGGAAGTGGTTACCTATAGCAACGAGCATGGCAATCTAGCGTTCTCTCTCTCACCCTTCTTCTGTCTCTCTCAACAGCGCACCATCCTTCCTCCACTCACATGCCTTGCCGTTGAGGGGGGAAGTTGGTGTCTAGCAAAATAAAAAAGCAAGTCTCTCGGCCACGTCCGCTTGCCTTCACATGCCGGCAGCAAAGAAAACGAAGTGTGCCTGGCGAACATTGAAATTTTATCAAGATGATGCGTCACTCAAAATAATTGCACCTATTATCACTTGTATTTCAAAGAAAATGGTTTTGCCTGAAAATATTACCCAAAAGATTTTAATGAGGAATTATTATTTGAAACAATGTTTTCTTTTGTGATTAAAGAAGGTTTTTTCCCATAAGGTTAGTGTTATATTATATCTGCCATAAAATTAAAAATATTTTAGAGGATATTATTTATTTAACTCAAGGGGCAGCATCTTTGCGAATAAAATTATATGCCCAGAAGCATATAATTAACTCCACTTGTCACCAAAAATTGTTTGAACATAGAGGCGACTTGAATTATAAGTGTAAAATTCATTTTCAGTAACTTCTACGGGAAATCGGAAGATATATATTAATTTATTTCAATACACACGCGTCTTTTGAACAAACTGATAAAAGGTAAGGACCTATTAGACACCATTTGCAGTCTAATAATGGGTAGGTAAACAATGAGCCGAGTGCAGTGTAACTTACGACAGGGAAAATCAGAGGACGTGGTTTTGCATTATTAATTATTAGACAGTGAATAAATAAATTATAATGACCTTATTTATTCATTTTTGTCTCAAAATTACAAGTTTTCTTTGCAGTAAAATATAATTAATTACTTTAAAAGACAGACATTCGTCATATGCACAAGATGTTGGCACTCAGCTAAAATTAGTGATGTGGAGCGGTAATCCTCCTGCCGCCAACCCTCCCACCCCCTCAGCCTCCGTGTACTCATTGGCTGATTGGTAACTTCTCCGCATCCCCTTAGCTGAAAGAGTGTGTGTGTGGACATTCAAAATTTGACTTATATTCAGTGTCATATTATTTTCATTTTTAGAGTGTTTGAAAGTATTAGGTCATCTTGCATTTGGTATCAGATTACAAGTATCACATTACAATCAATTATACATAGTATTTTGAGAAATAATTTTTTAAAAATTTAAACAAGTTTAGGTGAAATGTTTTTTAGTGAATTATTTTTATAAAATTTTTTTCTAAAATTCCCATTTTTATTGTGTTTATGAGCTAAATTGTATTCACAGATATGTACAGCTCTTACTATACTCAACATAAAGTTTGATAAGGTTAGAAGTTGTATTTTAGTGATGAACATGTCAGAAAGCATCTACTGAAATCCCGCATACATGGACATTTTTTTGCAGTCCCCTAAATAACGACAGCTCGCGAGTCGACTGTAATCCCTAAAGATTATTTATTTCTTTTGATAATTTTTAGACATAAGCTAGTTTAATTTGATTCTCTTATATTCTCCATGGTAATAAATCTAGTTTTTTTTATTGTGCTAATGATTAAAAACAAAATTAATGATAAACTAGTGATTTAAATATTTTCTTTTTCAGATCTTGTATTTTATATATATATATATATATATCCCGCATACATGGACATTTTTTTGCAGTCCCCTAAATAACGACAGCTCGCGAGTCGACTGTAATCCCTAAAGATTATTTATTTCTTTTGATAATTTTTAGACATAAGCTAGTTTAATTTGATTCTCTTATGTTCTCCATGGTAATAAATCTAGTTTTTTTTTATTGTGCTAATGATTAAAAACAAAACTAATGATAAACTAGTGATTTAAATATTTTCTTTTTCAGATCTTGTATTATATATATATATATATATATATATAATGGGACTATAACTACATTCAATTTTCAATTAGTATTCTTAAATTTGGTTAAAGTTGCTATAAGAATCCTGCAGGTATTTACCAGATTAACCTTAGAAGAAAAGAAACATTGAAAAATTTTAATTTGTAACTACCTGCAGGATTCTTATAGCAACTTTAACCAAATTTAAGAATACTAATTGAAAATTGAATGTAGTTATGGTCCCATAATCTCTGCTCTCAATACTCTTTTGTTGTTATATTTATAAGTTATCACTTCTCTGGTATGTTACTTGTTATTAGTTTATAACTATTGTTAATTGTTATTACTGGTTTAGTTGTGGATCCTTATTGTGGTTCAAATATGGGTCTGTTGAGTTAACTGGCCAAAGTGATGTTTATTACACTTTCTTTTGTTACATAATTTTAATTTATGAATAAATTATTATCTATAAGTTGTTTTGTTGGGAAACACACATGTTTTTCATTCTACCCTTTATTTAATTATTTATTTTAATTTTACTCTAACTGAAACTCTGGATAGTTACTTTGCTTTTGATGGTGATTTTGTTCAAAGGTTTGAACGATTCCTTGTTAGCCTCTCATCTCAAACCCACAATAAAACATTGGGGAACAAGTAGATGTGTAAGGATGACAGTAGTGGTTTAAGTGGTCTACACACCTAGCTATTTTTCCAGATAGCACCCTAAAAGCCATGAAGCAACCCCCCTCCCCTTTCCTTCTACCTGTTGCACAGCCAAGTGAGTAATGTAGTTCCACAGTCCCGCAACCCCCATTTTTTATTTATCGAAAGTTATACATTAATGAGTATGGTGGTGTTTTTTGCTTTAGATGTTGTTTAATTCACCCTAAGAGACAAAAGTTAGCCGGCTTACCTAACGTGGGTTGGAATTCCAAAATTACAGTTTTTGAGATTATTAGATTTTCTTTTTTCTTTAGGGCTTCTGGACTGCCCTTCGCAATGAAAAGTCCAGTGGTGGAGGCATGTTACCATTACTTGTGTTTACATTCTTTCAGAGTGATAATTTATTGTGAAGGAGTTTGGTTGACTAATGACCTATTATTTTAGTACAAATTATTTTCAATTACTTCCAGCTTTACTCAATCTAATTTTTCCCTTCCCCTGTTTCCCTCGTTTCAATTGGTGTTTGGCACCAGGTATAATTTGGTATGAGGGTGGGTCATGTTGGATTTACCTTCACCCAGGCAGTATCTGCGGGTATAGTGTTTTTTTTTGTGCTGTTGGGAAAATGACATGGTGTTATCTTCGTAGTCACTAAGAATTAGGTAATTATAACATACGTGTTAATTAATTAACCAATTAATTATAATTAATTATAAGTGATAAATGTTATTAGTTGTTGTTTATCTTATATGTTAAATGTGTTTAAGTATTTTAAATGGAGTGAATTTCTATGTATCTCTTCATTTCTTTTTGTGTATGTAAGGTTCTCCCCTCTCTCTCACTGTGCGGGGAACAAAACAGAAGCATAAGGTTAGTGATGTTCAACCTTCCATACAAATTAAAGCAGGGAACAAATCATTCAAAAGCAGTTAGGATTCAGAGTTAGGTACTCCAAGAAACTTAGGAGAGAAATCAGTAGAGGAAACGAAGAATTTAAATTCAAGTGATATTGATAATTGTGCAGAAATAGCAAGCAGTCGTTTTTTAGTAGATCCTGGTTACAACTTTGGCAAAAGTTTAGAAGATATATCAGAGAATTTGAAAAATTTTAAGGGAGCCACAGTAGCAAATATTTGGGGTGAGAAGAAGTGTTTAACCTACCTTCCCAGTTTTCTAAAAGGAGCAGCAGCTCGTTGGTATGACAGCTTAGGTATTTGGGCAGAGGAAATAACAACTTATGGGAGGTTAGCAAATGCATTGGAGGCAGCATTTACGAGAGTAGGCGAGGCTAAAGACTTAGAAATACATCTTCAGATACAAGTCCAGGGAGCTGATGAATATTTCGAGGAGTTCGTGTACTATGTAATTTGTATCTACAACAAGCTGGGCACAATGGTACACAATTTATAGGGTGAAAGTGGAGAAAGTACTGTACCAGATGTGGAACAGAACACAGTACCACCCGAGCAATACCATCCCAGAGCTAACCCAACCGAGAGACGTAACCAAGAAGTAAAGATCCAATTATGTGTCCGGTTAGGCGAAGATCACACTAGGTGGGTCAAACTGATCCCGGAGGTAATAATTTGCCTACGGAATAGAGTGAATGTGGCAACCGGGAAAACACCAGCCAAGATGGTACAAAGTCGCGAACTCCGTGCTCCCAGAGCACCCTGCGAAAACCCGCCCAGACCACAAGAATAAATTGTCGAACACCAGGTGCAAATACATGAGGAAGCCAGGACGAACCAGATCAGCTATTGTAATGTGTGGGTAGCGGGGAACACGAGGCCGCCACCCAAACTTGTACCCGGAATGTATGTGTACGTCAGAGAAAAACAGTTATCAGCCGGGGCGAAAAAGTATTGTGTTGGACTGGCACTTAGATGGACGGGGCCAGTGAGAGTGGTGGAAAAGATGGGAAATTCCATGTATCTATTGAAGTTGGAACCAAGACGTGTCACATAATGGCACCATTACGACCTGCATATAGCCCAACCACCTGTAGGGAATAGAGGCAAGGAGACGACATTACGCCCAGTACCTTAGCGAGCTCAGAGAATTTCACCGGGGAGAACACAGGGAAATGTCAACATGTACACTGAGGAAGACAACACTAACATGACAACAACCAATAAAAGTAATTAACTGCCATATAAGGGTTTTGCACCGACAGAACACCCAACACCTAGTAGTGAGGAGGTGGAAGCAAGAAGAAGCGAAACACCATTTTTGGGTTTTTCTGTTAATGCCTGTAATGACACAACAAATCAGAGTGATTTTAAGGGGTTTCCAAGTGTACACGAAGAAGTGGTAACATAAGTACACACGTAAATAACACAACCAGTGCCAGTGAAGTAAGTTTTAAGGGGGCACAGCTAAATTTGGTTGTAACCAAAGTGTAAATGTAAATTTTGATACCACATGTGAAGGCGAGACATCTTTCAGAGACTTTCCAGTTCTCGCATGGGAGAGCCTAGTAGGGCAAGAGAGTGTAAAAGGGTTTGGGGAAACTAGTAATGCAGTGAGTGTGACGTCAAGTGTCAACAATGCACAACACAGCACTCACAAAAGGCGAGCCGAGTCACCACCACGTACCCACATTGTTGTTCCTGCCTACACTCCCACCCCTTGCAAACGCAGAAGAAACCTACGACCTCCGAGGCCACGTTTTCTTTGCCCTCAACCGGCAATGTTGCACTGTTCGCACTGTCTTGGCCTTTGAGGTAGGGATCGTTTGACATTGATTAACAGCCAGTGGCGCTAGAGCCCATGACAGCAGTTACCACGCACGTGTCCTGCACGTGCGCAATGAGGCCAATAATTTGAACTCTCACATAAATATTATTTTTCGGTGTAAAATGTGTTTTATATTTGTATTTGCGGCGTTTAAAAGTCTTAAACTGTTTTGAAGTGTTTGTTGTTATATTAAAAGTGTTTGGTTGTGAAATTCAAAGTGCTCGTGGCACCAATATTAAGAACACTAATATTCCGGTCTGAACGCTGTCATTAAGACACACTAAAATAATATGAAAAATTCATAAGAAAATTATAAAAATGTAAAACAATATTTAATTTAAGTTGTGCCATTTTATTTCTATAATAAAATATTTTACTCGACGTGCATAGCACTGAACCCCGTAGGCGGCCATGGTAGATCCGTGCAACACTTGTCTCTGGCAAGTCTGTCGAGGAGAGCTGGCGAGGTAAGACATTGTCACGTATGCACTACAACTTTTGTTCACTGATGTAGGTTTCAATAGTCAACTTAGTTTACCGGTTAACCTTTGCTCGCGTACATTTGTCAGACATTTTCCCCAGCATTATGCTTCCTTTTACTAATTTATTTTGCCCTTGTGGCATTTTTAACTTAATCAAGGAGAAGGAGGAGAAGAGGTCTCTATACCCACGCAACTTGAATCAGGTGCCATCCATCTATGTTAGTGGCATTTCATTGTAATTTCTACATTATTGCTAAGAGCAATTTTAAGAGCTTTGTTTTCATGAATGTATTTGAGGGTATTTTCCATGTTTGAATAATTTTACAACAACATCACGTATAACCACATGGCTGACCGACGTCAAGTATTTGTCTACGCCATCTTTGCGTTTGAGAGCTTATTTATGTAATATTGTATGTGCAATACTTTATTCACGGTAGTATGTTCAATTTTGTCAAGGTTCTGTGTAATTTCACGTAAATTGAAGCTTTTTGACCACGCAGTCATGTTAATGTTTCATTTTACAGGCATCAGGCAAGTTACAAGCCTGTGATCACTTATATCGTACAGAGAATAATTTTCTCAGCAACAATAATGTTTTGTCTGAATTAAATTTTCCATTTTTACAAAGAAATATTGCAATTCCACCTGCACCATGTTGTCCACTACGAACTTCATCCAGCGGCATCCGCACCATCTAAACTTGTTTATTGTGAATACTCATCTCGTGTCCCATCTTGTTTCATGTATCTTTTGAGGGTTTATGTAATTTTGTATATGTTGCAATTATTCCCGTCCTAGCCGGTTCTGTGTATAGGCCATCACCACACTACCCATGTGCTGGTGGACAAGCCCCAGCGAGTTTGCGTGACGCCGAGTAATGACACATGTTAATGTTTCATCAAAGATTTCATTTGCAATCCACCGTGTCCTGTCTTCAGGGAAAAACCATCAGTCCACCCTAGCAGCTGTCGGCCGTCTTCCGTTGTGAAGGCTATGCTATCATGCACCTCTGTAAGATCATCCATTTAGGCGTGCGCTAGATTAATTGCGGGCTGGGAAGCACCCAAGCGGAATTGGCTAGTTATGATGAGATTATCATAATTTCATTGGCATGTTGCTGTGTACGCATAGTAACAATAAAAAAGAGTCTACCATGAACTTACCTCTTTTATTCAGTGGTGACAGTGTCCTACCCACATATATTTTATTAAGTGTTTATTATAAAGTTACGTTTAGTAAAAGTTTAGTATTGCCTATGTGTTTGTATGTACGCACAGGTCAGATGGACACACAGAACCGACAGCATCCCTGAGAACCCTGAGTCTTAGTAGTGTAGTGATTGGGAAGCACCGCTGGCGCCTATATTACCGGTAATTATTTGTGTCATCATTTGTCTCGTGTCTCACCTGATGGTGTCAATGTAATGAGGTTAAATTAATAAATTTGTTTTCAATACATAAAAGAACTAAGGACAAACGTGCATCAATATGTAAAAAATGCTCTAATGAAAAATATCATTACAAGAAGTTAAATAGTTAAATTAATCAAATATCATGAATTTAATCACTTGTTCCATTTTATTCCTTTAAATATATTATTTATTAAATTTTTTATTTACTTTATATTTTTTGCAATCTTATTACATTTGTATTCTTATAAATAAACAAATATGGTGATGTAAACAGCAATAACAGATCTGAGTGAAAAGAGAGTGCATGATTTGAGAATTATAGGAAAAGAATAGAAAATAAAATTTATACAAATTAAGTAAAGGTTATATTTAATTACAAGTATTATTACACAAAGTCTTTGAAAGAGTGAATAGAAATTTAAAAAGCATACAGAGAATCTAAATGATTTAAAAGTTGTGGAATTAAGAGTTAAAGCTAAAAGATTAAAAATAAAAAATTTATACCAGTTAAAAAAATATGAATTAATTACAGCTAGTACAAACAAAGAAACAAAGAGAAATTTAACAAATTTACCTTTCTCAGGTTACAAAAAAATCTGAAAAAATTAAAAAGAATTAAAATAAATATTTCCTTTTTCTAATCAGATATTTTTAAGCCCAAAAAATAAAACTATAGGCTGTTCACAATAAAGTAAGCACTTTTGAAATCAACCTTAGAAAAAAGTCACTGATCCTAACTTCATATATTTTAATGGGTGTACTCAGTAACATGTGCCCAGCAAAATTGGTAATGATGCATGGAAAGTAGTTCCATATCTTAACATTGAATAAAAAGTGTTAGGTAACCATTTGCGATAACTTAAATTATTTCCTTCGCTTTCTGGGCAGTGTTAATTTTACAAAAGACGGACATATACACAATGTGTAAACAAGTAGATCTTAAGCAGGGATTTCAAAAGTGTTCATTTTACCATAAACAGCCTACAAAAGGAATTTACTTTTCATTTCCTGATGTTAAAGGAGAAAATAAACATTTAGGTCAAATTTTTCCTTTTAATCAAAACATTTTCAACGAGTATGTGGAAAAGAAGATTCCATTCTAAATTCATAAGGTTAGCCATAATTTAATTGATGATTTCAACATGTGGCAAACAAAATACAACATTCTCATAAATAATTTACAAGGATATCCAATAAAAAAAAATGGATGCTGTTCGAAATGCTGTTCATGCAACTATGAAATCTGTAAGAAAAACAACCTGTTATAGAAATGGTGATCAAATGAGAATATATTCAAATAATCAGAATTTTCACCACACAATTTCAGCCGCAAGAAATAACAATTTAAATGCTGAAAATTTACTTAGTCAAATTGAAAGAATAATTACATCAAATGAAAATGTATACATAAATTAAACTACTTTTGACATAGATGATTACAAAATTCCAAGAGGAGGACAAAGTAAAAAAAATTGCCAAGTTAACTAAAGATCTAAAAGCAAAACAATGTATTAATAAAATTAACACCGATGATAATTTATGTGGACCCAGAGCAATAATCACACCTTTAACATACAAAACTAATATCATTTTAGATAGAAAATTAATGAATAATGAACAATGCAAGAAGAATTGGCTTGTGAACTTCGCAAAAGAATGGGAAAAAATTGCGAAATTGGTTTCAGTTTGCAAGATATTAGGGATACAGAAAATTTTCTAAATATTAAAATTAAAGTTGTTTCAGCTGTACATTTCAACTCTATTATAGAATCCGGTTAAAAAAACCAACAATTCTCTATTTATTTACGCAATGAACATTATGATGTATGAACACATTTTTAGGTAATGTTTATGATTGTAAAAATTGTGACAAACCATGAAATAATAAATATCAACATGAGTGTGAGAAAAATAATAAAAATATATGTACTTTGTGCAAAAAACCCAAAACACAAAAAAGTTTGGCAAGGTGAAGATCACATTAGAATATATTGTTGCGCAGTCGTAATTTCTGGGAAAATTTTTTTATTAAATTGGATTCCTTTTTTTTTTTTTTGGATGAGAAGTTGCTTTTTTTTGTAGTTTTGGAACGGTTGTTTTAAATTTGTAGTGATTTTTTTCTCAAAATGTGTAAATTCTCACCCAGTTTATAGCCTGATGGCTGGTTAGGGATTTTGAGATTAGCTCGAGCCCCTTGAGATCACGAGTCGCGTCTGTGGTGTTGCTGCTGACCTGGATTTTTGTTCGGGCAGTCTGGCCGATGGATATGTGCAGATGGGCCATGGCTGGACAGATGCGAGCTCAGCAAAAGCGGACGGCGTGGTGGCATGACTCGTGGACTTGCTGAGCTGTGCACGGGCTGAAGGATAGCTGTGTGTTAGTTCCAGGGTGCCAGAGGGTTGAGGGGAGATAGAGGATGCACAGTTTGGGTGAGGCAGGAGGCGGCGACAGGGCAATTTTCACTGACGACTGCCTGGCAACAGAGAAAGCTTAGAGAGCATGGATGACGCGGTGAGCAGGTTGGTGTGCGCCACAAAGCGGAGTCATGAATTAACTGCCGAGAGAAGTGGATGCATAGCAGAGCAATGGTGAAGGGAAGAGTGGAGGCTTGAGGAGCCTCGAGTTTTCAAACAACATGTAGTTGTTTACGGAGATAAGTACCTGGTCTTTATTTTTTGTTGTTACTGTCATTGTAGATAATAGTTTTTGTTTGGTTCTGGGAGCTTCCTTAATGCAGTAGCAATTTGCGTTTTTTTTTAAAGTTTAATTTTGTTTTCTATACTTGGAATTTTAATAATCGTTGGACGCTAAAGTATTTGAGGAAAGGAATTTTAATGTAGCCATGTCAAACGTTTCATTTAGTTCCAATTTGACGAAGCTAAATGTAAAAGTATGATGCAGAGTGTGGTCTAGTGTTTTTGTTTTTGAAGTTGTGTGGACAGAACCCATTTAGCTGCTGAAGGCTGCCATACAAACAAGTCATTTTTTTTTTTTTCGAGTAACAGAGTCCCCTCACCAAGTGGATAAATTTGTGCACTAGCTAATTTGATGTGTAACTGTATAACACTCACTTTTTGATTCCGGAGTAAATCCCAGATGTAAAGAAGTCAGTCCCTAAATTATTGTAATTATCTTTGTGAAATGATAAATCAATAAGTAAATAGTTTTGAACATCTATATGAGAATCAATAGTTGCTGAAGTTATAGTTTTCTTCTTTTGGGTTTATAGTTATCTTAATGTTCTGAGGTGACAGTTTTATTCCTGTTAAATCTGTACAACTGGTAAATGAGATAATTGTCAAAATTGTATAGATGAACATTTATTCATTTGTTTTTCATTTTTTTACAAAAACAAAGTCCAGATACTAAAGTCTGTTTGTAAAAACAGAATAAAATTCTCAGTCTCTGATAATGATTGATATTTTTGTTGACACTTTTATATAATTTATCTTGTTGGTTTTAGCAAATCATGCTTTTGGGAAATCATACGCTTTCTTTTAGTAGATTTAGCACCCTTTTCATTTTCATTGGTATATGATAACTAAGTCTATTCAATTAATGATTTTTATTTTCACTTCTGTTTTAAGTGGGTGAGTCAGTGTGACCAAGTCTGGAAGATTCCTAGTTGTACCTCTCGTGCCCTTTGGAATGAGCGAGTTCTTTAGACGAAGTGGTGTTAAATAGATCTTTATGACTTTTAAGAGTAAGTATTTTGAGAGCTATATTTTCAGATCTTTAAGTTGGTCGTTAAGCGTTTCAAGGCGACCCTCATAATTTTCACCTTGTGATGGATCGCCCCCATAGTTTCGCAGAAGCTGAGTGATTATTTATATTTTTTATTGGTTTTAGATGCTATGAGAAAGAGATGGTTTGACTCCCCCCCCCCCCCTGCCCATCAACCCTATTTTAGTTCTTTCCTCTTCTCCCAGCTCCCTATAACATATGATGTTTGTTGATAAACAACTCCCCCCCTCCCTCCCAATTCTTTGTAGCAATATTGTCAAAAATGTAATAGATATTGTTCTTGAAAAAAATGTTTTTCTAATTACGATGATGTATGTAAGGCAGTTTATAAGTGTAAAACTTGTAACAAAATATACTTGAGAAATAAAAAAACACGAATTTGGTTATGCTAAATGTTGGAATTGTTGTGAAATTGTGAAAAAAGATGAACATAAATGTTATATGCAAGAGAAACAGCAAAAATAACGAAAAAGATATAAATTGTTCTTACACTGAAAAACACTACTTTATTGACTATGAAGCCACACAAGATACTGGTTTTCACACACCAAACTTTATTTCTGTACATGAATTTAATGGTAATAAAAGGCATTTAAAAATGAATTTTGTAAATGGGCTATATCTAAAGAAAATAAGTGATATACATTTATTGCACGTAATTCCAAAGGCTACGATTCATATTTTATTTTACAAAATTGTGTTAGAAACGGTATAAAACCTCAAACAATATATGAAGGTTCAAAAATTATGCAAACTTAAAACAAAGAGTCTAAATATCAAAATAATTGATAGTATAAACTTTATTCAAGGAAGTCTTGCCACATTACCAAAAACATTTGGCTTAAAAGAGCTTAAAAAAGGATATTTTCCACACTTTTTAAATAAATAATAAAATCAACATTATGTTGGAAAAATACCTGCTACAAAATATTATGGAGTCAATACAATGAAAGAAGAACGAAAAGATTTTTTAAAATGGCATGCTGAAAAATGAAAAGAAAATTATATTTTCGATTTCAAAAAAGAACTTGCTGAATATTGTGATTCTGATGTTGATATTTTACGATGTGTATGTCTTAAATTTAGAGAATCTTTTCTAGAAATAGCTAATATAGATCAATTTTGTTACATAACAATAGCAGGTGTTTGTATGGCTGTTTATAGAAAAAATTTTCTTATGAATTATACTATTGGTGTAGTTAAAGATGATAAAAATGAAATGTTTAGTAAAGAATCAATTTTGTGGTTAAATACATTTCCAAAAGTTCAACATGTGTTAAATGGTGGAGAAGTAACTATTTTTGGAGCAAAAGTTGATGGTTATTATGAAAAAACTAAAACAATATATCAATACCATGGTTTTTTTTAACATTGTTATTCTCCTGATACAACAAATAAATGCAACAATAAAAGTATGGACGATTTGCTTGCCAAAACAAACAATCAAACAACAATTTGAAGAAAAAATGGTTACAAAGTAAGGGAAATGTGGGCTTGCAAATAGAAAAAAATCAATTTTCTACAAAAAATAATTTAGAAAAAACTAAAAATGTAATAGAACCATTACAACCAAGAGATGCATTTTTTGGAGGTAGAACAAATGCTTCAAAATTAAAAGTTTCAGGAAGAAAATTAAGATATGTAGAAAAATGTAGTTTGTACACAACAGTAATGTTTTATGATTATTATCCAGTTGGTCATCCATTTAAAATTTTTAATCCTAAAAATTATGACAAAAATTGGTTTGGATTGATTAAATGTAGAGTTTTAGCACCACGTAATTTATATTATCCAGTTCTTCCATTAAAAAAGAAAATCTATTGTTTACCATATATTCAAAATATGTTGTAGAGAAAAAAGAGGAATGTAAACATAGTGATAAAGAAAGAGCAATAAATGGAACTTGAACAACATTAGAACTATATAAAGCTACAGAAACGGTTACAAATTACTTAAAATTCATGAAGTTTGGCATTTCAACCAAAGAAGTAATAACATATTCAGAAATAATATTAAAACATTTATGAAAATAAAATTGGAAAATATTCCTCGGGAAGATGATTATAAAGCCAAAGAAGAATACATACGTGTTATTAAAAATGAACAAAATATTGATCTAGACATTGAAAAATTGAACGAAATTCTGGAAAACGTGTTGTTTCAGAAATTTCTTTAAAGTCACTTTGAGGACAATTTGGACAAACATGCAATTTGACTCAAACAGAATATATTATTGATACAACTTATTGGTATGTATTGTTATGAAATGATAAGAATACAAATAAATAATGTTTTTTACATCAATGAAAAAATAATTGAAGTGTAATATAAATACAATGATAATTATGTAGAAAATACCACTGCAACAAATATATTTATAGCAACTTTTACCTCTTTAATTGCTAGATTACGTTTATATGAAATGTTAGATAAATTACATGATAAAGTAGTATATTATTATAGTGTGTGTAGCTTACATTGATGATGGTAAAAACTACTGTACAAACAGGTTGCATGCTTGGTGGATGGACAGATGAATTTGGAAAAAATAATTATGGTGTCGAATGGATGTAGAGGACCAAAAAGTTATGGTTATGAAACTTTTTTAGGAAAACTAGTTAAAAAAAAATAACGGACTCACTCTAAATCACGAAAATGCTTTACAGTTGAATATAAATTATATGTCTGAATTACTACAAAAAAATAAGAAAAATTTATTATAAAAACAATATGATTACAAGAGATAAAAAACAAAAAAATTTGGTAAATAAGTTTATGGCAAAAGAGTTTAAATTTGACTATGATAAAGATATGATTTTGAATGAAAAATATGATATTATAAATACGTTGCTGTGGGGATATTAAACAAATAGATTTATGTATAATTTTAATTCATTTTTCTAATATATTATTATTTTTTATATTATTATATTTTGTAATATTGTAATCTATGTTATTATATTCTATATTATGATATTCTATATTATTATGTTCTATATTATGATATTCTATATTATGATATTCTATATTATTATATTCTATATTATATTTTATATATACATTTTATGGATTCAAATAATTACTAATATTTGTAGTATGTTTAGTTTCCAAAACAATGTCAATATCAGCACCATTAAAATCAATTCGTTTACCACTTTCATCTCAAATTTCCAAAACAATAATTAAACCGCTTATTAATTATTAATTTTATACAAATTGGATATGATGGATAAATAATAGATTGGATTGGATAAATAATAGAATCTCTGAAACCAAACACAATTTTTGGTGGAAAACTAGCAATTATATCTGTTTCTAAATGATTAGACTCATAATATTTTATAAACATACCATACGTCAAGTTACAATGAACTTTTTTTTAATGGGTCAAAATTGGGTAATTTAGTGCCAATGACATTTTTTTTCTTTTTAAATAGTCATATTTCTTTCAAAACCAAGAATATCGTTGGATAATCTATCGTAAAATTTAATATCAACCTTACATTTAATAGATATTTTGTTTTTCACTTTGTCTGATGTTAATTCAATTTTATTAGTTGAAAATGGTTCAATAATGATGCAATATTGTATTCTTCTTTAGGTATATTTATAACATTATTATTATCTATCAATGTTATAGTATTATTGTTTATATTGGATGTCAAAAAATTTGTACTAAAATTAATCACTGCAATAATATCATAATGAAGTTTCTTCTTTAAAACTGAACTATTATTTGGTAACTTGAATACTTAAATCTCCATTTAATAAAAAAAATATTGTTATTAAATGAAAAAAGTTCATTGGGGTGTCAGTGTTTTAATTTCCGAAGGAAAAGCTAAAAATAAAAGAAATGGGGAACTTTTACCTGGCAACATAAGAGCCATAATTGTGGGTCCAAGTAACTGTAGAAAAACTAATTTGATGGAAAATTTTATTTATAAGACAGGTTGGTTAAATTTTAATAAATTGCAAGTTTGCTCAAAAAGTTGAAATCAACCCAAATATATTCAGTTACAAAATGATTTTGATGAGTAAAAAAAAAAAAAAAAAAAAAGTTAAAGAAAACATGGGTTACCTTTTTAATAACAATGACGAAATGATCCCTCTAGATCAATGTGAGAATAATTCTCTGGTTGTATTTGATGATACCATTTTAGATAACCTAGATATAATACAAGAATATTTTACTATGGAAAGAGACAAAACACAGATGTATTTTATTTAGCTCAAACTTATTTGAAAGTGCTCAAACATCTTGTAAGGGATAATACGAATTTTCTGTGTATATTTAGACAAAATTATACTAACTTAAGGCACATTTATAATGGTTTTGTTGGTGGAGACATGACTTATGAAAAATTTAAAGTGATTTGTTAACTTCAAACTGTTGGGATGAAGAATATGGTTTTATAACATTAGATTTGAGTAAAAAAATTAAAGATGGGGAGTCAAGAAAAAATTAAAGACTTCATAAAATAACTCTGTCACATGAACTCGCAGTCTTTTGTACACGAGTTTTCCTTATATTCTTCCACCACTGAACTTCAGCAAACTCTTGCCGCAACAGGAAGAAGCTTATCACAAATGTGATGCTATCTACTCGCGGTGCGGCGAACACTTGGCGAGTCCCCACAAGAAGCTTTAAAATTATCTCTTCACGCGTCTCGCCAAACACTCCTAACACGCGATAAGAAGTTTACAATTCATCAAGTCGAGTGTCTCGCCACATGACGCCTCATAATCATCGCCTAATTTTTCTTGTCACCATGGCTTGGATGACAAGATGATCGACTTTAAAGTCAAGGTTCCTGGGTTCGAATCCCCGAGCTGAGAGAATAATTTATAGTGTAAATATGAAGGTGCCCATATTTACACTATAATTATTAACCAAGGCATGCTAAATTTGAGATAAAAACATTGCTCATGCTCATATAGAACTACACGAACAGTAGATGCAATTATATGGTACTCCTTGTGCTGCAGCCAATGTACTCTCTAAACTACACTCTAATCAGATGTATAGCTGGAGTGTCTCATATGGTGTAGGGGGCCACACCATATAAGAAAGGGATACCAAAATAAGTAAATAAATAAAAATAAATAAAAACTTCCCAATTCACCATTTAAAAAACTAAACAACCGGGTGGTGGTGAAGAGGGAAGTTTCTCCAAGTTTTGCTGGTGTAAAAAATTAAAAAATGGTCCCTCACATGGTATTAAGTTACCTGTAAACCAATTTAAAAAATCTGTTAAAAATTGAACCCTGCAAGGAGTGTAGATAATGAAAAAAAAAAAATTAAAAAATTACAAAACATCTGTTTATATTAATCTAAGGGTTATGTGAATTATCAAAACCTAACCATTTAACATAAATTTTATCACCATTAGTTATTAAGACTTTTTCAACCAAATATTCATTTGAATAGTTAGTTATCATAATTTTATATTCATAAAATCTGTCTTTTATTTCTTCTCCACTGATATCTTTCAGTTTGTAAGTGGGTACATCATAATTTAAAACCTTAACAATGGTAAATAATTCTGTTGTCCAATTAGGAGTATAACCCTTTTCAAAAGTTAATTAATTTTTGCTAACACGGACAACATTGCCAACTTTATATTTCAGTTTAGTAAACACATTCGCAAAATCTTGTTGTCTGAATTTTTTTTCATTTTTTTATTAACTTCAATTGGCTTCATACCAATAGTTCTATATTTTGTATTGTTGTATTCTTTTACTAAATTATTTAATATATTTACCCATTTATAATTGCCATTTAAAGCAAATCTTTTCCCACATTTCATTCTTCATTGTAAAACTATATCTCTTTACAACACTAACTTTAAGTTCGCTGGATGTAGAATAATGATTGATGTTATATTTTTGCATAAGTTCTTTAAATGTTTTATTATAAAATTCTAAACCATTGTCGCTTTGAATATTAAGTGGTTTTCTTTTTATCAATAAACATTCTAAAGCATTTACTACAGTTTTAGCGGTTTTTTTAATAGGTATAGAAAATTCATATTTTGAAAAAATCATCAATAATTGTCATAATATATTTGTGTCTATTATTGATACGTGATATGCCTTTTAAATTACCAGTGTCCATTTCAACAAGAACAATTAGCCATAAATCATCAATTCCATATATTACTATTCTTCTGGGAAAATTTCTTCTTTCTGGTTTACATAATTAATTAATTATTCCTATTCTTACATTGGGCAAAATAAAAAAAAATTGATTTATTAGAATTACATAATGAACATACACTTTTCTGAAATAATCATCCATTTTTGGTACTTCTATTTTTTATATTAGTTTTAGTAACTTTTTTACACTTCAAACACCAAGTATTATCCATTTAATAGTAAAAAAAATTTTTACTTTATATTTTACGAATATCCCTATTGTAGTCATTAAGCCGTCATCATATTCAGATATTTCATTTTATTATTATTATTTAAAAACCAAATTATTACCTCTTTTAACATCAAAAGACTTACTATAATCAATTTTTTTAGAATCTTTAATAACAGTTAAGAGTATTGTCAGGCAAATTGAAATAAACAGTAATTATTTTATAAACAGTACATTCCATAAAAAAAAAGAAAATTATATTAACTATGTGAAAAATATTACTTTGTTTATTTCACTTTGCACGTAAATAAAATATATGAGATTTTTCTTAATTACATTTTTCAACTTTCAAGTTAACAAGTGTAGCATAACAATTCCAAACTGATTGGTTCAAACTTTGTAATTTATCAGCTATTTCTTTATCAAAAAATCTTTTACTGACAGCAACTTTAAAATCTATAGGATAAGGCATATTATGAATTCTACGATTATGAAGAGAAACATAATCTTTTATATCAACAAAAACTTTACTAACTTGATCTTGTAAAGCGATAACAATAATATTGTATTTTGAATCTAAATATGTTTTTAATGCATAAGTAGAAGAAATCGTACCGAATCTTGAATTTATATCAGTGTTTTTAGCATAAGCAGAAGTTATACACAAAGTAATTGATAAAACAGTTTGGTATCTTACATATGCATCAGTTTTATTTTTTTTTGCCAAATCTATATCAAAGTTCCAAATCTATATCAAAGTTCTGTATCCGTGGCGTGTCTGTGCATGTGTACACATATGCCCATATCCAACTTAGTTCTAGACAGTTTGCTTAGAAATTAGAATTTTGGACAAGTAACTTAAAATAATTAACTAGGTTATGAACAATTAAAATAAAGAATTAAAATATTTGTATGTGTTCAATTTGTTTAGGGAATCCCTGTTTGAAATAAATAAATTATATTATTTCAAATTTTCTTTTTTTGGATAAAATCCTAGGGGAGAATTATAAGTATGCATATGAGACCACAGGTTGAACCACCTCTTCGGTAAATAATTTGATTTTAGTAGGAATTTTAATTTTGCCCTCATTATAAATGGTTTCTCATTAAAACAAAAACACCTCTCTGTGCCCAAAAAAAATATCTAGTGCCTTTCAAAGTTAATAATTGCATCACATGATTCACTCCAGCAGCCCAAGCATACTTCAATGATTTCAAATAGCTTCCCAGCTGAATGACTATTTACAGTATTTTACACTATCACTGACATTTCTGAACGAATACTGCAACTGTAATTCAAATTTTGGAACTATATCATCCATATATTGTGTTTGTTTGAAGATAATATGTAAACTACTATAAAGAAGTACTATATCTCATAAAATTATATAATAACAGGATTGATAACTGTGCTGTTTCACCAGAATTTAGATACTGCACGATCCGCTAGTTTGTTGTGATATTACTCAAATATGCAGTTCCTGTGTTTCCCTTCTAGGTAGCTGCACTGTGCCTTAACAGTAAAGATACTAAGCATTGCCCTAGATCCTGTTCCTGAAAACATGCATCCACCCAATTGGCTACTATGGAATTCTCCATTGTTTTCTGTAGAATGTTTTTCACATTACAGAGTATGTATGCAATATGTTTTGTTACGAAAATACTGAGAAAAACCATATTCCACATTGTGCATAAGATTCTGTCGGTAGAACAAGAAACTTCTATGAACAATTTCACAAAGTATGTACACCTTGTTCAACAATTTGATTCCCGACCTTCACAGAAATTTTTTTTATTAAACTTATTTTAAAAATTAAAATATTTCAATTCATTGAGATGTACACTATGAATAGCAATGGCAAAAACAATTAAAAATAATGATATAAACACATATTGCAGTTGCACTAAACATTTTAAAAGACCAACAATTTGATGGTACCTGATCTTAATCAGCACCCTTATTTTTAAACAATATTTTCAGAAAAACATTTATAGCTTAGAACTGAGTAAATACTATATATATTTAAGTTATTTATTTAGATGTTAATGATTTGTTAACTTTTTTTTTTTAAGTAAATTACCTAAAACTGAAATTCTGATCTATTTAAAAACCTGGTTATTTATGTGGTTTGCATATGTTATTACGTAAGTATTATAGTTTTAATTTTATTATAGGATAAAACAACATTACTTAACTGTTTACTCTGACACAAACGTTAATATAAATGATGTTAGGAAGTCGGGCAGCAAAATTTGTTCTGGGCTTGGTCTTTATCTAATCCACGTTGTGCCCCACTCACCATCATCAATAGGACAGTGGATGGATGGGCTTCAAGTATGGAAAACCTTTGTTGCACTAAGGATATTCCCTACCTCATTATCATTGCTGAAGAGTGGTGTGTCACACAGTGTCAGAAGTGATGTTTAATCTCATTAAATTTGCTTTTGTTGCTTAATTCATCTGTTATTTTTCTGCACAACAAAGAGTCATTTAACTGTATTTGAGCATTTTTTGTATTTTTATAGTGTGCCGTTTCTTTTATTCTTCAAAAATATGTGGCACATGGCTGAGCATGTTGCTGGGTAGTCTGATGTTATGGCATGGTAATAAAATGCCTTATGCACCAAATATACTACACACAGTTTTTAAAGTGGGGGATCTAAAAATTCAAAATTTGGTGACTATACTAAAGCAAATGACGATATTAAAAATTACATAACACCACTTTCTGAATAAGTTAAAATTATTTTTAATAATTTACTGTGCCATATCAAATTAAAAGAAACTACAAAACAAAAAGTTGATTTTGCTTAAAGACTTACAACAATTCAAGCATAATATTTGTATTAAAAATATAACCTTACAACTTTAAACTTTGAGTTGACATAGATTTTAAAGAGATAGACAATGATAAGTTCTATTTACTCGACTACTTTATTTTCAAAACATTTCTACCATCTGTTTGGAAATATAGGTACAGACTGTGGAAGGGAAAGAATATGCAAATTTAATGACAAGTATTTATTTAAATGAACTCCAGTCAACCTCCAATCTTACATCATAATACTTGTATGATTTCCATTTATCTTTCAGAAGCATCATGTACTTGAAAGTAAACCATTCTCCATCATTGCCAAATTTTTGCTATATTCTATTATCCTGCAACTTCATTTCTTGTTGTAACTGCACATCATATAAAAATGATTTCCAAATTTTTTATAAGAATGGTAATATTCTTATTTTATTACATATTAAAGGCACACACAGCAAAATTAAAACATTAAATGAGAGAATGTCAAAATGAAACCCATGTTTTTAAATGTTACCCATATTATCAACCGTTACTTTCTGTTTCTAACATTATTTTGATTAAGAGTATTTTGGATATACAATCTACCAAATATTATAACATTTATTTAAATCATGTAAAAATTTTTATTGAAATTATTATTGTACAACAATGTCTGCTTTAAATGTGTGATCACTGGGTGATACAAATTCTAGAAGCTACTAATTTAAAAGTATAATAAATCTTCAATATCATGAACTTTGAAAACATGGAAAAGGAAAAAAATATTAATACTTTTTCACAATATAATTGAAAAAACCAAATATTTATTTAGTAAAATATTGAATCTCAAGAAAATGTACACAATGTAATTTTCTAAATATCAAACTGTTATTCAGAAATGAATTTACTTAAATATAATGTGGTGTTTCAGTGTTGTGGAGGAATTAAAATTAATCAAAATTCATAATCTTGAGTCTGGCTTTTCTTCAATAAATCTGTGTCTGGATAAAGAAGAAAAGAATAGTTATTTGTTTTATACTCTGTGTAAGATTGTTATACCACTTTTCAGTGGCATTTAAAAGTTTATTTTTTAGTAAATATGTTGAATTCTTACAGAACACACTTTATTTCTACCATGTGTAATACTGTATTATACAAGCTTGGTCCTTCCCGCACACATCTGCAACAGCATAAAGGTGTACTGTTGGAACATAACTTCTGTAATGTATTCCATCATCTCCTATATTTTATACAGCCTGTATTGTTGTAATTGTGAAATTAAGTTTTACTGTGGCACCTCGTACTCAGAGTGAAACTATTTAGGCACCACAAATGTTCGTAATAATTTAGGTCTTGGTTTTGCTGTGCTTTAAGTTGCGTTTAAATATATTTTTTGTTTATTTATAACTTTCATAATACTGTAGCTCAACAATGAGTAGCATGGTTGTAAAATATGCTGTATTTTTTATGTTGGGTACAAGAATGTTTCTCACTACGCCTATGGTAAAGTTGGCACATGACCTTCACCTAGTCTCTGAACTTGCTGGCAGCCAGATACAGCAATGGGTTCAAGCCACTCTGCAGGATGTTTACCATACATCTATTAGGAGCTATAGATTGATTAGTTTTATAGAATGACTGCAATAGTACTTAAACTAAACAGTATGATATTTTTATTGCCACATTTAAGATATGCCCACAATACAGATGCAAAATTCTAAAATAATACAATTTTTCATTGCATTGTAATGTTGCAATTTATTTATATTACAAATAGTTTATAATATTTTTTCAGTCGAGACTTATGGGTAAATGCTTCATTTTTGGTCAGTAAGTGAAATATTCTAAATTTTTCTTTGGTGCCACATGGAGAAGCCAGGGCTTATTGGTTTTAATACAGGGTTGCTGTATTTTGACTTGTTAACTGTAGTGCGTTGGCATTTTCGAGTTCCCAGGATCACAGCGAGGTTTTGTCAGCTTTTCAGATTAGGTTTTTTTTTCAGACTTCTTTTGAATTACCCCTGCCATCAGCAAAATTTGTTCAGAACCTTTGATAAGGTTGCTACAATGCACTAGGGTTTAGCCACTAGGAAGCGAAAAGCCCTGGGAATTCCTATTTTTAGATTTTTAGTTTGAAGAGTGGGGATAGCTGTACATGCCTAGCTGAGAGCAGAGAGCCCTGGACTCTTCGGCAAATGAACAACTTTTGAGGAAACAGCATTGGCGGAACAACTTCACCCACACCCACAAGTACCTGCGGCTGGAACTTTCTTTTTTTTCTTATAATATGTAACTTCAAGCACTTTTGACAGTAACATCTCCACTTCTAAATTCTTTCCGCAGGTGTGGGAGGCTGCTAGGGCATTATATTATTAGTTTTTTAACATGGCACCTTATATTGTACTCTATGAACTGAAGTGAACTAAACTAGTCTGTAAGGCGACGAGGCTATTAATTAGCTACCTTTGCAATGCTGCAAAATGGCACCTCACGTGAGGCACGAATTCCAACATGCCAGAGAAGTTTAATAATTTTGGACAGAGTTTGTGTGGGGCACGGTTCAACAAAACAGTTTGGTTACAAGGGTAATTATTTATCATTCACAATGGCGGACAGAGGGGAAGAGTGAGTTAGTGAGGCAGAGGAATTTTTTTGGTTTAGATAATTTGCTCAATTAGGAAATAGATGCAAATTTATGCAATGTAGAAGGGAGCCCTTCAATTTCAGAGGTTAGCAATGTAAACAGAGAAACAATTAATCAAACACACTCAAGAAGCCTTATAATACAAATGTTGACTGAACAAAAAATTGAGATTCAAGAGGTTAAAGAACAAAGTAGACATAATGAGCAGAGAATACAGGGTCTTAAACAAGAATTAGGGCAAGTTAGGCAAACTGCAGATAAAAGTGAGAAAAAAATTTATGGATTAATAACAAGGGTAGAAAACTGGGAATTTGGAAATGAAAAGAATAAACTAGAAAATGTAAACACATTAAATGCCCCAGGTAATGAGGATAGGTTGAATGATATTTATCAGAATGATATTAGAATTACTGACTATAAGAATGTAAACAAAAAGGAAGGTTATTACTAGTTGTGATAAAGTAAACAGTAGGGACATGTAGAATTTGTTATTGATGGCGATGATGTATGTGAAAATGGTAATACAAAGAGTAGAGATATAAATGCTATTAGTGATGATGATGTAAGTGAAGTGTGTAATAAGGGATGTAGAGAGGTTTTAGGGAACTCGGTTCCTATAAGAAAAATTCAATTGCTGCGGCATTTAGATAATTTTGAAAAGAGTACACCTAATGGTTCAGAAGTAAATGCGGCAATCAGCAATGTAGTAAATAAAAGGATACTTCAGGTATGAGGTGTGAAACAAAATGATTATGAGGAATTACAGTTAAGATTAAGAATAGATATTTTGTTGCACCAACCAGAATTTATTGAGCGTACAGTACATGTAATAATAGATTATTGTGAAAATGGGGGGTACTCTCAAGTGAAACAAGGTAATGTAATGAGCAGAAGACAGTGTGTAAGACAAAAGAAAAAATTGAAACACAAAGTGAACATGGTAATAAGGAAAAAGGAAAGGAAAAAGAAAAGTAGTTTTAAGACAGTAGGGAAAAGGAAAATTTTAAGATACAGTAGGAAGAAGGTTGTGCGAAAGAAGGGGTGAAAAGGGAGAGAGAGTATGAGAATGTGGTGGAAAAAGACAAGGAAAAAATAATTCAATAAGGACACGCTTGTTTCAAAATAGAGAAGTAGGTTTTCTTAACATTGTTTGTGTATAATTGAATATTTTTCTAGTGATTTGTTTTAATAATTGTATGCTACATTGAGATAATAATTACATGTTAATGTGTTTATTGCATTTTTTGGTTAAAAAGAGAATAGGAGAAGGAAGAATAATTAGGTGGATTTTGGCATTACAGGAATAGGATTTGAATATACAATATGGGCCAGGTAAAACACAAATAATAGCAGATGCTCTATCCAGGTGTCCAGGTGAGGATAGAAATTTGGAGAAAGAATTTTTTCTGAGGGCATCTAATACACAAGTAGCATTAAACCAGGGATTGGTAGGTCAGTTGAACCACGAAATAGCCGAAGATGAAAAATACGCAAAAGATTTAGATTAATTAAAATCAGGAATTTGTAGGAAAATAATATTGGACTTATTTGTCAATCAAAATAGAATACTACTTAGAATAAAATAAATAGGGGAAATGTAATGGGCATATTATGTATTCCTGATAACTTGTCAGATGAGTTATGTGTAAAAGCACATGAAGAATGTGGCCATTTTGGAATTGCAAAAACAGTTCAGTTCATTCAAGAGTTTTGTTTGGTCAGAAATATTTATCGTAGAGTAGCTAAGTGTGTTAAAAAATGCCTTTTGTGTTTGCTAACAAAAGTGCCTAACCTAAAGAGTTATGGGACTATGCATCATGTGCTAGCTTCAGTACCTTTTGAGCTAGTGACTATGGACTTGTTTGGTCAAATGCCAGCTGGGCACTAAGGTATGAAATATTTATTAGTAGTTTTGGATGTTTTTTCGAAATTCGTAAAACTATACCCATTGAGACAGGCTTCTGCTAAAGCAGTTACCAAAAGGATTACGGGTGTTGTAGAGGTAGGAATGTCCAAGAAGGTAATATTAGATAATGGAACACAGTTTAGGAGTAGAAAGTGGAGAGTAGCACTTGAGAATATGCTAGGAATACAGGTAAGATATACCTCAGTGTACCATCCTTCCGTAAACCTTACCGAGGGAGTGATGAGGGAGTTAAGGAGGCTGTTTAGGGTTTTCTGCCACGAGAATCGTAACTCAGGGGTAGGAAAGGTAGTAGAAATTGAACACCTTTTGAATAATGTGCACCATGAGAGCACAGGGTACACACCTATTGAGTTAATTAAGGCACAGCAGCCGGAATCACAGTTAACTAAGTTGGTGAATTTTCCACCACAAGTAAACACAGATCTGGTAGTAAAGTTTCAAAGAGTAAGTAAAAGGTAAGTATTGAAGGCTGGAAAGAGATAAGAAAGAAGTGATAAGAAAAATCACCTCATAGTATTAAAAAACTGGGCAAGGTGTTAGTGCAGAATAAAAGTCTATCATCTGCAGAGCACAAAGAATTCAATAAATATTTCTTATTATATGAAGGACCATACAAAGTAGAGGAGAAAGTAGGTTATGATGTACATAGGCTAAATGGGTTAAATTATCATATTTCCCTTCTTAAGCCTTGGAACACACAGTAGTGAATGGTACAGTAAATTATACTATGGTTTAGTGAAAGGTGCCAGGCTGTATAACCTACAAATAATTCGTTTGTAAGAAATTACTACTGTAAAACAGAGTAATGATTTTTAGGTATTGTAAGGAACAATGTACAGGAAATGACAAGTGTATCAATGTAAGATACATTTATTTACAAGGGTATTTCTGTCAGGTCAGGCGAAAAGGGTGATGTTTGCCAACAGTAGTTTTCAGGAAAGCAGGTACAACCTGTGCTCTGAATTTTCCTACTTCTTTTTCCACTGCTCTAATTCTGTCTTTCCCCTATTTAATCTGTTGTGGGTGGCATGTGTCAACTCTTCCCTTAGTCGTCCAATGGAGCTCCACCCACAAAAACCTTTGCTGTCATATGTTTTGTGACTTGTATCTATATACAGTTTCTACTACTTACTTTCTTCAGTGCCGAATTCTTCAGGCAAGTTATTAAGGGCTAGCCCTGCCCCGACCTCTTGTGGAATTACACTAAGTGGAGATTTTTGATTAAATTATTTATTATATTGATCATAAAAAAAATATATAATTTGCCGCTGCAGGTATCTTGGTGACTGCCTTTAAAGCAGCTGGGGGATGGTGGACTATAGAAGTCCTGAGTGTGTTGGTTTTTCTCCGTTTAGAAAAGAAACAGAGGAGTGGAGGAGGTAAGAGTGAGTAGGGAGGGCAGGAGTAAAAAGCAGTAGAGTGTAAGGAATCTTTAGAATATAAATTAATATGTTGAGAGCTATGAAACATTTGAAAGGTGATGTATGAAAACCATTGTTGCAAAGTTCGAGTGTGTATGTGTATGTGTAATAGTGTTTGTACTTGTAGTATAATTAAGAACACATTTAACTAGTCATATCATGTTGATGTTTTGCAGATCTTGTAGGAACATTTCTTTTTTTTTGGATGGTTGTACAGATTTATTGTTTACACAAAGAGTGTATTTGGATAAGTGAATTGTATTAGGTAAAAGTTGTGCTGTTTGTGGGCCATCAAAGGTAAGGTTTATTTTATTGTGTGTAATTATGAAAATTATAACTTATACTCTGAGACTACAGAACAGTAACAATAAATATTAAAAATTGATAGTAACAATTTTAATTGTTAGAATTCCTTGGAAGTTCATTTAAAAACTATTAGTTTTGAAAAGAGGAAGAGTTTTGAAAATAGTAATATTTTGAAAAGTGAAAGTTTTGAAAGGCAACTGAAAATTTTCTTAAAGTTAACCATGAATGTGAAATTAAAAAAAATAATATAAAAAGTTTATTAAAATTAAATGTTGAGGTGTTGTAAATTGGAATTGAATAAGCAAAAGTGTAAATGATGAAGTGGTTGCTCCTAAAGTGTATGTTGTTCTTGGATCTTAGCAATGAGAGGAAGTTGTTTGTCGGGACAAGTTGAAGGCCACTTTTTGTCAGCACTTGCATATAATATACAGTAAAACTCGCTTAAGACGTTCCCACATGAGACGTTTTCCCAGCCCAAACGTTCGGTGTGAGTAGTTCTGCTACTCCTCCATATACTTCTGTGTTAATTTTTCCCGCATTTAACATTTTTATAAACTAATCATTCCCGCATAATACAATCAATTATTTTTATCTGACAAAACGGTGTTTTCAAGAAAATTTTATATCATTCATGAACAATTATATCATGAATAACTACAATTTGAAAACATCACAATGTAAAAATGTAAACAAGACACGAAAATGTATGTCCCAGGGTAGTCAACATCATTTGGACAAAGTTTTGACTGAATTGAAAACTTTCTTGACGTTAAAGCCAAATTTCTCTAAACCACGCTATATAACTGTAGTTCGCACACCCGTCGAGCACCACAAGTTCATTTAATAGATGCCATTTTGTGTAATAAGTTATCGTGTTTTTGTTTTCTCAAGTTACATTACCATCTGTGGAATTTGAATTGTATTTGCATGATGTATAATAAAAACATTGCATCGTAAATCGTAATACAAATTTTCTGTAACAAATGTTTTTTTGGTGAGAAATTAAGTAATTTATTTTTTTGTACGGAATCGTGTCTTAAAAATAACTTGCATATTTCAAACAATCAATGTATTAAATGACCACTCATTACATTTATGTCTAACAAAAACTTTCAGTGTCTTTCAAAGGGGACAGCAAACATACTAATAACCAAAAAAAAATTGCAGTTTTCCCACTGATAAGTCATAACATAAACATAACCTCTCTTTGTAATGTAAATGTTACTTTTACAAGTTACCCAAAAATGGTATTTTAAAATATGGGACAAAACAATAAACAAACAATGAAAATAAATAAATAAAAAGTTTGAAGACCATCAAGGTTAATTGTATTGTATGACTTCAGTTCTGTTTTCACCCAGTTGCCTCTTCACTGATTAAAAGTAAGTACTGTATATGTAAAAATCATATTTGATGATGTAAATAACGTATAGCCCTAACTGTGCCTTTCAGGCCTAAACCTCCATTCCCGTTTTTGGTTCATGTTTGATATGCACAGTATTTATTCAAATTCAATATATCAATTACTGTTCAATTAATCCACAATAAATTTATAACCATTAAATTAAAAAATGCATTTGAATTTATGTACAATGTTGACTATTTTTTGGTTTTATTGTTAGTTGGATTATTTGGTTTCATTTGATAATAATGCGTACATGGTGTTTTGTCACTATAAAATTCTGTCTCAGACTAAAAGATTTTGGTTTCCCACATAAGAAGTTTTCCCAGCTAAGAAGTTTTTGAAAGCTTTTCCCTTAAAAAAAACTTCCTAACAGATATTTACTGTATATTAAAAGGTTTGAAGAAAGGAAGGCAGTGGCTTTTAGCAAGTTTTTGGACAGACCTGTCTCTCCTTTATTTATAAATGTTGGGTGCTGATCCAAGTGATGAATCAAAGTAATAATGAGCAAGCCGAGAATTAGAATGGAAGACATATTGAGCACATCCTCAACTTTAGCTGGACACTAAACTTTTAAGAATTAACTTTTTTTTTATAAGATGCATTAGCTGGACACTTTAAACTTTAAAGAACTATAACTTTTTTGTCTATATGTATGAATACTGCTAATAATATTTTCAAATTTGACGATGATAATTTTGGGGATATTGCGGTAAATGAATGGGATAGTATTATGGGGTGTTTTATTTTTCTTCTTGGCAATGTTCAATGGTATAAGGGAAGCTGTTAATTGAAAGTACTTGCAAATGTACATTGTTTTTATTTACTCAACTTGATAATAATCGTAAAAAAAAAATTAAAATTTTAACAAAGTGTAAATTATTTTAAGTAATACGTATAAGTACTGTGGATCATGTTTAAGAGGTAAGGATTTTGTTGATGGTGAGAAATACTAATAAATTTGATTAGTATAACTTTGAGATCATTTTGTTTATGTATACTTTGTATTATAATATTGGATGTAATATTTTGAATAGTATACTTAGGTATAATTACAGTATGACTTTCAGATCACCAAACAATTTTGAAATATTTCGAGAAAAGAACATTTGTACAAAAACTTACCTGTAAATGAATGTCTGGCTTCAAGTGTAATGTGTATAAAGGAGATATGTGTTGTTTTTTGTAGAATCTACGTAGATTTTCCTTGTGTTCTTCTGTGACAGGTAACAATGAATATATATTTTTGGCTGAGTTTGTGTTTTGAAGTGTTAACTTCGTGTATACGGAACAAGGTTGCAGTAGTTTCCAGAATAGCAGATTATGAAAATTTTTTCAAATTGGTAATGGTTTCTTCCAAATCTTTCGCAAACCGAGTGGGGTTATGTAACATTGGGATACATTTCTATTTTGAATAGTATTTATAATATATTTTCAGTTGAGACTTATGTGTAAATGCTTTTTTTCTGGTCAGTGAGTGTAATATTCTAAATTTTCTTTGATGCCACATGGAGAAGTAAGGGCTTATCACTATTAATATGGGGCTGCTGTATTTTGGCCTATTGTCTGTAGTGCATTGGCATTTTCGAGTTCCCAAGATCGGAGTGAGGTTTCTGCATCTTTTGAGATTAGGTTTTTTTTCAGACTTCTTTAGATTTTCCCCTGCCATCAGCAAAATTTGATTGGAAACCTTTGATGAAGTCGCTGCAACACACTACGGTTTAGCCAATAGGAGATGACGAGCTCCAGGAATTCCTATTTTTAGACTTTTAGTTTGAAGAGTGGGGATAGCTGCACATACCTAGCTGAGAGCGGAGAGCCCTAGACTCTTTGGCAAATGAAGAACAACTTTTGAGGAGACAGTATCGCGGAACAACTTTACCCACACCCACAAGCGCCCGCGGCCGGAACTTTCTTTTTTTTCTTCTTACAATATGTAACTTCAAAAACTTTCGAAAGTAACATAGCTACTTCTAAATTCTTTCTGTGGGTGTGGGAGGCTGCTAGGATGTCAAGAGGGCAGGTGTTTTTCTCCCCCTTGCCTTTGTATCATTTTTCTCGAGATAAGAGTTTTTTGGAACATTAGTTATATACTACTGTGATGCTGTTCCAAGTATTTTTATTCATCAAACTGTTCGTGTTTGTGAACTTGTGATTGATTTTTAAAAATTCAATAAAACTCAGACCTATTCCAAACAGGAATTCATTACTTTTGACTTTTTTTTAACATTACATCTTATATTGTACTATACAGACAGAAGTGAACTGAACTAGTCTGTAAGGCGGCGAGGCTATTAATTAGCCACCTTTGTAATGCCTCAAAATAAGGGTAAAATTGACTAATTGCAACCTCAAAAGCATTTTCCCCAAGCTAAATCTAGTTTAGTGTTTTATATACTAATTCCATATACGTATTATAAACCACAATAGAAACAGAAATCATCTAGGAAGAAAGGCTTATTAAAATATAACATTTAGAGCTATTTTACATATTGGCAATGAAGCTACAGACAAGACTTATTTTTCTATCAAATAACAGACACTTCTATTATATAGCCTGAATTATTATTTTATTAATTTGCAGATATTTATAATTGTGCAAACAAATTTCTTAAATTTGTATTCCATTAAAGATTTCACATCATTTTGTATATAAACACCTAATTTTACTACAAAGAGAAACATTACCAGCATATCTAGATGTCGACATCGGAGCTGGGCTGTGACTCACTGACTGCGACTGGGATGGACTCTGCAATGGTGCATATGGATGACTCCCTCCAGTTGGCGTTGATGCACTTGAGGCGGATGGACTTTGGAAAAGATTTAAACCCAACAGGTCACTACTTGGCTTGCTGCAACAATGTCATTTCCCAAATATTTACATCTACAACTAACTAATACTTCAAAACAAACTGAAGTATTCACGCAACAACGTCAAATTCTGCTTTGCACTGTAATTCACAGCATTAAACTTTCCCCATTTATTTCTAACACAAATCTTTATCCTGTATAATTATTAATAATACCAAGCACTATCATAATCATTAATACTAAATCAAGATTCACATTATATAATCAAATGTTTCTGTAGTGCATGTTGATGCACATTTTACAAAGTTTCAAATCTAAAGAAACATATGTAAAACTTGATTATTTATGAATACTGGCATATAGTTCAACCATGAATACAGCCAACATTATAACCGAATACATCCAATATAATTCCAGGTTTTGATGTGCAACTGATTTTCATATAGATTGTCTAACTCTGAGACTTGTAAGCACCTATTTGATACATATGTCAACACAACATAAGCAATATGTCTATGACTAAAAAATATGGCAACAAAGACAATAAATCTGTTATTGAACTTGAACTAAATACACAGTGGGATGAGTTTTACTAGGCATTTATGTACAAATAAATAGTTACTCCCACATTCCTCCATTTTAATAACAAAACTCTTTCTAATTCAGTGTTACCAATACAACAATCATATAGAAGCCAAGAAAACAAACTATTTTATTGCAGATAACACCTACCCTCAATAAAATATTTTTGAGATACAAACAATCTTTTCCTAAGCTTACTGAACAGTATTCCATCAAGGGGCTTAGTACATATATCTTCAAATCGGTCAATGGTATTTACATATTATAACCCTAATATCATTTTCAAAAAATTCTCTGTAACAAAACACTTCATAATTTGTAGATGTTTGATCCTAGATTTGTCAGTGGCCATGTGGACCACCTTAATAGTAGACTGGATGCCCTCAAACAAAATAACAGGACCAGTGACCATTTTAAGATCATCTAATAAAAGCCTTTCAGCCAACATGCCTAACTGTTTGCTTGACTTGATGCAACAAACTCTACTTCTGTTAATGATATGGTAAATGATTGTTGCATTTTAGTGAAACATATGACAGAAACAACAAAAAAAACTCAAAGCAGCAACCTGTTGTGGATTTACAGTCATCGCTACCACCCCAGTCACTATCCACGTAGCCCACTACAACATAATTTACTCATAAAGCTACCTGTCTACTCTTAAGATTTATTCGTTTAACTGTACTGAAAAGCCTGTTGTAATTCGATACTGTCAGGAAGCCAAAGAAAGACAGACCGCTTAACAATTTTAATGTTGAATGTAGTAACTTTTTCACTGTGGAACATTTTGTTATTTAACTTAAAGAAATTGTGTTAATGCTTTTATTGAGATTCTTGAAGCTGCTCAGAACTATGTCTGGTTGTTAATGTACAATTTTGTGAGAAGTGCAAAGAGTAAGCAGCTTTGAGAGCGGGCAGCCTGGAAAACCCTTTAGGGGAACAGCTGGTTCGTTAATTCCTTAATTGGGTGACATGCTGCCTGGCGGATGTGTGTCGGTGGAAGAAATACTGCTGGCATGCAGGAAAGAGTCCCTCTTGGCAGAGGGACTGTTGAGGATGCTGTTGACAGACTAGGTATTTGAGGGGCGGTGCGAGTTTCCTCAAGGCCATTTTGATTATAGCTTCATGGTGTGCTGGCTGTGTGTTATGGTTCAAAGAGAGTGGACGATGCCCTCTCGTAGACTTGTATTCTTTAACTAACTTCCTAAGTTAGGTGAGAAGAGAGAGATACCACATCGTTGGCACTATTCTCCAAGGTATGTAACATTACAATTAGTCATGTAGAGGATGAGTGAGACCTAGAATAATGTAGGAAATTCATTTTTGGGATTGTCATATTGATGTTATCTATCGCTCTTCCACGGTTGTAGAGTTTGATGAATAATTCTTGCTCTATCTCAAATAATATTTAATTAAATAAATATTGCTTGAACTCTGAATTAATTTTCTCATTGGTCATCTTAGAATGTCAACTAATTTAGGTAATTTGGTAATTAAATATGGACCTTGATTCAAGTCGCAGAGAATCCCGTTTTCACGCGTGTTTGGGCGCAGTCCCCCAAAAACCATGCCGCTCGTGTAAGAGGAGACCTCACGTTCTTAACCACTTGAATAAAATTTGTAAAATAAAAGTCTGTCCCTGTGTCTTTTGAGTGTCTATGATCCTAATCAGGTGCCATTGCCAAAAATGCAACCAAATATTTCATGTTAAACAATTTAAGGTCCTACATTACATGTTATAATTTATCTTGAGCATCGAGTGAATGCAACTAGAGTTAACTGAAATAATTTTTAGAAATCTTCACTGTGATAGTATGCAAGTATGTAAATGTATGTTTCCAAGTGGGAGACTTTTAAATGTGTGTTGACATGGGGTTTGTGTTAAGATTCCCTCCCCATCAAAAATCCCAGGAGCAATAGAATGTTTTATGAATTCCATTTGGTTTGAATAATGTCGTGTTGGTGCTGCCTTCTATTATACTTAGTAGGCAAAACTTGTATATTTATATTAATTGGTAGACCATTCTGGATCCGGGTCAACATTCTCCATGAACTCCCATACCCCTCCGAAGAACCACTTAGGCAGCCGGGCACCTTAGGCGACTGTCGAGCTTTTAATGGACTAACATCTAGCATCAGGTTCCCAAACCAATTGTTAATTCATAAATTTTAGTGGTGGCAGCATACCCTACCCGTTTTACTATCTTATGGATAGTTTCCCCACTCACCTTAAACTACCACCTTACTCTGTCATCGGCTCAGGCTGTTAGTGGCACAACAAATGGTGGCAGCGGTGGGATTAGCCCATTTCCAGGCCCGCCTGGTTGTTTAGTGTGTCAATTTTGTGTTAAAACGGTGTAAATAAGGTCAGCGCAGCAGTAGCGGTTAGGTCAAGCACGCCCCTTAGGGCCTTGGTTACGTGTGATTGTCAATTACTGTAACTGTGAATGGGAATGCGCAATACGTCCACGTGAGAGAACAATGTTTTTGGCCGCATGAAATTAAGGAAGAAGCTAGCTGAAAGCACCTGGAATTGTGAGTCTCAATGGCAATAAGTCAGACAAGGATCGTCACTTGTCATATTAAGACAAAGAAGGAAATTTGCTTTTTAACTTAGGTGACTCTGTAGGCATAGGAAGTATATCAGCACCACAGGAATTGGCAAAGGTTTTGACCCGTCCCAAATGGCGGAATGGATGCCTTTTTGTGGAATGCTTTGATAACAAACTGGGCCAGAAGGTAGAGTCTTTTACAGAATCCATAGAAAATGTAACTGCCATGTTGGGATGGGGCGATGTTGAAAAATTAGTTTGCTGTAAGTTAAAAGTGAAAGGCGAGGCACAAAATGTGCTACGTGCATACCTGCACATGAAAGAGACATGTGTTTGGGATTATTTTGTTACGTTCCTATTTAAGAATTTCAAACTCCATGAGCTGGGCTAGAAGTTTTTATAAGTTTTCAACTGCACGCAAAAGGGGAATGAAATGGTACGTGAATATGCTACGCAGATTAGACTAGCAGGCCAGGGAATTGTAGCAAAAGGACCAGCAAAGGAAACATTGGTACGCACACAAGTTTTCGAGGAAAACTTAATGGCAGTATTTATAAGTGACTGAAACCCAAATAGTACCAATAAAAACAAATCTACAGTGAACTTATCTCTTTTATTCAGTACTAGTGTACTAGCCTCATTAATTATAATTAAGTGTTTCTTCAAGGGATGTCTAGTAAAAGTTTAGTATAGCTTACGTGTTTGTAAGTACGCAAGGGTGGGATGCACACACAGAACCACAGCATCCCTGTGAACCCTGAGTATCACTAGTGCGATGATTGGGAAGCACCGCTGACAACCATATAACCAGTAAGTATTTGTGTCATCGTTCATCTCGTGTCTCACCCGACTGCATCAATTGGCATTCCCAAGTGGGGCCAAGTGTTTTCATCCATGTCAACCGTGTGAAGATGGTGGACATCACGCCTGAACATACGCGAGAAGGGATCAAGACTTCTGTGTTGGCAACCGTGACACTCGCAACAACCATGCTCGTTATCGCGAATGATATGAACATGCTGGTCGAACGCTGCATACACTGTGGCAGAGTCCGTGAGATCAATCTGTTTGCAGAATATTAATAGGGCCAACCCTTATGTCAGTGTATGTCCAATACCGCTTCTACGCCATCAGAGCAATGCCTTTGCATGCGCACTGGATGTGACAGGACAGGAAGCAAGTGGGCACAGTGCCAACAGTGTAGGAAAGACTCGCATTTACGATGCATAGGGCCAGCGGAGTTTACCACCTACCGCGACGGTGTTATACACTGTGACGAGTGCCATAAGACGAACTGTGCTGAGATTGTGCCACCAATAACACCTGAGGTGAATCCCACGCCACCGCCAGTTGTTGTTATGTACACGCCACAGGACTTCACCAGGCCGGATCGTAATGTGTTATTGCCAACTTTTGCGGGAATACACAAGAAACACCCAGGTACATTTATAGCCGTGTGCGAGGAGAAGTTGAACAGACACAGTATACACCGGGAGGACTGGACTGAAGTCACCGCCAACTGACTGAGAGGGAAAGCAGCCACATGGTGGAACCTTGCAAGAAACTATCGTGTGACGTGAGAGGAGTTTTGCGATAGGTTGTTGGGAAGGTTTGATACTGACAGTGATGACATCCAAACGCAAGCGCGGTTGTACCATGAACAGCAACATGAACATGAAGGTATTGAGGAGTTTATACAGCATAAGTTAGTCTTGTTCAAGTGTTTGAACCCAGGTCAGCCAACATGCGGCGTTTTACAGATCACTGTGGAGCTGTCAACACCGAACATTAGACCGTATCTGAGAAGGGCAACAAGGGCAAGTGTTGAACAGTTTACACGCAAAGCGTGTTTGAACAGGACGTGCAGGTGGGTCAGGCATACCAATCCCAGAGATTGAACTTTCACACGTCAATACTTACAGTGCTGCCAGATGTTACGCAACCGTCGCAAATGTTTACACCCGCGAGGCAGAACCACGTACTCAGAAACTTTCACCACAACAACAGAGGAAATAGTTATCAGGGCAACAGGTCAGAAAACTAAGTCGGGAGGTTGGCGAAACCGCACCTGCACCAATCTCACCACCAGGCCATATTAATCCGCCTCATGAAGGTAAAAAAGTGTTCCAAGTAACTGACAGTACCGTAAAAGCTCTGAGAGTCTGTGTAGAACTTGAGGGGAAAAATGTCACAGCCGTAATTGACAGTGCCGCTAGTCACAATTTTGTTCAAGTGTCATGGTGGCACTAAAGTGCCACCACGACATCTCCAATTATCTACCACACACCAACAGGGAGAAGCGAAAAGTGTCGTGCATGTAACGGTAGGAATCAAAGAGCTGCGTACCAAGTGCAATGTTTATATTGTGGCGGACTTGTGCAAAGAAGTGATTTTGGGACTGCCATGGCTTGTTGACAATCACGCAGTGATAGAACCGCACCTGAATCGTCTGCACATGGAGACACGTGGCCGATGGACTGTTTATGCCATGTGAGCAACACTACCACCAACAACTGCTGTGCAGCTTGCTGACTTCAAGCACAAGGTGCCTGCCACACATCAGCAACATCTGCTGGACCAGCATGCCAGTGTGTTCCTCACTGAAGGAAAGCTGCAGCGTACAGACGTCACAGAGCATGCAATTGTCACAACACACGATGACACAGCGTAACCCAAGCCACGAGACCCAGGTATTTTCTTTCGCCGCATCATCAACCAGCAGATATGCGAGATGTCCAATGATAACGTTATTGAATCTACACAAAGTCTCTATAATTCAGGTATTACCCTTGCTCCAAAGAAAGATGATGACTGGTGATTCTGTATTGATTTTCGCTCCCACAATAAAATAACAGTAAACATGCCGCCACCAGTCATAAACATGAGACACTTTGTCAACATTAAGACCAGCTACCGTTTTCTCCTCATTTGATTTAAAGTCCGGATATTGGCCCTGGATGAAAGTTGAATTTCAATTTGTAGCCATGCCATTTGGTTTAAAGTGTGCCCCTGCAACGTTTCAAAACTTAATGGTTAATGTATTGGATGGATTAATTGGAGACTTTGCGATGTCATATTTGGATGATGTACTTGTTTGGTCTAACAGCAAGGAAAAGCACTTGCACCATTTGATTCTTGTGTTTGAACGGCTTGAATGTAACAAACTTACATGCAAAGTGGAAAAGTGTAAGTTGGGTATGAGCAGAAAAGAGTTTCTAGGACACTATGTAACAGCACACAGACATGAACCAGAACAACAACACACACAGGAAATTCAAAACAAACCCACACCCAGATCACGTAAAGAAGTCAAGAAATTTTTTGGCTTAATTAATTGGTTAAGAGAATTTGTCCCAAACTTTTCCGTAATCACTGCACCATTAACTGCTTTGTTGTGTGACAAATGTAAATTTTTCTGGACACCTCAAGCTGATCAAGCATTTAAAGAAATCTAAATTGCATTTCAGAGCTGTAGTCCGCTCTCTAGGTTCAACCCAGAATTACCCATTGTTGTACAAACAGATGCCAGTCAAGAAGGCATTGGGGCCATGTTGTATCAGGAGGGAACACAAGGGAAAAAACATATCGTCAGTTACCACAGTGCAAAGTTCGGGGACACCGAACGTAAATATCACATTAACGAACAAGAATGTTAGGCTATTGTACATGCATTGCAGAAGTACCGGTCGTACTTGCTAGGAAGGCAGTTTACATTCAAAACTGACAACCAATGTCTTATATGGTTACAGGGAATGCATAACAGGAAAAGCAAACTTGCCAGCTGGGCACTACTCCTGCAGGAATACAATTTCAAGAGAACATCTGGCGGGGAAAACCAACGAGCTTGCGGACGCTTTGTCCAGGAATCCTTGTCCGAATCTAATGGTAACTGATGATACAGAGTGGGAAGAAGTGCTACCACCTTGCCGTGCAATACCAACTGCAGAAACACAAACCCTCGTTGTAAAAACATTGTTGCCACACCACCTGGGGAACTTGTATCATTGAATGTACATGACGTGTTAAGAGAGGTACGCACTGCGCAAGAAATTCCCCAGATGCTGCGCAACACAGACAACACCGTGCTACACGTTACACAGAACACTGGAGGGTAGTGGACAGAGAAATACAAACCAAACCACCTGGTAATTGTGCGCGATGACAGACGTATATACCAAAAGAGAAACAGGAAATTGTACTTAATTATGTACACGACAGTTTGGGGCATAGACACCCGGGATCCCAGAAAACACGAAGGAACGCGCAGAAATTTTTTCATTGGCCAGGGATTCAGGGAGATGTCCGGAAACATGTACATAACTGTATCACGTGTAACACCCGTAAGCTGCGGTGAGCACCTGTCGACGCTCCACAACAGCCAAGGCTGCCAACCGAGCTATTCAAAACAGTAGCTATCGACATCGTGGGTCTGTACCCATGTACAAAAATTGGTTAAAGATTTCTTGTTGTTGCCACAGATTTGTTTATCCGCTGGGCAGAGGCATTCCCAGTTAGTAACATCCGTGCACACACAGTTGCATGAGAAATGCAGAACGAGTTTTTTTCAAGGTGGGGACATTCCAAGTATTTGTTGACAGACAATGGTACACAATTTGTACTGTGAAAGTGGAAAGAAAACTGTACCAGGTGTGGAACAGAACACAGTCCCATCCCAGCATATCATCTCAGGGCTAACCCAACCGAGAAGTAACTAAGACATAAAGATCCAATTACGTGTCCAGTTAGGTGAAGATCACATTAGGTGGGCCGAATTGATCCCGGAGGTAACGTTTTGCCTACGGAATAGGGTTAATGCGGCAACCGGGAAAACCCCCGCCGAGATGGTACAAGGTCGTGAACTCTGTGCCCCCGGAGCACCCCGCGAAAATCTGCCCAGACCGCCTGAACAAATTGTCGAACACCAGGCGCAAATACATGAGGAAGCCAGGGCCATCCAGATCAGCTATTGTAATGTGTGGGTAGCAGAGAGCAAGAGGCCGCCACCCAAACTTGTACCCGGAATGTATGTGTACATCAGAGAAAACCTGTTATCAGCCGGGGCGAATAAGTACTGAGCTGGACTGGCACCTAGATGGACAGCGCCAGTGATGGTGGAAAAGATGGGAAATTCCACCTATCTAGAGAAGTATGGACCAAGACATGTCACGAAACAGCACTGTGATGTCCTGCGTATAGCCCGACCACCTGTAGGGAAGAGAGGCAAGGAGACGACGTTACGCCCAGTACTTCAGCGAGCTCAGACAATTTTACCAGGGAGTATACAGGGAAATGTTAACACGTACACTGAGGAAAACAACAACACTAACATGGGAACACCCAGCCAAAGAAATAAACTGTAATTTAAGGGTCTTGCACCGACAAAATACTCAACACCTAGTAGTGAGGAGGTAGATGCAAGTAGTAGCGATACACCATTTCTGGGAGTTTCTGTTAATGCCTATAATGACACAACGAATCAGAGAGATTTTAAGGGGTTTCCAAGTGTACACGAAGAAAGTGGTAACATAAATGCACCTGTAAATGTCAATACAACCAGTGCCAGTGAAGTAAGTTTTAAGGGATTTCCCCAGGGCACAGCTGAATATGGTTGAGCCAAAGTGTAAAGGTAAATTTATATACCACATGTGAAGGCAAGACACCTTTCAGAGGCTTTCCAGTTCCCGCAGGGGAGAGAATAGTAGGGCAAGAGAGTTTGAAAGTGTCTGGAGAAACTAGTAGGGCAGTGAGTGTGACGTCAAGTACCAACAAAGCACAACACAGCACTCACAAGAGGCGAGCCGAGTCACCACCACGTACCCACATTGTTGTTCTTGCCTACACCCGCACCCCCGAAGAAACAGACAACCTCCGATGCCATGTTTTCTTTGCCCTCAACCGGCACCCACCCGGGCTGAGCCACCTGGATCTGGACACTCCAAGCTGATCAAGCATTTAAAGAAATCTAAATTTGTAAACTGAGTCATTGTCTGCACAGATTAAATTAATTTTAATGCTGATGGACTCCTGGGCTTAGATTTTTTGACTGTGATTGATTGTGAAATTTCATATTAGAAAGAGTTTTGAAATAGGGTAACCAAGTATAATAGTTAAAACAAATTTCTGTTACAGGCACTGCTGGTGTTATTTTACAGGGCGGTAGGAGTAAATCCGACAGGGATGTGGGAGGTAAAAATAACGATGAGCTGATGAGAGAGCGGCGTGGCACAAGTGGTGTCATAATGAGTAATACTACCAGAAGGGATTATGGATCAATGTGCGGTGATGATTACAGAATTCATAATGAGGCTCGTGATGAGGCAGCAGGCAGCAGAGGATTAAATGCCACCTGCGCGGCAACGCGTGGCAATGAAAATTCATCTGCCGGAAATTGGGCTCGTGCAGACAACATGGGGTGGGATGTTGGAAAAGTTTGCGTAACTGGCCATGTTACCAGAATACGGCAAACTGCCTATGCGTCAGGTGATGCAGTTTTAATGAAGTTAAAAGCTATCATGAGTAAACTCAAGCAGTTTATCGCGATCATACACCACTTCGAAAAGGGCAGCTCCCTTAAGCTAAAAAGGAATGTGCGTAAAACTGTGCGGGCAAAAGCAGAAGGTTTGTGCCAGACATTACCCTTAAGTGAAGATTGCTTGCAGTCTAGCGATGAAGTGAAACTTTATTTTCTCCAGTCCAGGAAACTTTAGCTAGCCGCAGTTAAACAACGGTGTTTCTCATAGTTAACAGGAACTGGGTTTGAATCGCGGTATAGTCAATTTTATTTCAGGTCTAGTTAAGTTGAGTCTGGTGGTGGTGATACCCCTGTTTGGTGAGATTATGTTGTTGTCTACCTAGGCCTGTTCAGGCATTAAAATTTTTCAGAAAAGGGATGTGTTCCCTGGTGTTGAGAAATTATGTGAGTTTCCATCAGGAAGGGCTGAGGGCCCTGGCAAGATAGGGGATGGGTGCAGTGAGTCCTCTTTATGTTATTTTAAAAAAAGTTGTGTGCAAGGTCTCCCAGGTTATTCTGGTGTTAAGAGAAAACCCCATGAGTTCGTGTTCGCTCAGTAATGTTATAAGAAGGTTAAGTATTGTTAGGAAGTTGTTATCATGCCCGTGTCTTTTCATGAAGACGTTAAGTTAGAGATGTGTGCTACCACAGTTTTGAACAATGAGAGAGACCACGTCGTTTTAAGTAATTTGTGAACAGAATTAATGAAACTACCCAGAGGAGAATTTGTTGGAAAAGTCAGCCCATTAGGAAAGTTTAAAAGTAATGTTAGCCCAGCTGAATCTGAGAATAAATTAAATTTGGCAAGTTTAGATATTTCAGCCGAGACACTGAACTCTGAAATAAGTTGTGATAAGAAACTCAGTTATTTTGATTTTGTCCCTTAAGACGATAATGCATATGAATTGAGTGAACAGTTAAATTTAAACCACTTGAAGGGAGCACTAAAAGAAAACCTACTAGCAGTACTTAAAAGAATTTTCAAATGTTTTCTTAGAAAAGACCAGAAGTTAGGGTACACAGATAAAATTTCACATTGCATTGAAACAGGAGATCCAAAACCTATTTATATTAGGCCATACTGCATTCCGCAGAGTCAAAAGGAAAAACTTAAGGCACAAATACAGAACATGTTAGATAAGGAAGTAATTGTGCTCTCAGCAAGCCCTTGGTCAGCTCCTAAAATATTAGCCACACAGAAAACTGCAAATGGAATTAAGATGCCTAGTTATCGATGTTCGAGCTTTGAACCAAGTGACTAAACATTTTGTATACCCCTTACTTCTCATTAATGAGATGTTGTATATGTTAGGAGGAGCTGAGCATTTTACAAACATGGATTGTATTAACGGGTTTTGGCAAGTTAAGGTTAATCCAGAAGACCAGGAGAAAACCAGATTCTCAACCCCAAAAGATCATTATCATTGGTTGCGCATGCCTTTTGGACTAATTAATGCCCCTCGTACTTTTGCAAAATTGATGAATGATACTTTGGCAGTTTTGGTAGGCCAAATTTGTATTGTGTATTTGGATGACATTATAGTATTATCAAAAACAGAGTAAAAACACACTCAGGTTTGAAAACAAGTTTTTGTGAGATTGAGATCAGCAAATTTGAAATTAAAACATGAGAGGTTTAACTTTATACTGACTACTGTTAAATATTTAGGCCACATAATTTTTGAGGATGGAATTTGTACTGATAAAAACAAAACAGTAGTCATAAAAAAATATCCAGTACCAAAAAACGATAAAAGAGTTACGTCAGTTCACTGGTCTTGTAGAATATTACCGTAGATTGATTTCACATTTTTCAAAAGTTGCTCAACCTTCAACTGAACTCACTAAGGAAGTTGCGTTTAAATGAAATGAAGAAAGAGAACATGCATTTTCAGAATTGCGTGAAGCACTATGCAATAAACCAATTCTTAGTTGCCCCGATTTTTCTCTTCCTGTTTACATGACATGCGATAGTGCTGGTACAGCCATGGGAGCAGTATTATCACAGAGAGTTAATGGGCTGGAGAACCCGATTTACTACATACATATCATGCCAGCTGAACCACGCAGAAAGGAATTATTTAGTAACTGAGAGAGAATGCCTCAGTGTGATATTCGCTTTAAAGAAATGGCATTATTACTTGTATGGCAGGAAATTCACCATTTTCACTGATCACAGACCCTTAAGGTGGTTACTACAAATGAAAGAGCCAATGTCAATTTTAGCCAGGTGGTCATTACTGCTCTCCGAGTACGACTTCGCTATAGTTCACAGGGTGGGTAAGCTGAATGTGAACGCAGTTGCCTTGTCAAGAATTTATGTGCTGCTGGTAGCACCGTCATACACACCGGTATGAGACTGTGAATTAATTAAGAAGGAGCAAGAACATGATCCTTGCAACAGTAAGTAGAAACAGGAGAGGAAATTGGTTATTTTATTTACTCTGATGGTTTATTGTATAAATTCAGTCATGAAAATTGCAATGATAGATTGGTTGTTCCCGAGACCATATAAAATAAAGTTTTATCCACTTACCATAATTTATCTTTTGCTGGACATCAAGGTGTTAAACATACTTACAAATTAATCAAATCAATGTTTTTCTAGGAAGGATTATATGGAAATGTAACAGAATTTTGCACTAAATGTGAATCATGACATGCTCCAGATAATAAGCCAGCTCCTTTGCCGAAGTTTCCAGAAGTTATTGCCCCATTTCAAAGGGTTAGCATGGATATTTTAGGTCCCATTACTACTAAGAATAAAGGAAATAAATATATCCTTAGTTTTCAAGATGCATTTTTTAAATACCTGGAAGCCATTTGCTTACCAGATCAAAAGGCAGAAATTATAGCTAAAGCCTTTGTTCATGAAATCATTTCCAACTTTGGTGTACTATTGTTAACAGATAGAGGTACCAATATTATGTCACATCTCATAAAAGAAGAGTGCTCACTGTTACATATAAATAAGCTTTAAACCACACCGTATCATCCAACTTCAAATTGTCACGTAGAGAGAAGTCACCAAACTTTTGTTAGAATGATGTCACATTTTGTAGACAGTGATCAACACAACTGGGATGATTGGCTGCCCTACGTTTTGTAAGCATATAGATGTACCTCTCAATGTTCTACACGTGCATCTCCTTACTTCCTTGTGCATGGTCGAGACCCCCTGTTGCCATTTGATGATGTAGTACAATCACATACTATAAGTTATGCTGTTGACAGAAATTATCATGAGGAGCTACTGCTCAATTTACAAACTTCTTTTGAGATCATTCAAAATACCCTACAGGAAAATCTAGATAGAATGGAATTTCAATTTAATAAATATACTAAAAGTGTGAACCTTATCATTGCAGACTGTGAGTTCCTTAAGAATGAAAAAAGTTCCCAGAGGTTTAAATAAACAGTTTTACCATAAGTGGTTAGGTCCTTTTAGAATTGTTGAGGTAACTTCCCCAGTGAACTTTAAAATTAAGGAAATATGTGGCCATAAGACCCTCATTGTACATTACAATACTCTTAGGAAATTTAAAGGCCCTGTTGACGCTTTCACATGGACCAGGATGAATGAAACTGGAAACAAGGTAGAATTTTGAAAACCTAGAGTCAGATTTTGATAGTGATGTCCCTGTACAGTATGATAATTTAAGAGTCGTCCAGGAGGAAATGGATGAGAAAGAAGAAAATTAGGAAATTGCAGAAACAATAGTTACAGAGCCGGAGAGGCCGGAACCGAGGTTCGAACGGGAGCCTTATCAAATGCAGAGCAGGGGCCCAGTAGTGAATAACCACTGGATTTTGCCTTAAATATAAGTAACTAAAATTATATTGTTAGTGAACATGTTTAACAAGCAAATCAGAGTACATAATATATTATATTAGTAAAACTGTGTGATTACGTCTCAGTGGTAGTGATAAAGTGTTTTTTTTTTTATCATAAAAATTTTGAGTTTGCTCATGGTGGGGAGTGAAAGTGTCATTTCATACTTCAGAGAAGAAAAGATGAGATCACGCGTGTGCCTTAATTTAATTTTCCTGGTAGCTGGAAACTGGAGTCCCACATAACCACAGGAAGGTGGCACATAATTGGAAAAGCATAGTATTCATGAAATAAGGTAATATTATATTATCTGGCGTAAAATGGCTTTAGCTAGCCAGCTTTGATATTTCGATACACCGTAATCAGATCGAGAGATTTATTGATTTGATACGTGAGGTTAGTGAATTTTATATTAAGGGGATAGTTGTGGAAAATAAAAAAGCATACTAGATTATACAGGTACATTTTAGCATAAGAAGTAAAGGTATTAAATATGCAGGGAGTCAAACACAGGCAGGAGCTTGACAATGTCTTAAACACGTTAGAGCCTTACAAGCGAGTTAAGTGAGGGCTAATTGATTTAGGTGGAGAAATTTTGGGAATTTTGTTTGGTACTGCTACAACAGGAGAGTTAAAAATGATTAATCATAAAATAAAGATATTGGCTATGATAAATACAGAAATTGTTTGTGGATTAGAGGAACAAGTTTCAGTGGTTAATCATACCAGAGTTTCAGTACAGAAACTTAAAATTCTTGTTAATAAATTAGCGCTTGCTACTAATAAAATAGGGCAAGACCTCAGTAGCATACATACCTCTTTTGAAACAGAAGTCAGATATTTAAATGTGTTGCTTAGTACAGTTTATCACCTCAGTTCATCGACGAGAGCTCTAGAAGCAATTTTAGGAGGAATATGTCAAGGCGTTATTTTGTTTAACCAAGCACTAGATTAAACAAGTACGGGAAAATTATCGTTATTCATTGTATCAATGTTGCATTTATCTCAAATTATTAATGGAATCAAATTGAAACCTGGACTATAAAATCCCTTACAAGTTCCAAAACAGATTAAGATTATAAATATTACCAGTTAGCTAAGGTTCACACAGCCATGATTGGCTCCATTTTGAGATTGTATGTTGAATTACCGCTTAAGACGTTAGATCATGATTTCATTTTATACAAAGCTGCTAAGTTACCCATGATTGGGAAAAATAATCTTTCTTTCTTCTCAGTTAAACAAACACACCATTACCTTGCTGTTTCGTGTGAAAGATTAAATTATGCAGGATTATCGTCAGATGATCTTAATAATTGTCATAAGAACGGTGAAACTACTTCTGATCCTAATTTCCCAATTTATAGTTCAAGAGTGCCCTCTTGTTATTACATGTTTTTTGCAGAATATCTGTCTTTTGAAGAGATAAGTCATTTGTGCGCCATTATTGTCTATAATAATTTTACTCCCAAGTTTCATATGCTTAGTGATAATCTCCATTGATTATACAGTTTGTACAAAGAAATTTAGGTGACTATTAAATGTCCAAATGAATCTGAATTGCAGAAAATGGTAACTTTAAAGGTTACGGATACTATAAAATTTTCTCCTTCATGTAAAGCTCACAGTCGGTCGTTTACTTTGTTTTCTCATGTTGAAGGTAGTTCAACAGTAGACTTTTCTAAACATTTATGTTATGTTCCCCATTTTGAGAATTTGCAAGTCCCAATTGATTATTTTTTAACCCCTGGGAAAACACATCTTCAGATTAACGTAAAATAATTTAAGATGTTGCTAAAGATGCTCTTGAGGTGCATTTTAATCCAGCGTCCCGTCCTTCACAGGATTTTATTAAAAAATGTTAACTCCATCAGACACAGTGACATTTCTATACTGTTTAGCGAGTGGTATGATACAGTTAAATTCCCTTCATTTTATTGTGTGTATTAAACTCACTCTTATTTGGCTATCTCATAATTAAATTGTGTCTCCAAACAGAGAAAATACGAAATCTGGCTGCACGACTGAGGTGTGTGACCGCTCGCTGCTGCCTGGACAAGGAGCAAGTACATCACGATTACCAGATCAAGTTCAGATCCTGGGACTCTGCAGTACAGGGTCCGTTATGTCAGAGTGATGGAAGGGGAAACGCCATCGCCAGTGGTAGTAACTCTTGTGACCCAAATTCCGTAAGGGGGCCGGCCTCCCTCTGCTGCAGCCCATAGTAGAGAACTACCACAAATCCCCATCTCCACAGCTGAGGACGTCTCCAGAAGACATCCTTGTCCTCTAGTCTCCCCATATACGAGGGTCATCTCCCTCGAGACCTCTGTTAGTGCAGTACGTCCAACACCCCGCCTTTACCCAGATGTTGCCTCTTTCCCAGAGGAACCCATTTATGACACACTTGACCATCGCAGAACTATTTAAAACTATAGGCTGATCACGGTAAAATGAGCACTTTTGAAAGCCCTGCTCAAGATCTACTTCTATACACGTTGCATGTTCTTCTGCCTTATGTAAAATTAGCATTGACATGGGCCTCATCACTTTATTCATGCGCAGGTCAAGTGAAACTGCAAAATTACTAAAAATGTAAATATTGTACAAATCTGCTCAATTTTACACTTTGATACATTAAAAAACACAGAAAGCGAGAGAAATAATTTAAGTTATCGCAAATTGTTACCTAATATTTTTCCTTCAACGTTAATGTTTCGAACTACTTTCCTGTCCATTGTTACCAACTTTACTGAACAGCCTTTAAGAAACTTCTTCGCCATGTGAATTGTAGAGTTTTTGTACAAGTTAAATGTTTTGAAAAAAGTGCAGTTTTAAAAAGTTTCACTTGCTGACAATTAATTAAATTGTGTGCATACTGAAAGCTTCAGAATGTGAAAGTAAATGAACCCATTATTAAATGTTACAAGATTGTTCAGTAAAGCCCCTTTAAAAATGTAACTTTATGTATAACTCAGCATCCTCTAAGGTGAAATAAAATTGGGACATTATGTAAACATTTATTATGCTCAACCCTTTATATGTGATTACAGCACTCCATAAAGTACCCTTTGAATAATTTTTACAGTCCTTGTTGTTCTTAGTGTAAAAGGAATTAAGGTGTTGCTTTTGCTAAAATAAAAATAAATAAAATTAATTTTATTCTGCTAGCTATCTAAAGTGAATTTTAAAGGTTTTAAAATCAATTTGAAATGAAAGATAATTTTACAGAAAACCCTTTGCAAGAAACTTAATGTAATGAATTTTATACTTGACCCCTTATTGCAGAATATGTTGAGTTATGATGTTAATTTCCATGTAAACTGTTGTGTTGCTTCCGAGTGCTGTTGATGAAGTGACGAGCATATCGAACAAGTTTTAAGGTTGTTTAGGGAACATTTGTTTTAATGTAATGATTTTTGATTTGAGCTAGAGAATGTGAGCCATGTGTTGTTTTGTTTCAAGCCTGAGTGGCCTTATTTCTAGTATGTTGAGTAATATTTTCATAGTATTAAATCCTTCATAATCTCTTTGTTTATCTCAAAATAAATTGTAAAAGAAGGTAAGAAGTAATTAATGGGATTGTAACTACCCTACAATTTTACTAAGAGATGATTAAAAGTACATTTGTCTTTTCATAGGCATCATTCTTAACATTCAAGTTTTTTATTATGAGAGCATAAAGATTTTAATTAGATTGGGTGCCATATTGAATTATGACAAGTTAAATACTGTGCACTGTGAGTATACTGAATTTTTATCAAAATGTTGTCTTTCATCAACTTGGGCTGTGTGGCCTGAGAGAATGTTCTTACTTTATGTAAATAATTACAAGTGAAACTTAACATTGATGTATAAGGATATATATGATGTACTGCATCTCCGATATGTTTTTAATTTCAATTTGCAATTTGTGTAAGGTGGTGCTGTATGCCAAATGCCTTTTGTTTAACTATTTTGTATGATTAATGCTGTTTAAGTCATGTCACTCACCTACTAAATAATGAGAGTCACAGGAAATCATTCTGAAAATAGTTGTCAACTAAAGCTTTTGCTGCTTAAAATTTGTGAACGAGGGTGACGGACAAGTCAGAGAAATTTTGGGTTATTGAGTTAAGTCATTTGTGTAATGGTATTGTCTGGGAATTACTGTTATAAGTTGCTTAACAAGGATCATACACTTTGAGAGTTGGGTACCCTCTTCTTTGAGAGCTGTCTAATTTACGATATCATATGGCTGGTGAGCGGAAGGCTACCAAGGTTCCCTCTCCACCTTTTGTATGGGCTTCCTCCTTGCCCTGTAAAAGGAGATATGCAGAGGAGCATAAGGTGGGCTCCGTTTAATGCAGAGTGGCAGGATGTCGCAAAAGGTTGTGAATCCAAAGTATACTATTGACACGCAGAGTCTAGCTGACGTGCTCTGGTATAGAGCAGAGTTTGTACTTTGAAACCACGAGAATGAGATGTCGAGTATGGGACCCACTAGGCAGGTTACTACCTCAAGAGCAACTTACCACACTGTTTCCAGCCGAGCAATTTGCTGATGTCACATCATATTTGATAAATATAGCCATTGACCTGCTGTTTACTTTTTGCATTGAAAGGTTAAAAATATAAATATGATAGTCAATTACTCAGTCCTTTAGGCTGTAGTATTTGTTTAAGAAGGGGGCTTTGTCAGAAAGTTACCTGTTTTCTCTTAAAGTTTAATTGTTTAACTGGACTGAGAAGCCTGTTAAAATTCTGTACTGTCATGAAGCCAAAGAAAGAGAGATCCCTTAAGAATTTTAATGTAACTTTTAATAACCTTTTCATTGTGGAACATTTTGTGATTTAACTTTATGGAATTAAGTTAGTGCTTTATTGAGATTCTCGAAGCTGCTCAGAACTATGTATGGTTGTAAATATATAATTTTGTGAGAAGTGCAAAGAGTGGGCAGCCTCAAGAGCGGCAGCCTGGTCGACCCCTTAGGAGCACAGGTGGTTCGTTAATTGGGTGGCACGCCTCCCCCCGTGCATGTGTCAGCAGTGAAAATAGTGCTGGCACGAGGAAAAAATCCCTCTTGGCAGAGGGATATTGAGGGTGCGTTCGCCCGACAGACTAGGTATTTGAGGGGAAGCACAAGTTTTCTCAGGCCATTTTGATTGTTGCTTCACAGGCATGCAGGCTATGTGTAATGGTTCAAAGAGGGTGGACGATGCTCTTGTAGACTTGTATTCTTAAACTAACTTCCTAAGTTAGGTGAGAAGAGAGAGATACCACATCGTTGGCACTATTCTCCAAGGTATGTAACATTACAGGTATTTAGGTAGAGGATGAGTGAGACCTAGAATAATGTATGAAATTCATTTTTGTGATTGTCATATTGATGTTATCTATTGCTCTTCCAAGGTCGTAGAGTTTGAAGAATTATTGTTGCTCTGTCTCTAATAATATTTAATTAATTAAATAAATATTGCTTGAACTCTGAATTTATTTTCTCAATGGTCGTCTTAGAAAGTCTACTAATTTTGGTAATTCGTAAAATTTAGTAATTTGGTAATTAAATATGGACCCGGACTCAAGCCGCAATGAACCACATTTTCACGAGTGTTTGGGCACAGTCCCCCAGAAATCATGCCCCTCATGTAAGAGCAGACCTCACGTTCTTAACAACTTGTATAAAATTTGTAAAATAAAAGTCTGCCCCTGTGTCTTTTGCGTGTCAATTATCCTAATAAGGTGCCACTGCCAAAAATGCAACAAAATTTTTTAATGTTAAACAATTTAAGGTCCTACATTACATGTTAAAATTTATCTTGAGCATCGAGTGACTGCAACTAGAGTTAACTTAGAAATATTCAGTGTGATAGTATGCAAGTATGTTAATATATGTTTCCAAGTGCGAGACATTTAAATATGTGTTGACATGGGTATTATGTTAAGATTCCCTTACCCAGCTTATATCCCAGGAGCAATAGAATTTGTGAATTCCATGTGATTTGAATAGTGTCATGTTGGTGCTCCCTTCTATTATACTTAGTAGGCAAAACTTGTATATTTGTATTAATTGGCAGACTGTTCTGGTCCCAGGTCAGCATTCTCCACAAACACCCACTTCCCTCCGACGAATGTCTTAGGTTGCCGGGCGTCTTAGGTGACCGTAAAGCTTTTAACGCAATAACATATAGTGTCAGGTTTCTAAACCCTTTGTTAATTATAAATTTGGGTGGTGGCAGCATACTGTAACAACATGCCAACCTAACACTGTGACTACTTCTGGATTTATACTGATCACTCTTAATACTCTCTCCTAATAATAATATCTCCAGTTAGGTAGAGGTGTACTTGGGGGTACCAAATACTAATAGCTATTCAATGAAAGAGGGGAATTCAACTACACACATTTATTACAATACTTTAGGTGTGTGTGTGTGTGTCTATATAAATAAATAAATATATATATATATATATATATATATATATATATATATATATATATATATATATATATATATATATATATATATATATATATATATATATATATATATATATATATATATATATATATATATATATATATAACAATACAATAAGGATATCAATAAAATTACTTTACTTTACGTACTCTGGAACTGACAAGATAATTACATGCACTTAAGGGAATATAGTTATACAAGAAATAAAAGTTAATTGTAAGAACTCTAAGAGAATACAATATACAAAGCCCCTAGCCTTGCCACGTGATTATTACTTCTTAAGATGGGACCTCGTTATCGGGAATGCCGCCCTACCGCCTAGCCAGATTTATGCTCACCAATGAAGACTTAGAGTATCTCATAGTTGGGCCCGAGCTCCCCGGACACTTGTGTTCTTCTGTGTCGCTCTGATACTGACGTTGACACCTCACACTCTGCCAACAGCCTGGGGGGAGGGGACTCTTGACAGATGCTTTTATAGCCTGGCTTTAAGAGGTCAGCCAGGATTGTTGAATAAACAGGGGGGGAGGGGGGCTCAGAAATCTATAACCCATCCAAGTTTATCTCGTCATGTGAGGGCCCCCTGGAGCCCGCTACAATACCCTCCCCCTTTTACCATCTTACAGAGAGTTCGCCCACTCATCTTAAACTACCATCTTACTCTGTTGCTGTCGGCTCAGGCTGGTAGTGGAACAACAGTTTTTATTCCCATTGTATGTTAAGCACATATCTTAGGGCATTTAGCAACAGCTTGTACAGTAGGGTGTTTGCACAACTTTGGTGTCTACTTAAGATAGTAACTGCAACAAACAAATCTGGTCTTGACCCCATTATAGCATACATCAAAGATCCAATTATTTTCTGCAATTTGACTCAATTTTTTTCAATTTCTGAACATTCTTTCTTTAACAGTTCAAACTTGAAATTTTTATGAATGGGTAACGACAAGGGTTTGCAGTCTATACCATATGACTCAAGCAGATTTTGCTAATACTCCTTTTGACTAATGGTGGTACAGCTAATGGTTAAATCTTGCTTCAAATCAATACATAACATTTTTTGACACAACCCATCTCTTTCATTTTGAAAGAGTTACACAGCACTTCTCTTAGGTTAAGTATCTCCTTTTCACAATTCCCAAAATACAATATTTCATCGACATACACCAACAAGAATGTTTTGTTGTTGTCTTTACACTTGGAATACACACAATCATCTTTGTCAGAATGACAAACCTGTAAGGATTATATAACATTGTCAAACACACAATTCCAATATTTCTGTGCCCTTTTAAGACCATAAATATACTTATTTAACTTACAAACAGGATACTCTGAATTTACTACGTCAAGTAATTTCAAATAAACTTACTTGACAATTTTACTGTTCTGGAATGCACTACACACATCCATTTTTTACACAGGTAAATTAAAAACTGAAAGTTGTTAAGTTTTGCCACAGGAGCATTCAAGTCATAGATGTCATCACAGTCTTGCTCAAAGCCCTTTGCCATAAGTCTAGCCTTGCATTTAGGTACACCAGTTTCAGTCTTTTTCTCTTTCAACACCCACTTTGAAGTAACTATTTGTTTTCCTTCCGGCAGTTGCGGTACAACTGTCCAAGTACTGTTTTCACTTAACTGCTGAAGCTCAGACTCTATTGTATCTTTCCAGTCTTATGCATCATACATGTTCATTGTCTCTTCATAATTCTTGGGTTCCTGCTCAGTAGTTGTGAGCCCTTACCCATACACAGAGCACCATACTGTTTTTTTTTACTCTCTGCCCACTTGCTGTTTTAGGTAATTTATCTTTTTCGGTACCTTCTCTTGCTATTCCACTTTGTTTCCCCTTTCCTTGGTCTACCATGTCACTTATCCTTAAATCCTCTAAAAGATGTAGACCATGCTTCACTCTGCATTTCCTCAGTTTCTTTATTGATATAGAGCTTTTCTTGTATTTCTCTGTCTTCTGGGGTCAGGTCTAAACCAATCGCTTCAACTATTATTTTTTTTTTTTTTCTTTTTATTTTCTTTCAGTTTCTGCAATCTCATTATGTTCTTTCAGTTTCAGAAAGACCACGATCTTCTAATATCAACTTTCTTCCTACCTTCAAAATATATTCTGTATCATTTTGAATCTTCATATCCAACAAACACAACTTTTTCTCATTTTGAATCCTACTTAAGTCTTTAAGTCTTTTTTCTTTAGGTATCTGGTCAACCACTTGTATTACAAACACATATGTCAAGTTAGTTAAGTCAAAATTTTTCTTTTCCTAAACTTGGTATGGTATCTTATTATTTTCTCGACTTTTTGAAGTTTTATTTAATACATACATAGTTGTATTTACTGCTTCTGCCCACAAATCCTTGCCATGCCCGTTACCACTGAGCATGGACATTGCAGCCTCCACTAAGGTGCGAACGTCCCATTCTGCTTTCCCATTTTCCTCTGGTATTTAGGGTGCTGTTGTCTGGTAGTGAATCCCATGGCTCTCAAGAAATGCTTTTACATCCTGATTGACAAATTCTCGACCATTATCACTCCAAATAACTTACCTGGGCAGACCTGTAGCTTGCTCAGAAAATGATACAAGTGTTGAAATTTCTGAGTTACCTTAGATTTGTTTTTGAGAAAGTAGACTTGCCGGTAGTTCGAGTAGTCATCTTCAACTAGCATAAAGTACCTAGATCCACCCACAGACTCCACTTCCATCGGCCCATATAGATTGGCACACACCAGTAGCAATGGGGCATCAGTGCTTTGTTTACTTTCACTGAATGGCAATCTCTTTATTTTACCCTGTAAACATGCCACAAAACTCACTGCTGGCCGAGATTTTCATATTGTTTCGATTTAAAACACTTCTTACATAGTCCAAATTTTGGGCATAGGCTTTCATGCCATTCTCCTAAAAAACGTACTACTGATAAACTGTGGTACTCCATGATGAAGACCAGGACATATAGGTTACCCTCTTTATTTGCTACAGCACAAACTTCATTTTCTTTAAACACATAACAGTGACCTGCAAACATATTACAAACATGACCCTTTTCAATAGCACTTGACACAGAAAATAAGTTTAGTTTCAGGTCAGGTACCTACAATACATTATTCAACATACTTTGCACATAGTTTTGTCCACTGTAGGCTTTTATATTTATTAGTCTAACCCATAGCACCTGGAGATAATGCCCACCTGATATTACCAGTCTGTTTGATAGAGGTGTAAAGTTAGTAAACAAGCCACATTCATAAGTTATATGTTCATTTGCACCACTATCCATAATACAGGAAAAGGATTGTTTATGATCTTCAACACAGTTTACACTAACTAAGACACTTCCAGACTCGACAAATGCATTTTCATGTTTATTCCTAGGTTTGCACTGAATTTCAAATGTCAACTCTTAACACATTCAAAGCATTTTTGCAGATATTTATCATATCTGCACTGATTTACAACGTGTCCAGGACGTCCACACCTGAAGCACTTTATTACCCCTGTTTTCTTAATGTCCGAGTTTTTTTCTGTGACCCTGCCACCAAAGACACATCTTCGTCCTAAATTTTTTACCTTAACCTCTCTTCCTCTACTAGAAGTCGTGCAACCAGGTCATTGAGATTTTGTTTGCTTGGTTCGACCGCTTCCCACGCTGTCACAATGTGAATATATTTATCTGGCAATGAGATCAATATTTTTGTGATAGTAAACTTTCCAGACACTGCTTCTCCTGCCTGTTTGAGCAAGTGGCACATTTCTTGAATTTTTGACAAGTATGTAGACATGTCAGAACCCTCCTCATATCTGAACTAGAAAAAGCATTGCTGGAGTAAATGTACACTAGTACTTGACTGCTGTTCATACAAACTACGCAGCTTTCTCCACATCTCAGTTGCAGTAGTGCAGGTCAGGATGTGCATCATTGCAGCTCCACTCATACGTGTAACAATGAGACTTTGTTCTTTTGCATCTTTTTTTTTGCCACTTACCTTGATTGATTTCTGTTCAGTTTCACCCACAATGGAAAATAGATTCATCCCTTGCAGCAACACCAATACCTGGAACTGCCAC